>QVRM01005328.1:370000-772500 GCA_003439945.1 Dermanyssus gallinae
ATCCCGCATTACGAGCGTGAAATCACGTATTACGAGCGACGAAAAGTGGGTAAGGCATCATCGAATGCGCCCTCCCCTCGCACGACTACTGCCCATTCGTCTGCCCCGCCGGGCAAACGAACGTGGGGTTTCCGTTATTGCGTTAGTACCACCGTCGTCGTCGTTGTTGTTGTGGCTGTTATTGTTGCTGTTGGGCCGGCAGGCGTAGGAAACGTACTGATAAATTGCATCTGTACTGGGAATGGCCGGTCTGCGTTTTCACATTGTAACCGGCACGTTTGTCTGCTTTGTTTGCGCTGGTCGTAGTGTCTTTTCTCTGTTCACTCCCTACGTGTCTTTATACGTGCGTAGATAATGACGAGGTTAGACGTATATAAATATATATATATATATATATATATATATATATATATAAATATATATACAGGTAGTTCAACAAGTTCTTAAAATGAAAACCAAGAATTTTCGAAATCTTGTTTTTAATTTTTTCTTATTCGATATACTCCCCGAGAAGCTCAATACACTTTTCCCACCGAGATTTCAGAGCATTTATACCTCTTGAGTAGAATTCCGCGTCTTTAGACTGAAAATAGGCATTGACAGCAGCCTTAACCTCTTCATTGCTGGAAAAGCGCTTTCCACCAAGACTGTTCTTCCAATGTCCGAAGAGGAAATAACCAGAGGGGGCCAGGTCTGGAGAATAGGAAGGTTGTTCAATAAGTTCGAACCTCAGTTGGGCCAGTTTTGCCAATGCTTGCCGCGACTTGTGTGCAGGATCATTGTCCTGGTGAAACAGGAGAACCTTCTTCTGCAAAGCGGGCTGTTTCACGATGAGTTTTTGCTTCAGGCAGTCCAACAGTCTTGCATAATATTCTCCCGTGATCGTTTTACCGCTCTGAAGGTAGTCGACCAGAATTATTCCACGTTGGTCCCAAAAAACCGTAGCCATCATCTTTCCGGCCGATGCCGTTGTCCGCACCCTCTTCGGAGGTCCTTCACCAGGTGCACACCATTGGCGAGATGCTTCTTGGGTCTCGGGAGTGTAGTGATGGACCCAGCTTTCATCGACGGTCACGAATCTGCGCCAAAAATCCGACGGATTTTTCGACATCCTGGGGAAATTTCGCTGTGAAGCTGAGGCACGCGCGTCTTTTTGGCCTTGGTTGAGCAAATGCGGCACCCGTTTTGCTCTAAGCTTTTTCATCTTTAAGTTCTCGTGCAGGATGAAATGCACACTACCCAAACTGATCCCCAAGGCTTCCGCTATCTCCCTAATGTTCACTCACTTATCTGCGGCAATGCTTTTCCGCACTTTTTCCACGTTTTCCTCATATGTTGCCGTTTTGGGCGTTCTGAACGTAGTTCATCCTCGGTGCTCCTGCGACCTCTTTTTAACTCATTAATCCAGTTCGAAACAGTGGCAAAACATGGCGCAGAGTCACCGTACACCTCGTCTAACTCAGTTTTCACTTGGGTCTCATTCCAACCTTTGAGATAAAAATGCTTGATAACCGCTCGATACTCATTTTCTCCATTTTTCAAAATCACGCCGATACGTTGCATGGGAAAAGCGATCAAACGAAATCGCAACGGCCAATCACCATAATATTTTCACTGCTAGCAGTCGAAAAGTTGCCGTTTGCAATAGCAGTGAAAGCGCGCCAAAATTCGAATTCTGAAAAGCTCATTTTAAGAACTTGTTGAACTACCTGTATATATATATATACGACTAAATTCGTCATTATCTACGTGTTTTCATACGTGCGTAGAAAATTACGAATTTGGACGTGTATATATATATATAGGATGTTCGCAAAATAGACTGAGGTATTTATTGATAAATGAACACAAGCCCAAGAGTGTCATAAATATTTTATAAATTTTAATGTGTGACAAACAAATAATTTAAAAAAAAAAGTTTTTTAAATTATTTGTTTGTCACACAAAGATAAATGGCATTTCTAATAAAGCTACTTTATTTAATTGTTACAAGCTGTCTTTATTAGAATCGATATTTTTCTCACTTTTTCTTTCATAAACCAGGCTTAGTGCACGCTTCAATGCCGGTTGTTAGTTTGCTGATAACCGTGAGAATATTAGCGTACATCTTATAATCATCAATAGACCCCACAGGTAACGTCTAGCAGCGTAAAATCACAAGATATTGAAGGCCATTAAATGCTCACATTACGCGAAATTATCCGTCCGGACAACCTCAGACACCTCATCCTCAAATACTCAATTGTCTCGCCAGCTGTGTAGCTTGTGGCACCATGGGAAAAAAATAGGGTCTAATGATACATTTGAACCAGAGACAGCACAAGACTGCCACACGTGGGGCAAGTAACGTAGTGGCGGTGGCTTAGCCGGCTAACGCACCGTTCGAAACGGGGCGTTGCCATGGCAACCACGGTTAGCAAAACAAGTTTGCTAGTTCGAGCCCCGGCCGTGCTAGTTGAATTTGTTGGACGTGGTTGTCATTACCTTGCTGCTACATATTTCTGCTGAAGAAAGCCTATATAATTCCAGTACGAGAACGCAATGGCGATAGATGCATTTAGACGATATCGTGCCACAAGCAACTTAAGTTATTTACGAGCGTCTAAAAATGTGGTTGTCAGAGCGTTAAAAAAGTAACGTCTCTTCGAAAATAACGTAAGGGCTCTTCGTTGTCCAGATGCTGCAGTTCTGTATATTAACGTTTCTAGTCACATAGAAGTAAGCTTCGTCGGTCAAGATCATTGTTACTACCAGCTCGACAACAACTTGGAATCCCAATTGGCAAAGATTAAGCTCTCCTGATGACACTTGTACTTGAGCTTTTGCATCAGCTAAAGCCTTTGTAGATACATCGCTATATCCGGCCTTATTTTACAGCAGGCTGAGGTGCGCGAAATAACCAGTTGTTGGGGAGGTCTCTGAACCGATGGACAATGTTCTACACTGTCTACCATAGCGGCGATATTTTCAGTGGAAGGAGCGGTCCATAGCCTTCTATGGCTTGAAACATTACGTACTGAACTTGTCCTGTGAAAAATTTGTTTTCACAAAGCCGGTTATGTTAAAGATGTCACAAGTTATATTGCACGGAGAGCTCGCCAGCATGCCCGTACATATATATATATATATATATATATATATATATATATATATATATATATATATTTATAAACAGCAGAGATTCACTTGGTACTAGCAACAACACATCTGCTGCTTTACTTAGATTGAGCCTGGTTCTCGGCATTACAAACAGTGGTCTTTGCAAACACAAGTCCACGCTAGGTGTAAAAGAAGTAACCAGGAGGTCCGTTTGGAGTCAACTCAATTCAGCTACGCGGCATCCCATATCCCCCTCACCGCGTAGAGCGCAAGGCCGCCCCGCTCCTTCTCCTTCCTTCGGTGCTATATTGTTCTGGTTAAGATGGGATAAAATACATAGTAAGTGATAATAGCAAATATAATTAACGATTCTTCAGTTATGAGAACGAACTGGTTGCGTGCATTGAAATACAAAATAATAATAATAATAATAATAATAATAATAATAATAATAATAATAATAATTATTATTATTATTATTATTATTATTATTATTATTATTACTATTATTATTTATTACATGTTAAACAATGTTACAATTGTGAGGTCTGAACATATTATTGCAAATTCTTTAAATCATGTTTATATATATATATATATATATATATATATATATATATATATATATATTAGCATTTATTAAGAATACAGATGGAGCGACAATTGTCTCCTGAGAGCGTGTGCACTGGGAATATTACTCTATCTCGTATAGAGTGGGTTGGGACCACTTCAGCAGCGTGCCGCGGACGGACGCCGCGTTCCCGCGTTGGACGTCGAGGTCGAGGCGCTGTCTCAAGAAAACCGCAGATCTCTTGTCTCCGGTTGCGAGGTTTAGCTGCTCGCCCACTCTAATTAATTTAAATAATTATTTCACTTCATGGCGCTCAAAATAGATGTCGAGTTCTATCTGCAAGCGGCCAAAGACAACGCTTGCTTCAAGAATTTACCCTCTCTTCGGTCGCTTGTGACCTTGTGAATTCTCTTACTCAAATCTTTGAGAAATGCTTCGGTTCCCTTGCTGATTGGTTCTAGCCTCTTCATGGCAATAGGCACAAACGTATATCTTGTTTCCAGTTCAGCGTATTTAACGCGTTTTCTGGCGTCCGCGCGCTTTGCCACCCACCCCGGCTCCACTGAGCTGGTGGTGCACGACACCGTTGCATCCCAAGCAAGGACTTCCCATGTGACCATAATGCAATGGTCACCCCATCAGGTCTTTCTTCGCCAGCGGACACTAAACCTCTCGGTTCAAGTGTAGATGCTATACCGGCTTTCCTAAGAGACCTTATAATCACACTGTTTAGTTCAGCATGTCTGGATGATCTACCGGCGCTCTTCGGGCAACTCACTGGGCCCACTGGAATCTACCATCTCTCCACCACTGGAATCTACCATCTCTCCACACAGTTTGCACTGAAACGACTCGCAGACGGGTCGTTTCTAGCGCCGATTCTAAGTGCTGACATCATGCGGAAATGACTGGGATTCAGCATGGTGCCGAGCTGAGGCGAGGGTAAGGCTTTAAGCCAGCCCCCACTGAAGTTATCTTGCGCCCGGGTCCAGCATGGTTCTAGTAGTGTCTCGCGCTTTACTGGTTTCATGTTTTATTTGTAGTCGAATTGCCTACAAACTAACGAGGCTGCGACCGGACCAAATCGGATCAGTGAAGCAGCGTAGCAGACAGGAGCTAGGTCAATAGCACTTCTTAGTCCCAGACCACCTTCACGTATTAGAAGACTTGTTGTCTGCCAGGTGTTATCTTCCAAAATGACGTTTAGGATTTCACTAAGTATATCTCTGCTGACGTTATCATACGCGGTTAATTCTTCAGAGCACACTATAGCAGGACATGTACGCAGTGTGTAGTTAAATTTTGAAGACCCCAGGCTATATCTCCAAATGCACAGTGCAGCTTCTTTCTTCCTAGAGAGTGCATGCGAAATTCCATCTTGCTTTACGGGGGCCCCCAAAACTTCTAAGTTGTTTACGCCTACACATAATAATAAAAATAATAATAATGAGCTAACGGCAGATGCTTGGTATGGGATGCTGTCCTGTACAGTGGCTCATTCGTATATACGCCACAGTTCACTAGAGGCGGAATGGGTTGCCGAGCACGCAGATAATGGGAAACAACGCAAGTACCAAGAACTGAAGACAAGTTACATCGTAGTGCCAATATCTATGGAAACAATGGGTCCGGTAAGCAAGGGAACCAAGAGATTCATCAGTGAGGCCAACGGATTACAGATCTCACAGGGAATCGGCGCAAAGGCGAGTTTCTACGGCAACTGCTGTCGCTTGCAGTGTGCCGAGCTAACGCCGGCTCTATTGTCGGTTTCATGGAATGATACTTAGGAGCTAGGAGAAGACAAGGAGTACACATTCACACCTCACAATTGTAACATTTAAACAATGTTAATAAATAATAATAATAATAATAATAATAATAATAGCGAGCAGAGCGAAGTTGCTAATGTAAAGTTGAGGATTACAGTATTTAATAATGGCAACAGGCTCTATGATGCTAAATAGAATTCACTGCAAAACCGAATGCAAAAGTCTGAAGATGCGCACCGGCTGCATGCAGGGGCAACGGCAACATCGATAGAACAAAACGTTTTGTATGAGAACCGGAATGGAAAGATACAATATTAATATTATTCGAGAGATTGGCGCAGGTGTGGATATCGGCACTCAGTTGCTCCACTTTGCTGAAGCAACATTTGTTCTACTGCAAGCAATAGTAGCTTAAACTGTTCTTGCTACAGCAAATAACGGTATCATCGTTTGATCTAGAGCAGCAATGGCTTGGGTGACTCACACTCGGTAGCCTATATAAAATAGAAGGCGTTGCTATGCATACGATCGAATTCTGCTCGGGGCTTCTTCCTTGGTTCGCGGGGGTTCTTTAGTTGTTCTTTATTGTTGTTGAATCGGGTTGAGCTACTGGTTCTGCTAAGGTTACATTTCTCTGCTGGACCCTATAACAACTCTGTGGAGTTGTAATACCTATAGACAGCATTCTGAACAACAAGTGGGTTTGATTATGCCTAAGACATTATAAGGAACATAGCACTGTTCAGTGGCAATTGAAGTAGTAAATGACAATTAGGTTGTTGGAACCACAAAATTCGATACCCTCGGACGTGGGTAGGCTTTATATAGTGAACTTAAACTGAAACCGCGAGGAGATTGTATGGTGCGAATGGTCTACGCAGTGAGCGAGAACGCTAAAAAGTGGAACGGTGTGATTTGTAATGAGAAGTTGCTTCAGAAGTGTAACGAAGTAAGGTATTGGTGCTCGTGTTGAAATGGTGGTAGCTGTGGTGTGTGCTAATACGTCTATTCAAGAATGTTAACATACATAACGTAATTGCAACAACATGTCCAACATAAATAACATCATTACAACGGAAGGTCTGTAAAGTAATTGCGGCTTAACAGCTTGGTTAATGAGTGGATGAATGTCGTCTTCGTGTAGAGAATAATACTAACAAATTGCACGTACAATAATCAACAGGTGAAAGGTAATGTGTATTTTGTAAAGGCGTATTGCAAAACTGGTTAACTAAACGAACCAAATGAGGTTACTAACATCAAGCAATCAATAGGTGGTATTACATCCGACGTTTAAACAAAACATTTGAACCATTGAAAACGCTATTGGGAAATAAAGTAATGAACGCGTAGCTTCTATCGCTTAACTAAGTTTGGCCATAAATACCAAATTACGGCTTTTGCAAAAAAAACATGAGAAGACAAAGGCGTTTTCATGATGCAATCCCCTCAGAATACCCTCTAAATAAACCCTCAGAATTTAGCTTGAATGTCAATGCTCAGCTTGCTCCGTTGGTCTCTCATCACGAATAAAAGCTGATGAATGGCAAACTACAGGGAGGGGCACTTTATCTGTATCCGTTGTAAAGTGTGTCGGTCTTCTAAAAATCAGCGAGCGTTAATACCGTCATAGGTACAGAATGATCAAGTATTATTAAGTAGTATTCTAATTTTACTTGTCACAGTCTGTATGACACTATTTATAGGAAATATAAGTTGTATTTTTATTCATATGATTATGATTATTGTGACTAGAAACAAACCAGTGAGTGGTATAGTAGTAGTACTACGATAGAAATACTAGTAGTAGATTTAGCCAATTGACAAGTTAATAATAGCAAAGCGACAGATGCGAAAGTTTGATATAGAGATCCTAAGGCCGAATTAAATGAGTGCTGTAGCTGGCTTACGGAAAGCCAAGTAAACGGAAATCAGCTTTCTGTCATGCTCGTTGCGGCATGCGAGGAGGCTGGCCCTTTGCGCCGGGACAAAGGCCGCTACCCTCCCAAGTACTGGTCGAATGAAGACGTCGCCGAGGCAAGAAAGGCATGTATTAGGCTTCAAAGGATATACACGAGGGCGCGGACCTGGTGGGGTGGAAGAAACCGAAGGGGGACGGGCCGGATCAGCCAGACCTGAGACATGCCGACTTTTAACTAGCTAAGTAGAAGGTCGCCCGAATGAGACTGCGAGGACTCATCGCTAAAAGCAAGGCGCGAGCGTGGAGAAAGCTGATAGAAGCGGTCGACAGTCTGCAGTAATCTATGGCCTGCCGTACCAGATTGTCATGACCAAGCTCCGGAGAGCTCCCTTGAAGCTCACGCCAGACGTGCTGCTAGAGAGAATATCTGCTCTCTTTCCAGCACAGCAATAGAGGGGCAATGAGGAGTTCCCAGTTGCCCTGAAGGATATTCCGAAGGTAACACTGGAAGAGATCAGATGGGCTGGAGAACAGCTGGCGCCTGAAAGGGCCTCTGGCACTGATGGCGTACCCCCTGAGGTAGCCAAACTATTTGTTAGGCGCTGGCCGAAGGTCTTCCAGACTTTGACCAACGGACTGCTTCGAGAAGTGAGGTTTCCTAGGTTATAAAAGAAAGCAAGCTCTGTGCTAATTCCTAAATTAGGAAACAAGACGGGCCGCTCGGCCTATAGGCCCATCTGCCTCCTCGACATCTTGGCGAAGATCCGAAATCGTTCTGGCCAATAGATTAAACAAAAAAAACACGGAAGCAGAAAAACTTTATCAGGCGCCTAGTATGGTTTCCGGAACGCGAAATCTGCCACTGGACCCCTTGACAGGTTTCTGGAGGCAAGGTGCACGGGCTCCACGGCCTTACGATGATCTTGACGAAAGCGTGGAACGAAGCGACGGACCTGTTTGACGCCGTTTTAACGCTCAATACGGCCAAGGAAACTGCTCGGTGGGAGAATTTCACGCGGCAGCGGGAGAGCGGTCGAGACGAATAGCCGAAGGAGGTGGGAGGGGAAGTGCAACCAGGACTCCAAGCTCTTGCCGCACCCCTTCAGGACGGTGTATATTTGGCATAAGCCCCCTATCTGGATGCATGTAAATATGCTAGGTTCCCAAAAACTTCCAGAAAAAAAGACCTTGCGCAGGTGCTAGACGTTACAGCGAAGTGATGGGTTATCAATAAATAGGTATAAGGAAAGACAATGAGAACGCCTCTATTCAGGAGAAGACCTGAGACTATTTTGGCACTTGCTCATTTTTTTGTAATAATGTGTTCGATTACTGAACGCACTATACAGCGCTAGGTAAGTTACTCATTATGTAGGCTTCCTTGGACGCTCGACGCTCAAATTGACCACGGCCTTATATTATCTAACCTTTGTAGCCTAGGTTCAATCTGCTGAGGTGGCCTTTTTTGAATTTAGAACTATGGGTATCCCTACGCTAGGTCCTGCTGCAGTACGAAGGCGCAACTTGAGTGTAATTGAAACTCTACTCCTAAGACGGTTCAGCCTGACCATTCCGGTAATCTGCTTTCGTCTTGGTTGCAAAACTTGATGTCTCTTGGGACGTAGACGTCATTGGTTCCGCGGCTGTTGAAGGATGCCTAGGTTGACGAGGCTATACGAAAATACGCTGAATATAACAAGGATCTAGACTCCGCCATAGAGATAGCCGTCGACCACTGTGAATGATGTGCTGCTCACTTTGGCCATTCTTTGTTTGTAAAATATTATCAGTATGCGGCTTGTACGGGCTTCTTGAATGGTTGTTGCATTCGCAGATGCCAGAGAACGGTACCATTTATTGATTGCCGATACTCAACTTTTAATTTGAATGCTTGTAGAAGAACAAAATAATACTGCAGCTTTGAGGCATTTAACGCTGATAGCTTGGCGTACGGAGCAAATACATTCATCAGTGGCTTTGAAACGGTTACTAGTATGAATGACAGACCAAAAAGGTAGAGTTGACATTTCTGAGCATTTCACCTCGATCTAGCCGTCTCTCCGCTTCGCTAAGCTTCGCACCAATCCCCATGAGAGACGCATCCATTGCCAGCATCCCCATGAGAGACGTATCCATTGCCATTGATTCGAGGTCGAGGGCCTTTTAATGCTGTTAATGATTTCACTCAAATACGATTTCTTTCCGCAACAAGCGGTTCGGGGCGCCGCTGTGTTCGCCAACATGTGCACAAGCGAACGGTGAAATTGTACCTTCCTGTGCTTGGGGTGGATCGGGACGTGCACGAACGCTGGCGAAATGTAAATTCCCATAAAAAAAAATATGAGTTGCTTATGCCATCTAAATTGCTTTGGACTGTTGGCGTCGTATACCTATTGACTTGACCTGATGATTCAAACCAACTTTGAGATCTGCACATACGCACACTAACCCGTTATTCCTCATCACAGATACGATCGGGTGCGCCCAGTTAGAATATCTTCGATCTGCCCTTTTGGTCCACTGAACGTAGATTTATTTGTACTCTTCTTTGCAACCGCGTACGAAATTCCTCTAAGTCTGAAATGTATTGGTTGCTACCGAATCTTGAACTAGACCGTAAACGCTAGTTGTACCGACAATGTAATTACTTACGAAGCTGTCAGTCTGAGAGGGGCGGCCAACGACCATGACAGTTTAGTTAAGCGGCCCTCAGCCGTCTGAAGTTCCATACGGTTGCATCCGTGTGGCATCGGAAAGTCTAAATATGAGAGTGGTATAGAATGTTGTAGTTCTGTGTTAATGTATGTTATTCTTAACCATACTAAAATTATTGCAAAAGTAACATTCAAATGCGTGTGTGGTGCACGTGCGCCTACGCGCAAAGTCGCGGAGCATGCCCGATAGATATGCGTATGTATACATACACACAGTCTCCACTCAACGATTAAAGTAGCTCGAGAAATCTGAAACTTCCCGTCTCCGAGAGGCAGAGCACCTACCTCATAAATGGCTAGCTGTAGTGGCCTCACTCCCTGCCCGCTTAAATACTCACAATTATTTGTTTGGGCCAGCGATTCTATACCTAGAAAACCCTGCTTTATCAACGCGGCCTGGGATGAGGGGGAGTCAGCGAACGACAGCGTTTTGAGCTGGAGCCGCCTTCACGATGGAAGACGTCATCCTCGCTCCCCAGGTTATAAAGAACAACAAAACAACGGGCCCCGATCAAGTGAGAAATGAGCATCTAAAAACGCATCTATTAAGGCTATATGCTGGACGGCACTGTTCAACGAATGCCTCCGTGCTGACATGATCCCGTCCCAATGGCTCGATGCTACATTCTACTCGAATGCTCGATGCTACAGAATGATGGCTCGTCATTCCCAAAGGTAAAGGTAACCCAACGCAGCTAACCTCCTGGTGCGGTATAGCGAAAAAAAAATGTTACAAGTTGCTCTCGTCGCTGCTCACCAGAGTACTGAATCGGTTCTTAGAGATGACTGACGCTATCCCTACTGAACAGTACGGTTTCCAAAATAATCGTTCTACGATTACGGCATGCGCCAATCTGCCGGGGGCCATTAAAAAGGCTCAAGCAAAATCCCAACCCCTGTACGCTGTAATCGTCGATTTCAAAGCCGCCTTTGACTTAGAGCCCAGAGACATTATTCTGCGAATTCTGGCTGAAGTTGGTGTCTCTCCCGCCGTTCGCAACCTGTTAACGGCCATTCTGCAAGGCAAACAAATCAGAATAAATGACAGTGTGTCCAAATTGCCCCATTTTCTTTAGACTACGGGCGTGGCGCAGGGTGACAACTTACTTGCTCGTTACTTTTTTCAGTCCTTATTAAGGACCTACCCGTGATACAGAGTCTGAGAAATCTGGTAGACGTGATTTTGTACGCAGACGATCTCGTCAGCTGTAGAAAGAGTCGCTTTCAGGTACAATTTAATTATATTTATTTTACTCAGATTAAGTATAATATACAGTTTAAGATGTTTCTTCATAATACTCTATTTTCTTCACGCTTTCGGCGAGAGAAGTAGTGCAACGATGTTTTGTCCAGCGCTGTCTATTCCACTGCATGGTACTTGGCACACCTCTGCAGGCAGAACCGGCAGGTGCACAACTCGTACTCCTCGTGAAAGGCTGCGTTTGAACATATCAGGTAGTGATAACCATGCACTATTTACCTGGTGTATACGTGGCGACTGTCACATGCAGGACCAGACCAAAGGTGCACGGCATTGCAAACGTCCAAACCACCGACCTCCCGTCTGGCCTGTTCGACTTTAGCTTCCCATTCAGAAATGAAACATTCGTATGGTACTGTACGCGGCATCTTCAGCCTTAGTCGGATTGTTTCAGTAGCCGGTGGACAGTTTGACATGAGATACACAAAGCGGCTCCTTGCTCGAATAGGCAAGCAAAGCACTCGCTTCAAATATAATGAGAAATACCTCTCAAGCTGGTTAAAATTCGCCAGTGTGAGGTGGTTCCACACCCTGTCCATACATCAGCCCTAAAACAATCTTAAGCATGAGGAGCCTCACTGCTGAGAAAACGGACACTCTGCGGACATTGCCTAATTCCCCGTAATGAGAGACAAGTGCCTTCCGTACTGTTTCATTTATATGCGCTGTGAACGTCGTTCCCTTATAATGAACCCAAAGACCAAGATACTGGAAAGAATTAACAAACTCCAATGGTTGGCCGCAGCAACGTATAACGTCTCTGGCAGCCAATCGACATCCACGTCTGAATTTCATGGCTTTTCGTCAAGTCCTTCGAGACAAGGAACGCCTCTATCATAGAGGTAATGCGCTTGATAGCACCTATGTCGCGCTGAGCGACCACGATATCATCTGCATACATCACCACCACGGCTTTTTGGTACTTATGTCGGACGTAACCGACGAGGTCAGCAAGGAGAAGTGTAAACGAGACGCAGCTCAGTGGGTCTCCTTGCGGAGTTCCCACATTATGCTTAATCTCCAATACACCCTTCTCACCGTCTACCAACAAGATGTCCTCCTCAAAGAAACTTGCTATTACACTCAGGAGAGAGCCACCCACTCCTGCTCGTTGGAATGCTTCAACCAGCAGATAGCAAGGGGCTTTGTCAAAGGCCTTGACGCAGTCAATAAATACTGCATACAGATGACCTCTGGGTTGTGCCACAGCTCGCTTGTTTTTGCCAAGAGAGGGGGTGACTGGATTTAATGCTCATAGCAGACCTGATTGAGCCCTGAGCTCTTTCTCTTCGGGGGTGACCGTAGGACCTGGCACACCTCCTCCACCCCGAAAGGCAGATTCATGTTGTGCTGCTCCAATGTAAGCGGATGCTTTACGATTGCAGATACGGCCGCAATGTCACGATTGAATAAAATATTAGTTAGGTGGCTCTTACAGGTGGTACCTGTCCGTCACTAAGCGGATCCCCCGCCCTACGAGGTCGCACGATGTAAGCTGAGAGCTCTCGTTCTGCTCTTTCGAGCAGCCGTCGTTCCTCCCGCCTCGCGTGTTCCCTTTTATGATCATAGCAGAGTCTTATATAGGCCTTTCTACGCTCGAAGTAGTCCCGCCTGGCTTGCAGTGATGATGGTGCTTTGGCTCTTGCTTGGCGCAGGAGTCCGAGCACTTCAACGTGGGCTAGGTAGCAGGTTCGAGAGTACCACGGACGTGATTTCTTCTGTCATAACCCTTTCCACTTCACTGCACTTCTCATCGTCCTCCCTAGCTGGTCACAGGTGGTATCGATGTCAGGGCTTACCTCAAGACCGCCCACCGCTCTGTCCAAAAGAGATAGATTAATTCGTCTCATTACAGACCAGCGCGGCGAATTATGTCGGTTGGTGTTTTCGGGCCGCTTCATCAAGAACATCGAAGCTTTTAATTTCAAGGCTGACAAGGTTGTGAGACAACAGGTCGATTGTGCTGCTTCCATTGTGACTTAAATATATATAGTCTTCACGCGCGTTAGCACATTTCAGACCAATATTTTCCATCACCTGAAGCAGCATCTCGCCTTTATCATCGTTGGCTCCACAATCGATTATGGCATTGAAATCACCGCTGACGATAGTTGGCATGGTCAGGTTTAACTCTGAAAGTTCACAAAAGCTCACCGTCTCAGCAACCTCCGCAGAATCGAATATGGGTGGGAAATAGAATACAGCAACGTTTACCCTCCCAGAGGAGAGCACTACGCAGTATTAATCTTTCCTGGCGCATTGCATAGGTAGTAAGCGTTTATGTAGGTAGATAGATAACTTAGCCACAGGTCTGCCCCGACCTCCCGCAGGTAAGACAGCCAGCTGGTGAAACACCCGCGTATCACTAATATGCAGTTCGTCCCGCTGAAATGTCTCTATAAGGAGTGCAATGTCAACCAACTTAAACATGTCATCACGTGCAAGATCCATTGCCCCCTTAAGTCCCTCACAATTCCAGGTTCAATAGGCCCTAGCCAGACTTTACGCAGCCACGGCTAAGCATAGACTAACCGTAAATCCGACGAAGACTGTGGCCGTGGCGGCGTGGTCTAGGGGACTAGTGCGCTAGTATAAAAATAATCTGGAGCGATCTCACCCCAGCTAGCCTCGAGCATCTAGATAACCTAAAGGCAGCGTACCTCAAGAGAGTCCTGGGCCTCCATCGCTCAGCCCGCAACCGACTTGTCTATCTCCTCACGGACACCCCCTTTTCGTCGAGAAGCTAAGACGACGTTTTGACTTGCCCACATCCTCCAAGCGCGGGACTGCCAGTTTGCTGAAATCCATGCGGATTTCTTTAACACAGGAGCCATGCAAAACCAGGCATGAAGAGGGCCGAGCCGATCTCACATGGTTTTCACCACGTGCTGTGCGTCTTGCGGTAGATACCATGCTGCCTCCTGTACCCTAGTCCCTTTCCTAGCAAGTTTAGATAACCAAGCTCGTGTCATAGCTTCATAGCTTTTACATATATACTATTTTATAAGTCCAAATGTGTGTATGTATACATATGCATATTTTTAACTGTACTATTTCTACACAACATGTGTAATAATAAATCTGAGTGGACAAAAAATGAATCTGCCTGGATTTCATACAAGAGCGGGTCAATGTCTGCCATCATATTCTTCCATTCAGACATGTGGTTGTTAAAAGCTAAAGTTTTTTTAAAAACGTGTATCTTTTGTAAAACCTTAACAGAAAGCGAGGACGTTGCCAGTAAATAAACTAATTTGTTGAGACTAGTGCGGTGGACTCTTAGCGCCATTTTCAGAAAAGTGGCCTTGATTTGGTTAAAGGTCTTAAAGTTTAACATCGATAGTTAAGGTCATACCACCTGGATACGTAAGAAGCAGTGGGCGCAATTTTCAGGTTGAAGAATTTCACGGCAACACCCATTGATAGTTTATGAAGGTCTCAGACATTATAAAATGATTGTAGTTTTTCCTAATTATTTCATCAATGTAGAATATCGTATCTCGAGACGAGGACATGTCTCCTAGGTAGGAGAAGTGTGAGACAAATTTTATAGATTTTGAACCCAAGCGGAGTTTGTCGATTCCAGCCATTTTCCACTTTTTCGAAGTTTAATGTCCTTTGCTTTATTTGTATTTATTTGTAAAATGCCTTTAATAAGTTCCAGTATATTCCACAAAATCCCGCAAAAATCCAGCTTGTTAAGTAAAGTCGTTCGTGCGGCCATATCAAAGGCTGCTTTGAAGTCTACGTATACAGCAAAAAGATGAGCCCTTTTAGTTGGAAGTGCCGGTTACATAGAATATAGAAGCACAGCATATACCATGTTTTTGCTTCGGCAGCTTTCTGTTAAACCCAAGGAAATGTTCTAATCGACAAGCTAGAATAGAACAGAAGTTTATTAATTGCGTCCTTTTTTGCGAGACCTCGGTAAGATGATGGAGCCAATGGATCTTTTTTCCTTTAGGGATAATGCTAAAGACATCGTTTTTTTTATTCCGTGGGTAGTTAACACGTTAAATCGCCTCGTTAGAAGTGTAGTGAAACAGGGCGTAAGGTGAATCGCTTGTTTAAGATACTCATCTGTGACCAAATCGGGCCCCTGGGCCTTCCCGGACGGTGTTTTTAATATTGTGCGGATTACTTGGGAATCGCACAATATTAATTAATATCCGTGACGCGCTCGTCCCATACTGGAATTACCATAGCTTGGAACGGTTGTGACAGGCTTCTAATATATCATGTTGGATAGGACACGCAATGAAGCGCGTGTCTGTATACGGCCACTTACGAGGTTATTGTTGCGCTTCAAGGAGCAGGTTGCATTGTTTCGTCCTTCATGTTCGTTCATGACGTTTTTGACAACTCATTTGTAGTCACGACTTAATCTAATATAAAAATACATCACATCCGGGCGGATTTTTGCTAGAATGTTCGCTTAAATCATATAATGTTTGCAAGCGGCGCACTCCTGATTGTACTATGGTTTACTTTGTGTTTGTTAGCTTTAGCGGAGCGCTACCACTAAGTACACTTCAAATGGTGGTGGCATAAGATTCGACCTTGATCACACACTGCAAAGGGAATATTCTTCGCAAGGTAATGTTTAGACGGGTGAGATTAAGATTGCGGCTACAATGAGGCCGCCCGCGATTTGTGGATTGTAACTGAATTGATATTTTCAAGCAACATAAATTGATTACAGTAGAATTGATATTTTCAAGCAACATAAATTGATTACAGTAGAATTGATATTTCCGTGCAAAAGGTAGGTTCCACCTTGCACCAAAAGCCAGAGTCTTCTCTTGCACCCCCCCCCCCCCCCCATACCTGACATACAGTTGAGATCACCACATAGTACAGTCACTTTTTGTAAATCCACCATGTTGAGGCATAGCATTATTTTCTCCAGCAGTGTTGCTATGTCTACTGAAAGACTAGAATAGTTTGCAATCGAGTTGATGGCGTTTCCTGATAGAACTACGCAGTTATTTTCTTTGTATTATGTTTTCGAGATTGCTATTATACAACAATAGCAACTCCCTCACTTGTTCTATCCCGTCCCTCTGTTTCTACACCCAGACATTCCATTATACACCAACTAGGGACGACCGTGGGTTTGGTGGCCCATGTCTCAGTAAAGACCAACACGTCATACTGCTCAGCTAAAGGAAGATGTAGGTAATTTGATTAAATGCATTCACAGTTCTATTAAAATAACTAAATAGCAATCCCTTGTCGTTTCAACAATAACAATGTCAGATTCACTGCCTACCATAGGCAAATTCTGGCCCTTTGTGTTATGCTCTGGACAAATACCGACGTCGGCAAGCCAGGTAGATACGCAATTCATCTGGGACTCTCTTGGATATGAATTATCTGCAGTTGGATCTTTGCATGAAGCTTTCCCCGCTCGTTAGTTACCCTGTACCCCTCGTCTTCCCCAACTAGCCCTTTGGCCGCGTCGGTGCGTGCCTCAAGCATGGTCGAGTATCTGTTATCATCGTCGTCGTCGTCTGAGAAAGCTTAGAGAACTGGACCAAGACAGATAGATATGCGCGATGCTAATATCTACCTGTATGTCTTGGTTCAGTTTTTTCATTAGTCACTTCAGACAGGTAATGTTTTCCCTCGTCCTGTCCTTTGATTGAACGCGAATGCTTGGCGGGCTTTTCCTTTCAGGTTGTCATAGCCGATGTTATGGTCGTTGTACGAAAGGGTGAAACTATCATCAGCGGCGAGGGGTCGGATCTTCGCTTGTTGTTGTTGTTGTTGTTGTTCTTGCTGTTGTTGCTGTTTCTGCCGTTGTTGTCATTGTCTTCCTCGCGTCAGTTAGCTGCTACGTCACAAACACTACTACCAACGTACGCCAGACCAAGCTGACTCCTGTGCCGTCCTGAATCATCAAATGCTTCAGCATTTTCTCACGTGGGCACACTCGATCAAGAACAAAACCAGACCCGTAGCAATGCTGCTACGCAACTGGTTTCCAATGCAATGGAAACCATTTGAGTAGCAGCAATAGCCATGGGAAGCCCCCGAACACTTCCCAGACAAAGGCTTCCCAGGTGCGTCAGCGCCCACACCGCCGGAATCTAACATATCCGGTACCCCAGCAGAGATTTAAAATTAGAGGTTTCCTTAATTGTTCCAGCGCAGGTCTCGAAGAAGTTCGTCTTCGCTAATTAAAGGATCTCATTGGCGGCCAATATGACAAGAGTATTCTTTTTCTACTGTCTGTGTGGCCTTCTGTTGTTTTGCCCAACAACGGACAACTACCAGAATAAATATTGCGTCTTTTACGAAGCTTTTTTGATTATTCTCCGGAAGAACGACGATGGAATAAGGGCAGTCAGTCGCAATGAGGCTAACGCTACGCTTATTGCCAAAGTCCTCGTCAAAAATCAATTAAAAGTATTATTGGGCTAGTTGGCCCACTATAATTTAGTTGCGGTATTAACGAAAGTGTCGAACTGCGTATATTGAATCATAGGCCAGACAACAAAAAATCTTGTAATGTTGGATTTTCAGAATGCTTTTAACTTGATGTAAAAAGATCGCCTTTTAGAATTTAAAAAAACAGGCTGTCTGCCGATACCAACTAGATAAAGCGTTTCCCGTCTAATTTTTGGAAAACGAAGAAAGTACTGTAAAAATATGGGGCGGCAGTGCGACCCGTGTGGTCTTGTCCTTTTCTGCATTGGAATATCTGAGCTTGAAACGGATTACAGTCAAAATTACAATTGTGGTACTTAGACGATAAACTGGTTGCATAAAAAAACGGCATTACGAGCAAAAAAAAACCTACGGAAATAGAATGAAAGATCTAGCTTTGTATCTTTTGTGGCAAAGTCTATATGCTACGATGTTTTGCCACGTTCAAGAGAGGTGACTTACCTTACGCTATTTAAAGCTAATGACGCTTAAGTTCCTACTCAACGTGCACCTAGAAGACAAGCTACACTGCGCGTCAGCGCAGGCGGTGTTTGCACAGTCAAAAATCTGGCCCTGTCGTACTGGGCCCCACCACTAGTGTTAGTCATTCGCTCTCATTGTCCCGCGACAGACGTCAGATGTGATCGAGCATGTATCGCGCACGAATCTTAAACAATATGAAGACGCGCCAAAACTCTCCCGGCTTCTCCAACGCACGAATCTCTCGACCGAATTGTCGTGAAGCGGAAACGCTAACCCCTTAGGAGAGGAACGTCTATTTGGTATGAGACATAATGTCGTGCACTCATGCTGGAAGCAGTGTTGTTCAAGATAGCCGGGAAGCTGGTGCCCCTGTTTTGTTTTAGTGAGGATCGCAAGTTAGCGAAATATAGAGAGCTTACTCCACAGTTGATTGTCTAGGCAATCGCTATAGAGACGTGTGGGCCAGAAAAAGTTACACATTTTCAATGACCTTGGAAGAAGACGAAACGCGGTCAAAAGACAGTTCTGGAGAGTACCTACTGCAGCGCGTATAGACCGACGTTCAGCAAGGAAACGCAGCACCAGTCGAAGGGTCTCTTACACCGCCGCAGGACAACCTGAGATCGCGTCAAAAACTCTTCTTCCAATTACAGTTTTAATACAATTATATATTTGAATTGAAAAAAATATATTGTTTTTATTCATTTTAATATAACTTATCTAAGAAAGAGCTACGTGTACGCATGTAAAGAAGTAAGTACATTTCCTTTCCCTCTACGATACAGGCGGATTACAGCGGGCGTGTGCAAGGTCAATTCTCAAAATAAGGAAGTTTTTTTCGGTTCATATCCCCACCTCATACTGAAAAACACAAGTATATTGTGCATTGATCTCGAATTTTGTTTGGTGCAGGTCGCTGTATCCTGGCTGATCGTTGTACAACTAGCAAATAACTGTACGCAGCCCAAGTGCCATTAATAATCTTGTGTACACCGTTCTGTCACACCGTTGTTTATGGGAGAATAGACTCGAATGCGTTATTCGCCAGTTAGTACAATTTAAACCCACACTCTATGAAGTTGTAGGCAAAGTTTGCGTTACGCATTATCGTAGTGCCTGCCCGGCGAGTTGTGCAGTATCGTTATTTTTAGTAAGTTTCGAACGGTGTATGCTATCCCAAACACGCGTCAGTTTTAGCTTACCGAGAAATCTGTATATGTACATCTGTTGAGCCCTTTTTACCTCTGTAATGAAGAAGTAATTGTAATATCAGGATACATGAATACTCATGCCCTTAACCAGATTCAATCAAAATAGAGTTATAGACAATGTAATTGTGCTGCATAAACCGGTACCCATTTGTATAAATGAACTAAACACACAGCTTCATTCATGAGTACTTGCAAATACACTTGAAAGCATACAGCATCTCTACTGAGAAGGTTGCCCAGGGGCTAGAACGAAATATGCATGATCTAAAACCTGCTCTCGCATCTTTAGATATTTTGATTGCTTTTAACGCCAACAACAGAGCACTTAACGGAAAGAACTTGTAAATTCTTTCTAACCGCTAGGTTGGGCTCTTCCCGGTGTATGTGTGCGCTCCCCGGAACTGCATCTTAGGTAAGTACTTCAGAGGATCAGATTAAATATGTTTGTCTAGATTCTGCTTATATAAGAATATTCACGCAATTTGTTCTACTGTCCAAGGCTTCGATCATGTACTCACCATTCAGCGATTTTTTTCGGAAATTTTGCATTTTGTATTTACATGGGCCTTTTCAACAAAAAATCTTTAAGACAGCGTGGCATGGCCAAACACTGAACCCAAAGTACGTCACTAAAACCCTTAAAGCGTTACATAAGGACTCCTGATATGCTCGAATACAAGAAACAGACCCCTAGTCCCGGGATCGTACCTGCGATCGAGCATACCGTAACGGAAATGACCTGAATGCCTACAGTTCTGTCGCCCGACAGAAATAGTAACCCAACATTGATTTTCGATTGGAACTTTGCCTTGCCATGGCGGAAACGCACACCAGGGAACAATATCAGCATAAGAAATATGGCTCGCGACAGCGAAGGGGCAGAAGAAGCCCTGAAAACGCTTGCTACGTTCCAATATCGATTTTGAGTGTGTCCACCAGCAGTTTGTTACCAGTGCAGACGTTCTGCGGCTCTCGGTTTTAGCGCAAGAGCATCTCTAAACGAGCACTGATGCGCTCGCTACATCGCTCTCTGCTGCTATCTACCGTACACGTATGTATCTCGTAGGATATATAGCACACGTATACAATAGCCTTTTCTGCTCATCATAAAGAGAGGCGCCTTACGCCACAATGCAAGGCTTCTTCTACAATCAGCATTCTATTCTTAAATGTCTCTCGGGAACCGGCTGCTATTAAACACCGAACTGAGATAAGATAACAATAATCACAGCAATAGTTATAATAATCACAATTGCTACAGTTATGAAGAATTGCTATATATAAAGCAAACAGTGTATTGTCGTTGCTCTTCTTACTTTAGAGTATGCTACCATATCGACAAGAACGTACTGACTGCACGTTGTCGCTGCGCTGTGTTTAGGTGTTTTTTTGGGAAAATAGTACATCCTACAATCTGGCCATATGTGTGATGAACGCGAGTATTTTGGTTGGCGGTATTTCGTTTGTTTGTCATTAAACAGACTATGTGTGTGTTGTGTCAAGGTATAGCTTTGTAGGCTCGATGTCATGGTCACTCCTTCTACATATGTATTCTCTTTTGCCTGGGCTACACATTCCTAGCTTATCAACTTGATGCTCAACTATTAGCTGATAAAGCAACTGTTTTCCACCTCTGCTTCCAATACGTGTGCCACAGGCAACTTGTTCTTTTGTATCTTCCTTTTTTCCAGCTTCTTGTTTTCCTCGCTCGTTCCGTCTTGAGTTTCCAGCTAGATAACCGATATGCAATGGCGTCCGATAGCCAATGCGTTTGCCACCGACCACACCAGGGCTGCAAGCGGCAGCAAGTCCACCTTAGAGGCCGGGTAGTTGAGCAACACAGACAAACGGTAACAGATCGATGCAGTCATGCAATGGCGCTGCCCGATTTGCAAATCTCCATCTCTAAGGTTATCTCTCTCTCTAAGGCTACTATGTCGACTGTTGATACTGTAATGTCTACTAGGAACCCCACAACTACAACGAGCAGGACTTCTTCTACTGGTGGCACCATCACATAGGCACAAGAGATAAGTCGCTGGACGATTGCAGACAGGCTCTGATGGTAAAGTCCCGGCGAGCGAGGCCGCGGTGCTCTTAGGTTCGCTTAGCCAGTCATGGCAAGCCATAGCGGCTCATTCGATGGGGGGTGGGTCGAGCGACTCAACTGTTCCCGAAGCAGCAGCAGCACGAAGCAGTGCTCCTCCGGGAACCCTTCAATGAGTTCCCATTGAACATTCAATATCCAAGTTTCTTTCAAACTGAAGTCCAATCGAGCCCTCTTCGGCTGTATCCGGTAGGCAGCACTTCACGTCGTAGTAGAATTAGTAGCGATCGTCGTCTGCTACTGAGCTAGTTCCGAGCGATGTATAGTTATACACTTCTGCATCAAGCAATCTTTTGGCATGAGTGCGAGTTGCTCTTATAGGTCTGCTACTACTACTACTAAGTCTAACTTGCTTAGACGCTAGCTTATTTCACTCGTGGAACTAAAAGATACATATTTACATACTATGTGTACCTTTGAACTCCACTGGTGACAGATCTAATAGGATAACAGGTCTAAATGTATATACATGTATATGATTCATACATAAGTTGTTCTGTATTGTATTGTATTCTACTCGTGGAATTCAAAGGTACATCTTTATATACTATGTACCGTTAAACTCCACCGGTGACAGATCTAATAGACTAACATGCTTAAATGTACACATATTTATATGATTCATACATAAGTTGTTCCGCATTGTATTTAGCCACCGTCAGTCAAAGCCTGCTGTGCAAGCCTACAGTACTTTCGGAATTGAGCATCCTAGTGCATCTTCTTCTTCTTCTTCTTCTTCTTCATGGTGCATTGCGTTTTTTTTATTAACTATAGAAGCACACAGACACGATTGTGCTATAAGGTGTTGTTCTGTCGTTTTCGTACTGCTTGTCTAGTTCTTAATCGACGTAAACGTAATACCTAAGCTACCAAACGTCTGCTCTCATAGCTGACACGTACGCCCGTTAGCCACGACACGTAGCCAATACGTCTCCGTAAGTATCCTTGACGTTTGTTAGTTATTCTATACATCAGCTGGGGGGCAGAAGCGGAGATAGATTTGGCTTCGGCGGGCGAATTTCAATTCCGAGAATCAATCGTGAGCAAGGTCGGTGTTTTCTGTCTCCGAGGACCGTTGCCACAAACTGCAACAAAGCAAGCGTTAATAGAAAAAGTGTACGCGCGCAGTAGGATTCACGGCTGCATCGAACAACAACAGCAACAGAAGAAGTAGCAGAAGCTGCAGCAACACCCAGCAACGGGATCAGCGGGCGAAAACCGGGGCAACTATGGTTGTCGACACGGTCGGTCTCGTTCTATCTATGCGAGGCAAAGGGCAAACACTTTTCCTATGTTTTTCGCTGATTCGTTCGTTGACACCGGCGACAAGAACGACACAACGCGAGAGACGACATCCCCACAACGCCAGAGACGTCCCCACAACGCATACCCGTCTTGCTTAGACCCCAGGGCTCAATTCCCTATAGGGAGCAGAACAGTGCGGGTAGAATTGTAGTGTCACACATACACGTAACGCCTTGTGAGTGCGTATATATATCTATATATATATATATAAATATATATATTTCCCCCGAACACCGAGAAGCACTTGCAACACGATTCATCTGGTTCAGAGGGACAAGTGTGAGGAAGTCGCTGCGCGCTCGTCTACGCTCGCCCGCCCGAGCGCGGTGCCCTGCTCCGGTGCAGAAGCAGTCCTCGGTCGATCTAACCTAGTCAGCCGGTTGCTGAGCTAGTACAGCGACGAGTGAGCAGCCGAGTGAGGAGGAGGAGAAAAACGCTGTTAGCAAGCAATCCGTTTATCACAATTATTCGAATAACTCGAGCGGACGGCTGCAGATGAGGAGGAGGAGCAGGGCGGCGGCGGCTATGGCGGTGTCGGTGGTGGTGGCGACGTCGGGGGGAAGACGGGGCCGACACGCCTGTCCTTCGATACGCGCGATGCCCGCATCGAAGGGCGCGGCATGCCGACTACAGCATGTCCCCCAACGCTCAGGGCACCCCTCGGCATCGTTTCGATCCGTAGTGCGACACAGTGGCGCACGAGACGAGTGATCGGCGGTCTGATCGGAAACGCTGGTGGTGTTCACGCTTGGAGCTGGTGCTACTGACGGCATTGTCGTGCTGGCGCTAGCGGCAAAATCGGCGGCGGCAGCAGCAGAAGCAGAAGAAGAAGAGGCTACATCAGAAGAGGCACACATGGAAGCAATGAGCGAACGCACAGAAAGGGAAAAATTGGACTGCTGGCTGCTAGGTTTTCCCATCTCCAGCGCTTCCAGTAGCTCTTTGTTCGGCGGTGCAATGAAACAAGTTGGAACGATTGCAGCAGACTGCCTCTCGGACAGAGAACGAATGAATCAATGAACGAATGAATGAATGGCTTTCCGTCTCGACGACGGGGCAATGGCCAGTAGTGACCATGAGAGTAATTGGCGATCGTCGCCGACGGCCCCCGCCGCGGTCGCTGCCATTGAATTCGAAATTCACTCTCCGTAGTCGGACAGTCGATTGGTCGAGAGCCTTGAAAACGTTGAGAATGCAGATCCTTCATATCTTCATGATACTCGACTAGAATATATATATATATATATATATATCCGAGGTATGAATATTCTAATTTTTACGGAAACCTGGGCTGCAAAACCTTCTTGTACGAATAACACGCACTACCACAGAAAGGAGAGGGACGGGACAATCCAAATTAGGGGTTTTAGTATTTTCGAGAGCAGAAATAATAATAATAATTATAATAATAATAATAATAATAATAATAATAATAATAATAACTGAAAATGTTGTAACGGTAGCGTCAAGGGGTTTAAAATTTTAGCAGCTCAGGTTAAACCGACGAGTGTGGAGTGCACTCAAACCATGGCATAATATATCATGTTTGGCAAGGCGAAGCGGTGCCAAGAACGGTCGCGATTATTCTAGCAGAAAATGAATATTAAACAAAACTAGTTCAGAAGGAACTGAGGCATTGTTTAACCTTATGAAGGAGACAGCATGCCAGCCCGTAAGCGAGCTAAGCCTAATTACCTTCGAATGCTGCACTGGGGCGTCAGATATTGACGTTTTTGTCACAGACGAAAATATGGCAAATACAGTTTTTTGGGAGAAAATGCATCACTGCAACAAGGAGCAGGAGTTAGAAGTCACATATCCCTAGGATTGCATTAAAGAATGGCAGAAGTAGGAAAAGAAGCAAGGGGTCGGGCACGCGACAAAACGGAATAGGGGGTTCTCTTAAGTGGGCTTAGAAAAGTGCTTCACCTGGGGAGATTTAAATAGGGTCCTAGAAGCGCACACTGGCAAATCTGCTAACAAGCGTAATGGTTCTGCGTTAAAAACAAAAAAGAGGGCCCAAGTTCAGCGAACGGTGTGAAGCGGCGCTAAAAATGCTAACGATGCTTACCAAAGAAAACGCGACAACTTTCTCGGTAATAAGCCCGCCGGGGTGGTTGATTGGTGAAAGACGATGTTCGTTGAGCTAGGGGTAATGTAGTACACTTGCTGAATATGTATACTTATCTGGGGGTCACAATAACGCTGAATAGCGTAGCAGTATCCGAAACCATGTAGAACGTACCGAATTACACAAAACGCAGTCAAGTGTTGGTAGCCATTAGTGACCCGCATGTACAGTCGTTGCATACTGCGTGCGCCCTTTCCGAAATGGGAGTAAAGTAGAACCAATAGCAACAGTCGTTAGAACACTCGCAAAAGAAAATCCCGACTTATAGTGAGACTGGTGAGAGTTAGATTTTTATTTATGAAACGGGTTTTGGCTCGTGGCTAACTCGTGCAGGAATTGAGCGATTCATATCTTAGGGAGAGGACTTAAGTGACACGGGTGCGATGAGATGTACGCGTTGTTGAGCAACCAAATCTACGTGTAGACATCCAACGATGGCGCTTTTTGCAGCCGTTTTTGTCACTTGTTAGGCAGTATGTCCAGTCGACTGCCGAACCAACAATACGGCAGAAATCCCATGTTATTGGGCAAGAAATACAATCTGTGTCTATGTGTATAATTTAGCCAACCGCTTATAATAATATTGTTGCTCGCTTTGCAGTAGACGGCTTCCACTGTAAACTTGGTAGGGAAACGGACTTTTATGAGATAGGCTTGGGATGCATTTAACTGGCCTAGGTCGTACGGCGAACTTGTGAAAGGTACTATGTATGCCACCTCATGCGCACTCATACATTTGTCAGGTTGAAACGAAGCGGCAGGACTAAAACTGACATCGATGAGGTCAATGTTACTTGATGTTTCCATAGGTAAGAATTAATCAAAGCGCAAGGATTGCAGTTGTAACTCTACGATCGCTGTAACGCATTGTAACGTGGTACAAACGTTCAGCGTAACTGTCTGAGATTTTATGTATTTAACAACACACTATGTGTTGTTCATACTAAAAAAATATCGTTATCAGAGCCATCGAGTTTAGAAATCATTTACTAAAATGATGCTAGCTTACCCGGTTTAATGAAAGCAAGTATACTTGCGTTGGGTGCATTTAAGCACGCATTAAAAGATCTAACCTGAAAGTGGGACGTGAGCCCAAAGTTTCGCTTTGCTGGCTTTAAGTGCCCACGTTACAATATTGTGCTTGTTTCCGCGCTCCCAGACGACACGGCATTTAAGTCGGAATTACGGTAGCGGAAAGCAGTGCGGGAACGTCAAGAAGTTTGTGTTGCTACCAGCTGAGTTAGTAGTTAGCAGACTTAACACGCGGGTAACCACAAGTACTCATATTAGAAGCCTCTTTGCTCAGAAAACTGTATGTACACATATGTATGGGTTTTTTCAAACCTAAGCTAAGGCGGTAGATAACTTAGTAACAACACCACTGCCGCATAGGGTGACTGACTATTGACTAATTAACCTCAACACTTAAAGGCATCTCTTTGGGACACCCTCAAAGCGGAAGGAGAGACAACTGTCAGCTTGAGTAAAGTCAAATAGGACGCCAAGGCATCGGACGGCTGTGTAAGTAATGTACCAAAATTGCTTCTCTGTTTCGCGTACCTACCTTAGTGTGACTTGGATTATACGCGTGGCTTAAAACACGGAGCGAGCCCCAAGCGACTGCCAAGCCCGTACGCCAAACAAGGAAAGTGATGTTAAGTGTTTTTGGTGGGGTGATCTTTTATGACCTGTTACAACCAAACGAAACGGTAAATACAAAAAATACTATCAACAACTGGACGATTTGAAGAAAGCAATTGACCAGAAGCGGCCGGATTTAGCGAGCAGACGAGAAGTGACTTTTCACCTTGCTTCATCAGATTGCTGTCTGTTTCGGTTCCTTCAAAAATGTCTTAATGGCCAATAATTGGATTTTTTAGATGGTGTTAAAACATATGGACCATTACTTAGGACGCTAGGACGCCACCGACTGGAGGGATGAAATTATGCGCTTGCTTTAACGTTGGGATAAGGTAGTTGAACAAAATGGGCAATACAGCATTCAATACATGCTTTCCGTTGTAATGACATGTGTCGTCAAAAATGGGCAAAAAATCCGAACAGACGTATGGATCAATCTAATATTTACGGAGCTGTGTGGAACAATTCAGATACGAGCAAGACAATACAAATTTATAATATGAAATAAAACACGTATATAAATCGGGAAAACATTAAATGCACACACGGAATTTTCCAAAGTCTCAAAATATGAATCTCATATTGCACTAAAGCTACTTCAGCTTAAAGTTACCAAATTTAACAAACGCGATGGGGCCGGGTAGTCAAAAATAAGAGAACTGAAGGAGCGCATCATTCACTTATCGTAACAGGATGAGGCTCACAACGATACATTACTTCATTCATGCTTTGCATAGATTCAGCAAGCAATGAATGAATTTGCGTACAAAAATAGTTTTAAAGGTAGGCATTAAATCTGTTTTGGTGTAGATCCCCAAATTGAGGGTATCCCACACGCCGTGTTAATGCTAGGATTTTTAAAAACAAAAACATAGACATAAGGTGGCGCGTCCAGATGTTCTAATAAAGGTGAGTACGAATCTGAATAAGATGTCAGAGAGGAAAATTCCACGCGGGATCTTAAACGTAAAGAGAGCGACCCTCAACGTGTACAATTTGTTCACCAAAAGGAGGTTAAGCAAAATCATGTGTCCCTGACTGATTCCCTCTGTTCTGTGGAAAAGATAGGTCAGAGCGCATCGCACTGTATTATTTTGACCATTCCAAAAATGCTGTACAGTCCTGCAATTTTTCATATAGTGCATTGCTATGACATATTTACTTTTGGAATAAAATGATTGGTCGTTTGCAAAGCAAAAAAATGTCGTCCGTAAAAAGCATCCTTCAGAGTCACCAAAGCAATGTGAAGTTGATCTTGTCAGCTGGTTAAACCTGACATTGGCCCTCTCCAATTGTAAGAGTGCTGAAGCTAGATCAGTGTCAGCGCCGCGGGGTTTCACGCCAAAACTAATCGTAGTATCGTCGCCAAAAATTATGGCCTTACTGAGGTTTTCTGCTTGTATTTTCAGCACAACAAGTTTTGAAGAATCAGATCCATGAATGGTCCGAGAATGGACCCCTGCGGTGTTCCGGTGAGATGAGAAAGACTGTATCTAGTAGGTAGTCAGAACAATTCAGCATCTGAAAAAACTGAGAATGGTTTAAACAGCTAAAAGCAGACGCTACATCGGGAAAGACGTTCGAGTAAATTTCATAGTTGCGGGGCATTGCTGCTTGATTAGCGTTAATCTGGCCGTGCAGAGTAAATAGAAGTCATGATAACTACTACGTAGATAAACAGCGTTGATACGGGATACATTTATTTTCCAATACCGGCAATACAACTTGTTGACACTTTGACAAGACCGTCTTTATGAAACATCGAAGCCGTCTGAGCGAATATTTCTATTCTACTCTAGACTAAAAGCTCCACTACGCTATTCGAAAGTAGTGGATACTACTCTAGAATAGCGTAGTAGAACGCCAGCACCTAATTGCTGTAGTTAGGAAGATATTACTGATGGGCAGGGCTTTGCGGCTCTGTGGAGAGGCCTTCAACCGCTACGGGAACTATATGATGTTAACGGCATTTGCAGAGTACGCCTTGTAGAATTGCGATGATTTATCTGGGTCTCTATAACTAGCACCGGAACGTTTGCAAAGTACGGCTTGTGGAATAGAGATAGCACCTTTAGCATCCGAACGTTTGTATAATGATGTGAACATTGCACTCCTAACAGTTACATTTCAGTTTCATTTGTTGACAGGTCTTCTCGATGGACGGCGTGCTAGACCAGTAGGCAGAATATCAATCTACCTACATACGGTTGCCCTGCATGCAATGTGTGTATCGAGTTGAGACTTGATCAACGCTTACCTTAGATAAGACAACAATCTTGCATTGCTTTACCTGCCGCGACAATATCGAGGTAACCGACTCTATAAGTGCGGTTTTGGCAGGCGTCCGTTGCCCACATTGGTAAGCGGCGACTCCAATTGACATAAACGACGGTTGGGGGCGGTAAGGTGAAGGCACTTTTAAGTAGCACAGGTCTGATTTGTGCAAATGAGCGTACCCAATTCACGTAATTTTGCTGAGATGAAAAATACTATGCGCCTTTCTTTTAAAAAAAATGCAACGTTTAAGAGGATTTTTAAAATGTAGGATCCTTAACAGTCTTATCTCAACGTCTACCTCTCTTTCAGTGGCAAACCATTGCTACCGGTAGAGAAAAGCATGCAAAACATGGCCGAGCACCAGGTTCGTCAGCACCTAACTGCTTTGCTGCTGGATAAACACGCATTCTGATTTATTGATTGAGCTGCCGCCCACGTAAGAACTGCACCTTTTTATTTGCCGTTCAGCACCGAGTAGATGCTGTCGTACTGCAAAGTCTGCCCATTGGGAAGAGTAGTGGTATAAATGGGATCTACTACGAACATTGAGAGAAGTAAGCAGATTAATTGACGGGTCAATTTTGTTGTCTCTACACACAGATACCTGGACGGGGTCGCATACCCCAAGCCTCGCACAATGCGAGATTCACGCTTCTAATGAAGAAAAAAAGCGGTGATGATGTGGACAACCCAAATCTATATCGTGCCATTACTTCCGGAGGCACTCGTAAAAATATGTTTGCCAGAATGGCCATAGAGAGTGTGGAGAAAACTCCGCAGCTTTGGTAAACGCCCTTCCTGCAGGTAGACAGGACGCGAATAATTTGCTCTGGTCAGAGATTAAGCGCGTGTTGGCGGAACTGTTACTTATATGCAGACTTCATCGACTGTGTGGAGTTATTTTCACCAGTTGGACTCTTTAAGTAGTTCTTACAGTTCTCTCTACCTTCTTCGCTGAGAACTAAATGCCTTGATATAGACATGTGAGGCGGCGATATTATACAGCTGAAGCCCAAGTCGTGGGGTTTACGCGGCAAAACCCGCTCAGCTTCCTTGCCTTTATTCTACTTATCGCTAGCCGGTTATGTACGGTAAGAGTTTAAAAATTGGCGGTTGTCACAATGTGTACGTCCGTGGTTGCATACCGCGAACTCGAGGCAATCCGCTATCAGCTCATCGCAAATACCGTCCGGGCAGCATTGCATCCACGTACACGGGAGTGAGACGCTATGTCTAAACAAGTTGTATCAACTGTGGGCCATCAGTGGATGGAATTAGTTTCAGGCTGAAGTCAGCAGGCACTAGATCATTAAGCTTTTTTTTGCGGGAATGGCAAAGAAAAGTAGCGGAGGCCCTAAAAAAGGCTGTTCATTTAAATATGCACCTCAATAGGATTTTTGGGACGGAATAGCTAGTCATGTCAGCTAGTCGCCATTGCAGCGCATAAAATAATATTGTGCACGGCTATCATCACCTGTATGTTCCACTTTTGGAGTTAACCAGGTGAGGGACGAATGCCGGTCTTGGTTCTGCTCGCAAGAATTCGCTAAGCCTCATGCGACGAACTGCCAGACGCGTCGGCGGTCTTTGCATTTTGTCGTCCGGGTGAAATGACGCTATTGACAAAAACCGATCGTTGCATTAAGTAGATACACATGTACATATCTTAAATTTCTCGCACGTGTCTAAATCACTTGCAAAATAAATCAATTATATATTCTTTGTGCGCTACCGGGGCTAAGTAATTCAAAGTCAAAGGAAAAATAACCGTTGTATTTAATAGAGCAAGGCATTTCCAAAATATTCAAACACACAATTCACATCGGCTTCATCGATTAGCCTTACCGGAAAGCAATCGTCAACAGCAAAAGAGAGACGCCAACACTGCCAAGAGAGATGCCAGCGCTGGCCATGTTGTGTGCTTCATGCTTACGGGGTGCAGACATTGTCGAATGCGGCCGACACGTAGGTGTGACATTATCGAAATCATCAAATTTGATCACCAGAATCGTGGTCGGAAAACAACAGCTTTAAGAATTGGTAGCTAAATAGAAGCGAACTTGGAGCAGTTGGATGCTCTGCTTCGCATCGTCTATTAGAACGCACCGGAATTAAGTGGACGCTGATAAGCTGCCATTTAAGATATCGAGAAGCGCGTCCGTATGAGTCACATGGCTAACGCAAAGCTCAATAATATAGTATTTTAAATCTGTATATTTTACACGTCAACATATTTTTGGGATAATTCTTTCAAAATTGTTAAGAATGCATGAGGAGGAGCTTCGGCAGGCGGAGCGCGCGTAAATACCGATCCTATTAAGTTCGAAGCCTCGACTAGTTACGATAGACTGTAACGAGTTCAAAGCCATCGATGGAGTGCGAAGCGCGATGAAATTCATTCAACCATGTTTCCCTGACTACGGCTGGGTCAAGGCCAGCCCCCCGTCCGCAGGCAGAAAGTTTGCAATTGTCTCTAGTTAACCTGATTTCCTAAGCCCTTTAGTTCCCGTGTTCACATGAACGGCAACAAAATTGCCAGCACTAAGCTTGATACCATGCCAAACCTGACAGCTCCTAAGGCTGGAAAAAAAAACAGAGAGAATGTATATAAGCACAGCGGCATCCTCTATATTATTGAACTAGACATGCATACGCTGTTATTTAGATAATATTCGATTCCTGAACTCAGGTATAGAATAAGATTCAACACACAGAGTGTTTAGGCTCTTACTAGATAGCATAGACATAGAAACGCCAGCAGAATGCAGTGTCATCTAGCCTCTCACGTTGTTTCGTCTTTCGTGGCATGGTTCGTCTTCTCAAGGCGAAGGATGCCTTGCGAAAGTCTTTTGTCGTTAGTCAGCCAAGGGGCAGAGTTGATACGCAAGCTACACATGCTAGACGCATGCTTACAAGCCGCGGAAGGGGCAGTCAGATGAGCAAGCAGTAAAACGTAAACAATTGTTTTGTTAACGACTAAAGAACAGACAGCTAGCAACGATGTCTGATGATGACGTATCTTGATGACGTTTACGAATTGGCCATCAACAACCCAGAGACACAAGACAAAAGCCCGAGAGAAACGCGCAATACCTCTAGTGTATCAGAGCGCTATAACTAGCACTTCCAAGCAGTAGCAACACCACCGCTTGTCAATCTCCAATAAGCAAACAGCTTGTCTCCTTCGGAGCCTTGTTAGAGGAGATCATCTCCACACACAAACAACATGCGACTCAGGTCACAGAAGCTGATGCAAACTGCCAAAGTTCATGGCAGTGCACAAGTAAGCAACGAACAGATATACGTAAGCTTCATGTATATATATATATATACTGGACCATATTATGCTATTTGAGAATATTGGCAGAGCGACAAGCTATTCCTAGAACTTGAAGTCTGAACATCGAATTGTTAGGCTAAATATGATACACAAGGCGCGCCACATGATTCTAGACATAACCTTGCATGCGTTCAAACACTACATGGGTTTACATACCTAAATAGGTGTGTTTACGTAGATTAAGTCTTACTTGTGTGTTTTATTAGTTTTTATTTAGTGTCATAGCCCAAGGTAGTTAGAGTCAAAATGAACTTATATTGGCGATACCGAGCAAGATGACTTAGTGGCAAAGCCTTTGCCTTGCATTCGGGAGGTTGGGTTCGAGACCCAGACCGGCCACTCTTAAATTGGTTTGCATGGTTTCCAATTTAGACAGGTAAATGCCGGAGTGTACATTAAAATCAGCCATGTCATGAAAAACCGTACACGGGCATTAGCCTTACGGAACAAAAAAAAACGTGACTAATGCAGCATCTTTACGTGCAAATGTGACTGCTATATATTAATAATAATAATGATAATAATAATAATAATAGACAGCAAATTTAACCCAATTCAGGCGTGTCGTTTCGAAAAAAATAGGCCTAGCTAGCAAGAAAATAATCCTTTACCTAGTGACTCACGTAGGAATGTAGCAATGGCATCGCAAAGCTATTATCTTAAATAGTAGAGTTAGGCGTATGTCCTCAACCCATCAAACATCGCCATCTAGCTCTTTTCGCGTCAACTTTGCCCAGCTCCACAGGAAACTACGACAACGTTTCTAAACGTACAGAAACGGCCCGCGCAACTCAACCTGGAACTATGGGGACGACCTAATATTGTCACCTACAGTAAAACAAAATATCTTGGACTTCTCCTATATACCGGTCTGACAAGCATGACACCACATGCGCTCTGCGCGGCTGCTAAGACCACCAAGGCCATAACATATATTTTTAATTGTCTATGGGGCGCTGATGGCGACCGGATTTGCATTTTCTGGTCAGCCCTAGGCAGCCCGGCTGTGGCAGCGCACGACTGCGCGGACTACATGCCAACGGATTCTGAATAAAGCGCAGAGGCCTTTGGCCGTCAAGTTAAGAAGAAAAAAAACTCGACTATCACTGAAATTCAAGTTTTAGTACAGAACACCCCATAGGACATACAGGCTCTGAGGACCGCACTCCGTTAAGCCGGCTTCTCACTTCCTCGGGTGGACGCACGACATCAGAAAATCGACCCATGGAACGTAAAATAAGCAAATAGCTAGGCGGGCAAGCCGGGTGTGGTAAACACGCCTCATCATTCCGGATGTGAGGAAGTGGTTAAATGTGCGGGATGAATCGTTTTCCAACTCACGGGCACAATTCCTTACCGATCACGGTACTTTTAGAAAATATTTGCATCGTATCGCACGGGCTCCGTTACCAGTATACCTTCTCTATTACTTAAGAAGACTTGCAACGGCAGGACCACCCTGTCACGTATAAACATATGCCGCAGGTAGCTCCTATTCCACTCAGAACTAAAACATTACTAGGGACTTTGCTGTGAGTATCATTAAACGGAAGAACTTGATACGGACCGCATTGTGAGTTGTGCCAGTGCAACCGTGAAGTAAAAGTAGGGTTGTAGACATAATATTTAACAATGGTTCTAGTCCCTCACCTCGTCACTTTAGGTGAAAGGCATGCAATGAGTACTACGCCAACAACGTTGGCGTTGGGTATACAAAAACAGTTTTGTTCCCTCTTGCTTAAAAACTAAATATACATATATATTTTTGGAAAAGGACAGTAAAGATAACTAGTAGTAATAATGAACATAAAAACAGACACCAGTATAGTAATAGTTTACTAGTAAACATTGCCTCCCTATGCACACAACGCGACACCGATGCAGCAACAACGACGCAGTCAAACGACGCAAAAGCGAGAAGAAGAAGGCGCCTCCGGAAACACCTCCCGCTGGCTGTCGTTTAAATCGGCAAGCCTGGCTTCCTCTCTCATTCGCTCAATTGTTGTTCCTTTCCATGCCCTGCGTTTCTCCGTATTGCCCGAACCCAACGTGGTCGCGCCACTTAACTTACTGGGATCTCCAATGCTGTCCAAGCAGTCTGAGACGCCAATGCCTGAATCGATGTGTCGTACCATGGGCTAACTCGTGAAGCACGGTATATATATATATATATATATATATATATATATATGCATATATATATATATATATATATATGCATACATACAGACCTCAAAGTAACATCAATATGTCCTGAACACAAACAAAAAAATGGGTCGGCTTCCTTGAGCTTCGCTTTACGAGTGCCAATAAGCTCGCAGTAGAACTCAGTTTCTGCAAGACCCAACATTCGGCGGACCTCCTCGACGAAAGGAGATGTGTCGAGCAACAAGTATACGAGACTGCAGCGGGTCGACGCATGAAGGTCCAAAACCAGCGTCAGAAAAGCCGTTTGACTCTATCGATTGTAGCCATGTCTCGAGACGAAAGCAGCTTCGTCCAGATTATCAGTATCCCGTAAGAAGCTGACGGTGTAGTCTTCAGGCTAAAGAGTTTAAGAGCTGTCTCCACTGATAACTTCTGGGGATTTTCAATTGTAGTGGCTGCGACGATAGCTTGAAGCTCGATAAAATTGACCCTTTGCATATCTAAGTATTGCGCCGAAAAGGTAAGCCTGGTGTTGCCGTAATTGAGAAGCACGGTTAAAAAGGACCCTCGAGAAATAGTTATACTAGCGTCTCTTCATCTCATCATGACCTCAGCCTCAATGAGAGTAGTAACAGTGTGTATATTGTTATAATCTATCCTTCATTCCATCTCTCTCTCTCCATCTATTTAACGCAATTTGCCCGCAAAAGCTAAAACCTTAGTTTCCTAAATCAGGCAAAGCGAGCAACAAAAAGAACACAAGTACCTAAACCTGATATAGCTCTTCGCGCGCTTAGAGCGCAAGTCGTTAGACGAACCGAAAGTCATTAATGAACCACTATTCACTAATATTCGCTCAAGGCTATGCAATTGACCAACCGCGATAGGCTCAAATAGCCGCAACATTCCTCAGAAAACGCCGATTCCCAGGAAGTCGGCAGCGATGACGCCAAGCACGGGAATTCCGGTAGCTTCGTAAACGGTTTTCCTAAGCCTGACATTAACTAAATCGACCAGGTGGTGCGTGCGTATATTGACCGACACTAACCGCCCGTCTGCAAATATTCGTGTATATACCTAGCGACAAACTACCCTCGCTTCTCCTAGGCTTTTAATCTTTGAATTTTGAACCGGATTTTGGAATTTATTCGATGATTCCAAGTTCGCAACCTAGTGTTAGTGGTTTTGAATATTTTCTCCCCCTTAAAAAGATATGAAGTAATTTTGAGATATTAGATGTTGATGTGAGTTGAGAATGACTACTACTACGTTGCGGGATACAGCTAAAGGAATAGTGTACGCTAGAAACAAACCGCCATAAAAATGAAATAGAATAATATTATTTAATTTAACCGTCTTCCCAGACGGAAAATATATTTAAATTCGGCAATTACTTATTAAATTTTAAATGTCCATGATAACACGTTTCCAACAATTGTAGCAATTAAGGGCATATCCTACGCATCGCATAACGGTTTCTATTAGATTTGTAAATTTTTCATTTGCCGGGAGACTTTTCCAACACACATGTATTTAATATATCCAGTGAAATTAAACAAATCTGTTGTTTAAGTTTGGTTTTGCATTCTTAACTAGATAACTCTAATAAACTTCTAAACAGATGAAGAATTATGGCATTCGTGTTTGCTAGGCAATTTTTAAGCATCGAATAATTTGTCACGGCCTTGTATCGACGTTTGACTTGAACGAATAGTAAGCAAGCGACATAGGAAATTGTAGACCTCGTTAAAGTAAGTCTATTTTATAATGAAACATGGTATCTGCGAAGTTTTTTTCGAAGTGAGAGTAATAATACTTAAATATATGACACTGGTAATGCTGTGCTAGATAGAAGCACAAAATGTGCAATTGTAATACAACCAGTCCTCCCATACAGAAACTAAGCACATTCTCGATTTCAAAATAAAATTGTGAAGTACCTGAAAGTGTGAACGCCCGCCAGAAGATGCAACATGATCGTTTTAAAGAGAATTCGGAAATATTGAAGTTCTAGTAATAATTTTCACGTCCAATACCTCAAAATCATAACACTATGATACTTCACAGCGCCCACAGTACATCGCGCATTGCAGGACGAATGTTTTTGTAACAAATATATGGTGATCCGATCCGTGGTTACGAAAGAGCTAAGGTTTTTGGAGGCATCTCGAGATCGGGTACATGCATAAAGAGCCTACTCTATCAGATTAATCACTTTTGGTAATTCATGCATGCACTCAATATCATGTCGCATCTTCTGGCCGGCGTCCAGAAGAAGCAGATTTCACGGCCACGTCGATGTGTTTAGTTTCGTGATTGGTTGTCTCGCAGTTATACATTTTGTGCTCCTAAGTTGGGCAACAAAACCACTGTCACACACTTTAGTAATATCACTCTCACCCCACAGCCAAATTTCTCAGAGATCAGGTTCCATTGAAAAAAATACGTTAAGCTTAAACGAGCTCTACAATTATTGATGTTTTCTTTTTAAATATTTGTGGGAGACCCTGACTGCATAACTGCATATACGTACATATAGTATTGTAACGAAACTTAACGTGTATCAGTTCGTCGCCTGCTTGTGCACTACCGTCAACTTTGGCGATTTTGGTCAGCATAAGCGTCCCGAGTCGCATGTCGTTAGTGCGGAGGTGATCTCCTTGTGACGAGGCTCCAAAAGAGACCGGCAGTTTGCCTATTGCTATTCGTGTTTAGTGTTAAGTGGTGATGTTACTACCGTTTGGTTGTTTGATGGTCAATTCCTAAACGCCCTCGAGAAGTAACCACCGTGCATCGTTGCTAGCTGTCTGTTCTTTAGTCCTCAACAAAACAATTGGTTATCTCTGCCAGACTGCCTGACTATCTAACTGCCCTTTCCGCGGCTTGCAAGTATATATATATATATATATATTCCTAAGCATCAGCCTGATGCGCAGGCAGTTCAGTAGCAAGGATGATTCCTTATATTCTTAGAACTTCCTCCTATAGCTCATCCGTTTCTTCTCCTCCTCCTTCATCTATTGAAACTAATATCGTTATGGCGTTCCCTCAACGGATATCCAACGATAGCTGCTGCAGAAAATACCAGCCCCTCGAGCGGTCGTAGCTCTTTTTTGATATCCTTTTCGCCAGCTCCGATAAAAATATATCAGTTGATTTGCCTAGGCTCGCGTGTGTTTCGAGTGCTAAAAGTACCACCTCGAACTCACGACGGCATACTTAAGCCGCTTCCTGGCGTTAGCTTTATTAGCAGCCACACCAGCCCTACGAGCCATGATAGCCACCTCAAAGGCGCACACTGTGGAAGATGTAACAATTTTACAAGACCACACTTTTGCCTTCCCTCTAGAGTAGACGTGTTGCTCCGTCTGACCGCTTCTCATCGGCCAGTAGGTAAAGCGATTCCCGTGTAGTACGAAAATCGGTCTGTCGAAAGCCGCTTGCAATAGTCTGGGTAAAAGGCTCGTATCGAAGGAATCTAGACGAGTTTCTTCCGCATGTAAAAAAGTGGGTTCCAACCGGAAGCACTGCGGATCCACACAGAGTACAGCCAAGTTCCTGGCAGAGGGGCTCTTTGCCCAGGTGAACAGTAGCAGATATTTGAAAATCGTTTGCTTGTAGTAATGTATTAATATACGTACCTAACAAAGCCCCCAACCAGCGGTAGCTGAATCTATGTTTGGCCGCTAGAAAACCGTTTTGTTTCTCGACCGTAGCTTCCGACTCATATATGGCTCCCAACGCACTGTTATTCAGTTTTGCGTCTAAAGTATGTTGTGACTTCTAGTAGACCAGTAGTTACACCACGTTGTCCCCGATCGACAAGTAGAATCCGTTTATTCTGGTCTCCGGTCGACGAGTAGATCTGCGGCGTGCAGGTACGACACGTAGTAAGAATGCGCCAGCTGTGTCTCGCTCCTAATGCCTAGTCCACTGCTCTGCAATAGAAGAACACATTTGCTCAGGGCATTCTATCAAGTCGAAATAATGAGATTGTTTTAGAAGACTTCTCCAGTTTCGTAGCGTTGAAGTGCGCGTTAGTGATTTTGGTAGCTCACGGTTTGTGTGACGTCACCTGGCCTAAATGCCACGGCTTGACTCGGCAGTGGCTTAGTGGGACCACATTTACCTCGCACCTTGTACGACACTGAAAAGTGAGATGCCGTTTAGTTTAATCGGTCCTCCTGTGTGGTGCGGTTCTTTAGCTTGTGCCCGTGACACGGCTTCTGTCCTGACAACTTAGGTGGAATCAATTTATGTGGAATAACGATACGTGATCATAGACTCTAATGTCGCTGTCCGGCTAGGTGGGTCTTCTGCTAGACCGAGCAAGTCTCTCGGGGGAGTGGTCGAGTCGAGAAGTTCAGGGGGAGTGTGGTGAGGGAGCAGCCAGGCCCTCATGGTTTTGAGGCATCCTCACAGAACGGTTTACAAAATGGCAGAATTCCCCTGTTCAACCGCATGTAAACGTGCGGGATGCTAGACATAGAGGGAAAGAGCTGAGTAAATGAGAACGGCAAAGACGCCTCTCTCAGGGCGGAAATATTGATACGCCTCTTTTTATTTTAATTTAACGCGGAGACAATTGTTCACTCTAAAGTGCTAATATAAAAAATATATAATATACCTCAATGAACGCTATATGGATGGCGCTCACCAAAATATATCTTCAAAAAAAAAAATATATATATATATATAAATTAATAGTATTTGATATTATTAATAATGATTAGAAGTACACCTTAATAAACCTTGCACATATATATATATATATATATATATATATATATATTTATATATATATATATATATATATATATATATATTTATATATATATATATATATATATATATATATTTATACACATATTAAAATGTTTGTGGGACTAGTATAATGGCGTTTATCTACAAAGACATAATGATTTACGGGCCATAACGCCTAACTACAAAGACGTGATTTACGAGACGAGTACGACTGCTCAACATTTGATTACATGTACAGTTTTAGGACGGAGTGTAGCATTTATCGAACGTGACCCGATCCAGTTGTCTTTGTAATTGGTACATACTGGTACATTTTGAGAACATATATATATATATATATATATATATATATATATATAAAGTGCGTTGCAAAAAAAGTAGCAACTCGAAACTTACACCATACTCGTGGTTCGTTGTGTACAACCTGACCTTAAAATTTCAAGCAATTCAAATAAATCAAGCCGAAATGATTACAAAAAAACATGAGTTGCTATTTTTTGCAACGCTTTATATCGTAACTTACGGGACCCCAGCTGGCTGTATCTTTACTACGGAGCAGCCAGGCCAATCTACTGTTATTGTTACGTGAGGGTGCGCCAGGTAACTCGATACACTTTAAGTACGCCAAACACGGCAAATCAAAAAACCTCAAAATACATACATCAATGCCTGGTCTCAGTCGTGGACGGTCGGCCTTGAACCGTCCGTGAGTAATCAGGTCTCCTTGTTTAGCGACAGGCACGCAAGTTCAGAGGGCAACGGATCTTTTCTGGTAAAGGCCTTTCATAAGCAAATTCTATGCACCAACATTTCTTGTGTGGCAATCAAATACAGGGGCCTAGTAAAAAAATCAATCCTTGTTAGTCCCTTTAAGTCGAATTTAATAAATAATATGGTTGGTTTATAAGGTAACGAAGTATTCATTTATGCGGTGTCCTTATACTAGCGTATGGCCAGTTTCCGGTATGTTGTGTTGACATTACATAATGAATGCTGCATGTCATATGGCCCGACCTATCAAAAGCAAATTCGGAAGTACTTCACAAAATTATAACTAGTTTTTAAAAAGAGTGCTAGTAGTCCACCGCACTAGTCGCAACCGGCTTGTCCATCTGTTGGCCTCGACACCACTCTTTGTGGAGGATCTCACAGCAACTTATGTTTTACCGAGAACGGAGGCTTTTGAGAATCATTTTGCCAAATGGGAGTATAAATTTGCGGATGTTGATTGGCGTTTTTGTGAGACTAGAACGATGACTACAAAGTACTGGAGAAGCCCATGTTGTAGAAACAGATACTTCGTTACTGGGTTTGCAATACATGGACTTCATATGAAGATATGTATACAAATTGGGTTGTATAAAATATCAACCTAATGTAAATGCAAGCTATGCGGAAAATCGTGTGATCTGTATCATGTCAAACAGTGTACAAAAGCAATATTGCTGATGAAAGTTATGTAGGAGAGCTGTAGCACATATGTGCACACACTAAATATTGGTTAATAAACAATACATTAAAACAATCTATAAATGCTTTCTGCATGCGGAGAGAACAACTTATTGGAATGAGGAATGAAGTATGTGACGTCAGCGCCGGGGGTGAAGGAAGAGGACGGAATAAATAAAGCGCAACCCTGTGCAGCTTAGAACAAAGTTTAATACTATCTAACAAATGCTGATTCAAAAAAGCGTATACAAAAAGTCTCTGCCTCTATCTCCTTAGAGGACTTGCCTAAGCGTAAGCACACATTTTGAGATATTTACGACGTTGTCAACGGCCTTTGTGGCGGTCTGGTTACTGACTTTTAGCGGTCGATTTATAGTCGATTCTCAGTGAGCATAGTTCAAAGTAAACTTGAACAACAACAGCGATTAACCGGCGACACCCAACCGGGTGACAGCCTTGACTAACGCACTAGCCTCGTAGACAACGCCGCCACCCAGTATCGGCGTCTTCTTTTGGCTCAGCAGATGCCGCAGGATTATATCTGTACGTCCCGCCGATCCCTTAGTGAAAGTAAGGTTTGCGGTGCTTGTGCTTTGTGAATAATTCGCTTGGTCGAGTTGAACCAATTTTGGTTTCCTTTGTTTGTAAAGGTTTTAGTAGTACCTCTTGCACTTCCTTTCTTAGCCTAAATATGGCAAAACATGTGTTGTGGTGATAAAATAAGTTTGTTTCTAAAAATATGTTTGTTAGAGATACAAAGTCATAGTAGTGAAAATATCTTGGTATGAGTTTAATGTCACAATTTTTTATTCTCCGAAAAAAGAACTTAAATTTGCTATAAATTGTATTATGCGTCGCTGGCACTCTGCAGCGGCTAGTGTAAAACTCACAAACCTATTAAACCAGAATTGCACCCGAATCCAGTAAAGATGTGCTTGGCATTTCATCGCCCACCTGTAAGTTGGACGTTCATTAGCGCTCCGGGCGCACCTGTGAGTCCAGGTGGAGGAAGGCGGTAGTCCTGGTCTTCTCAGCTGCGATCTTCCGTGCTATGACCTTGTCCAAAAATGCAATCTCCCCGCTAGAGGTTACCATGTGTGCAATCGCCCCTCGCGGGGCGGTGGCGCGCCCTACGGCGAGAGCCGGGCATCACAAAAAAGTGTGTTGCACATTGGGGTCAAGGTTCCGGAGGGTTAAGATCTTGATCCTCCCGAGTCCGACCACTATAGAACTGGAGCTACCCTTACAAGAGGAGCAGTGCTACGGTTCGCCGTAAAGGCGGTCGTACATTGCCGGCAGATTCAGGTTAAATGATCTGTTATATTGGCGCTTATATCTTGCTCTTGTACGTTCAAATCAACAGGCGTTCCATGTGAACTAGGACTAGACCACCCTAGGACGTCCTACTAAATCGAGAAGCAAGATGCAGAAGTCCGCGCCACGTGGTCTTTCTTTGCGTAAGGACCACACACACACAGGCGAGAAGTACAAATATGCCCGGCCACCACAGGGGCACCATCGTACAACACGAAGAAGACGTGCACGATGTAGATAGAGGAGAAGGACACATCTAGGTAAGTCACTGGTCGAGTCACTTGTCGAGCCCGGTGGCGTGGTGGCTAAAGTCTGCCCCTCGCGACCGGAGGAGACACATAGGTGCGCGGGTTCGAGCCCCACCGTTGCACAGTTGTATTTATGGGGTACGTCTATGAAGCAATGCGAAAAGCAGTCCCATGGACGTTAAATCTTGGCTGAGAGTCAGCCCCGAAAGGTTCTTTAGGTAAGTTACTAGTCACTCCCGTGCCACACAACCATGAACAAGTGCGTCGCGATAATAATAATGTATTGTTAATTTCTTACGTCTCTCCTAGGTATTTATACACAAGTTAATTTTTGACCAACGTGTTCATAAAGTCTTGAAAACAGCATTTGGTTTGGTTAATCTCAAACGTACATAGAATATGTTGTATATGCATTTATCCATGAAATTTCACCAAACCAACACGAAATAGGCTGCGCTGACCAACATGTCTCATGATGATATTCAGTGTAATACTTTTTGGGCTGAACCTCAGCCAAGATTTAACGTCCAGGGGAATGCTTTTCGCAATGCTTCATAGACGAACCTCCATAAATGCAAATGTGCAACGGTGGGCCTCGAAGCCGCGCACCTATATGGCGGAATGCACCACGCCACCGGGGTCGACGACATTTAGTGTAAATAGAACCGCAAAATGTACAGCGACACTTATCGCAAAGATTACAGAATCCAGTCTGGTGGCACAGATTTTGGTACAATTCATTAAAAGAAAAGCGGGTGAAAAACGTGGCCTTGCTTAAAAAGCGGTTCCAGCCGTAATTGTCTATAAGCGAAATACCGTATGAAACAACTATTGCTAATATCAGTGATCAGGTGTCTATAGCGCTCTCTGGGTCTCCAGCCTGATTTGACACCTATTGGAAATGAAGAAGATAAGAGAGATCCGTCGCCACAAGCAGCATTTGTACTTAGAAGCACCCAGAAAGTGGCAGACCTCAGAACTATCTAGGCGTATCGCACGCTTAGCACAAATGCTGCTTGCACTGGCAGGAGGCTTTCCCTGGAACCTGAAGGTCAAAAGAGGTAATGGCGGCATAGTAAGTCAAATGGAATTCTAAGTATTCTGGAGCTCCGGGACAAACTCTGCGACCCTCATCCAAACAGCCAAAATGAAGTGAGCGATCGGGAAGAGAACTAAGCCATTACTTCACGCAAATCTTCATGGACATAGTGGCTTTCAGACCTACCTCCTTTGAATTAGAAAAGCTTCCTCAGCGAGCTGTGGTTCACTGCCAAGAGGGAACGGAGTATTACTTGACCCACACTCTTCTAAAGTGCCAGGTACTGGAATGGGACATAGAATAATGAGGGAGTCGGAAGAGGAGCAAATATCCCAGATTTCCGCAGAGGAACACTTAAATATTTTCTAGACTACACATGCGGCACCTCTGGGTGGAAGCTAGGGGTAGCTATGGCTACGGAGGTACTGAAGGAGAGAGAAACCTTATGAAAACTCAAGAGAGCAAGATTTTCGCCTGCTGTACTAAAAGATCACGTGGCTTTGTTTGCAGGATTTGGTACAAGGCACGTTGAACGTTAGGGATACCCGTGAGTGGCCCCGGCTAAACGATCCAAGTGGCACTCGCCACTTTTCCTGACGGCCCATAGTATGGGTCTTAGCGTGCTAACATCGCTCAACCTCGCATATTGACCTCTGCTGGGGTCGAGACCCACACTGCACGAGATGAGAAGTGGGACCTTTTTTCCCTACTCGCAGCAATAGTACGTAACAGTGATAAACTCTTCCCAATTAAAAAAATATATAACACGACTGAGGCAACCTTCAGATTGAACCGCCTTAGAGCTGATTTTACTAAGAGCTTCCGTGGCGCCGGTATGGTGGTTATAGCGACAATGCTGCGGTTAACTCTATGAGCTATGTGGGCGGATAACTATGTACTGCTTGGCATTCGTTTGAGCTCCAGTTAAGTAGACTCCGATATTATTTACATTAATGAATTAGCACGTGTATTATTGAAGCATAGATTATAACAAATAAAAGGACTGACCGATGAGGGGAGACCGAACTCATATATCCAAGGATGGCCGTGTTATCTAGGTAATCTGCCCTGCTGCAATGCTTGGCGTAACCATGTAGCGTGTAGAAGGCAGTAACAGTCGTAATACAAGTCCGGTCGCTGTATTGTTAAGCTACCCCAAAGATTAAATGACCGTAAGAGCACCGCACCTGTACTTTATGTATAATACCCTTTGTTGCATAATGCAATGTGCGTGAGATAGCGTTGTCATCTGGCTCAAGAAAAGATACGAAAGCCAGCGTGAGACAATTATATAGTGACGTTATATATAATAGTAAGGCCAAATCCACCGACTCAATTAATGAGCTTGAATTTGTGCAGCACCCGCTAGGAACAGTATGTTCATTAAGTAAAATCACAAATGAAAACGCCACAAATTTAGAATGCTTTACTGTACGCAAATGCTGTGGACAATTTTTTAGAAGTGTACCTAATTGCGAGACTTGTAATAAAATATGGGGCATTGGCTTGGGTGAGCTAACAGTTCAATTAAAAAAAAAAATATATATATATATATATATATATATAATTTTTTTAAACAGATGTGCCCCACTGTTTTGTAATTATCTAGGGTAATTTTGCCAAACACTATCAAATGCACTGATTTGTTGACTGATAGACGAATTTGCTCATCACTGACATCGACCATCAAATGCAAAAACATAAATAGAAATCGGCCATATATCTATTGACTTGCAACAGCAACGTTTGCAATCGACGAGGCAAGAAATACAGGACTATAGTGGGTGCGTGCGACGCGGGTGTCTGCGTTAGATATCGGCTCGATCGGCAATCATATAAAAGATCCCCCTGCAAGTATGATAAAGGTAGGAAAACACAAAATAGTTTGAGTTGGTAGTCTTGACCCAGAAAAGAGACTAAGACGAAAGGTAAGAAATAACACGTATTTCACTTACGGCAAGTTAGTGCACCGATTTCTGTAGCTCTGCGCACTTATTGTACGTTATTATGCAGTAGAAGAAGCGCAAGACATGCCCTTCATCCTTTGACAAAAAAATAGACCACGATAATGTCCCAAGTCGAAACGACTTCTCTTTTTTGTAAGACTAGGCATTCCACTTAAAGTAACGCATATCGTAAATGTTGCGATGAAGGCAGATGATAAAAACGAAACTGCTATCATGTCTAACTAAGCGAGACCTTGCACGCAATATAGTCGCTATTAGATCGGATAGTCATTCAGAACTAAGACGAGATAACGCAAACGTAATAAGTTTGTTACCGTAAATTTTAGTGCTACAATCATATTTAGAATCCTACTATTTGAGGGTACATCGCTACCATGCAATAGGCCAGATTGCATTGTAAACATTTCTAATAAAAGTTGCCGTTATACTGAGCAATCTAGAAAAAGCTGGATTGTGAAACCGTGGGAGGAACATGCTGCTACCGTAGAAGATTGTTTCTTACAGAACTGCGTGGCATTTAAGTTCCTTCTCTGTCCACACTACTTATATGAGTTCGTAGAAGCACAACAATGGAATCTGCAATTAACGTGACACACAACACGCAATTAAATAAAACAACTAATAAAATACTAGCGTTAATAGTCGTTTACATTTAACATCTGGGCGGCGCCACGCAACTTGTATGATCTTGAATATGAAATAATCCGCTCTGAACTGCAGTTTCTAAATAGAGTCCCCGAATCATCGTAATCGAATTTCGGGTAACGTTAAACCTTAATGAATGACTTGTGTGATACGAGTGCTAAAATTCAGTTCTGGTGTCATCGCAATTCCAAGGCCCTTAAATGTATTTAAATTAGAAACAGGCTCCCCAGTTCTGGGCTTTATTTCAACACAATGCTACGCATTTAGGCACTGATATAATCATTTCGTTATCCGCACATTATTTAGAAATCGCCTTAATCGTACCCTGTTGTGCTTTTCTTTTGTTAACGGTGTTAGAAGGTCAGCATTGTATTAGATCATAAGCACAAAGTTTATACGTTATCGATTCGGTGATAACGTTTTTAAGATCTAAAATAAATATGACGAATAAAAGTGGACCGAGGCTTGATTCTTGAGAAACGCCAGAGGAGCACACCCCGGCTCACTAAAGCTATTGTTTACGCGAACGCAGAGCTCTCTACAAAAAAGGTAATAAGAAATCCATGATATAGAGCGATCAAAATTCAAGTGCCTAATTTTGTGTACACGTTTTACATGGTTTATTCCATTAAATGCTTTCGCGAAATCAAAATATAGGCGATCAGAGGCCAGCCTATTGTTTATCATAATAGTTCATTTTTGAGTAATATCGACAAATTGACTTGCCTTATATTTGCTTCTATTATTGATTGAGCCAACTGATTGGTCTATAATTAACCACATTTGACTTTAGACTCTTCTTATGTGCGGGAGTAACGATTGACTGCCGAAATTTTTGTGGCACAATGTCATCCTCATAAGACCTACCGAATATTTAAAAAAAGGAGTGCAGTTATCACATACACCATCTTTTTATTTAAAAAAATGGCTAGAATAAATCCAGAATAAAGGTGTTCGAGGACACGTCGTTGTAGTATTCATTTATTTAGTATGCTCCGTGAAGGGAAGTTTCACTGCTTTAAAGGAAACCCCGCCTGATCCGGGGGCTTCATTGTCTAAGAGCTGCGCGTCAAACGTCGTCTGTATCAATAGTCGGAATCTCGCCTTCACCTTCCTACCTGGGAGTGTTCACATAAATAGCCCCTTCAAGAGGCGCGTAGATCGGGAACAGCTTAGTTAGGATCGCCTTGGTTTGCTGTTCATTCAGGAAAGCAGGTTTTTTTTGCCTCTATATTTTCTTTTGACTCTCTTGTACGGTTTTCCCCATAGATCGTCCTCGACCTCGTCGAAGAGCTTCCTTCAGCTTCTAGCCTTGCTGTCGGCTATGGCCTGCTTGATTAATGCCCGGTTTCTCCGATACTCTTGCAATGCGTCTTTTAAACAGTGTAGACATTTGCAAGCTCACGGTTAAGCCGCAATCACATTATAGTAGATCCTGAAAAGCTAGACTTCTCACTTGTGTGCAATAAATTAATTCAGCTGTGTGCTCGGAATAATAAATAATGTAATCCTACAGGAGGAAAATGTCTTTAGCCAGAGGCTTTAAAATACTGCATGAACCGTTACTGATATCCCAAATTTGCTCCCATAGTCGGTCAAGCGGTCAATCTGTGTGGGTTAGAAAGTCCCCCCGCCTTACAAACAAAATAATTTTGTTGTAATCTGGGCGTTTCTCATGTGCGTTAAAATGTTGCTGAATTGATATATTAACAGCCACGGCTAGGTGGTCCGCCTTTACTTAAAGGGCCTGCACATTAAAGTCAGTGATGAAATTCAAAATTAGCCGAACTTCCGGCCTCGCTTGTGCATACTGTTCTGGTGATAATTAGCCAATCAGTCCAACTAATTAAGAATTGATTAGAACCGCCGGTGAGCACAACAGGTTAGTTAACCTGACAAAGCGAACCAAGCTTGCCACACTACTTAGGATCCAATAAAGAAGTTCTGCAGCCTTTCCCGTGTAGAAGAAGTAACCGCATATTATGCGCAAACCAACTGTCAATCGAACATAGCACCAACAACTTCGATTTAAATGGATAAATAAACGTCGCAGCAGTGTATCCCTAAAACGGGTAAAAATTGGACATACATTATTAGCACCTTGGAATTGACAGAAAAACATCTAAATGTATTTGGGTGCAAAAACTACTACAGGTCGGTACTGGTGAAAGCCGTGTGCATGGCTCTTCCGGTGTTTGGAGTTACACTGTAGAAGTGTTGTTTACTTGAGCGAGTCATCAAAATGCCCCCTTCTATAGACGTCAATTTTGCGCCTTCCATAGACATTTATGGTATATTTCGGTTTGTAGGGGCGATCGTGCTGTAAAAAGGAACTATGTGGGAAATGTGTCGTTTCCCTCTTTGTACTATCCAGAGCTGTGTGTTGAGGTGCAAGAATGGATTTTGCACCTGGCACACAAACAAATTTAACAACTAAATAAACGCACAGTAGGTAAACTATTCTTAAAATAACATAATTAATCATAATAGAAAGAAAGAAGCCTTACTTATTTACCAAGGCGTTAACATTTTTGAGTCAATCGTACTAATAAACATCAGTTTTGTCCCGTCCTAGTGCCGCATTTTTAGCAGTCAAAAAATGCATGCTTTCTCAATAAGTAGGTACTTACATTGTGCAACAGTAATGCAAATACATCTATACCAAACTCTATAATCAAGCGTTACAATAGCCTAAAACAGTCTACCAATTGCAACATGAGACTGTATAGGATATAGCTACTAATAAAATGATGAACTTGCGTAACATTTTATAATTTTTACATTTTATGAATGTGGAGACTAAACTATCTGGCCTGACGGACTCGTGCACTGATATCATCCTGGTGAGACGGAGGTACGGCCCCACCCTCCACCTCAGTTTAGAAGACCAGGAGATCGCACTCGTTAACAGGGTGAGATTCCTCGGGGTCACCCTAGACAGGGGTCTCCGCGGTAATACGTCCGGCGACGACGGAGAAGGCAACTAAAACAGCTAAAAACTTCGCACGGCTTATGTCTAACACTTATAAACCATAAGAGTTCAAACGGCGCATAATCAAGTCCGCGACCGAGTCGTGTGTTGCTCTGTAAGGAGCTCCGGTCGCTGCTTTATTAATACTTATTACTGGGTAAATATATTTAAATTACACACCACCATTTAAATCTGGTGCACCGTCTTGATATGACACCGTCTAGAGAATATAATAATTTTCAAGTGAGAACGAGGACATACTCCTGGAAGAGCGGTGGAACCGCCCCGCCCTCTACATCCGTCTAGAAGACCAGGAGATCGCACCCGTTAACATAGTGAGGTACTTACTAGAAGCTGTACTGAACACGGCGGGCGACGGAGAAGACAATCAAGGCAGCGAACAACTTCATGCTCAAAAAAAAGTGCGGCTCATGCATTGTTTCGGGTTTCAGGAAAAGCATTTTGTACAAGCAGAGCTGGCAACCGCCAGCTCCTAGTGTGGGATTTTCACACACTAACACTCGTCTACTTCCGCATCCCTTCAAGGTTTGGAATTGTGTGGCATTACTTTGAGGCCTTGAGCAAAGAGTCTTTTACTTCGACCTGCATATAGATCTCTCGGTAGACTTGTTCCAGGACACGTCGGGAGAAGTTGGGGAGCGCGTGATGCAATCCATGTGTTTCAGTTAAAGATAGAACGAGCTGTGACAAAGCCAAGAGGCCATTTGTGTGACGTCTCTACAGACTGCGTCAAAACCTTTGACAAAACACCTCGAGATATTCTGGTAGTCATGGCTTTCGTCTAAGCGTAATTTCGAGACTACTTGATGAGATACGCCGTCTTCACTCTTCTGCTTGCCGGAATTTGTTCGGCTATATTCGTCATAAGTTTCAGAGGGCCATAGCTGTCATGTATGCAGATGACAAAGTAGTTGCTCATCACGACTTAGGTGCCATCAAGCGCATCACTTCTCTGGCAAAGGTGTTTCTTTTCTCAAGGGGGCTGCATATAAACGCCATAAAGATCAAGGCTGTGATAGTTAGAAGAGGAGGCCGGCTTTTAGCTAAACACATTATACGTTGTGGCGGCCTATTCTTGAAATTCGTCACTAGTTACTTATTACGGGGAGGTGGGCAACGTTCGGCGACTGTCCGTCCCGACGGCAGCGGCACTCTTCTATCTCAAGAATATTCTAAAGCTGACGTATTGTATTGACACAGTATGGAGATACCTCACTCGGGCAAACTTGGGTTTGCTTGAAAGGTGTTTCACAAGGTACAATGAAATGCTCTGCTTGTCTATGCGGGTAACAAGCTTTGTGTACCTGATGTCAGGCTGTGTACCGGATGTTAGTATAATTCGACTGAGGTTGAAGACATCACGTGCAGTACCAATGACAATCGCCACGTCTACACCAGGTACATAGTTTATGACTTTCATCACCTGGTCTGCTTGAATACGAACTTTCACGAGGAGTACACGCATTACTTCGGCCCTGGTCTGCCGCGCAGCGGAACTCGAGTTATTCTGGTTGAATCTCATTTAGGCATAAACATATCTTGTTCCTCAGGTGTTAGTGGGTAGTGTGCTCAGATTGGATTAAATCACGTACTCTCGCGCTCTGCGTTTAGCCCACCACTACATGCCATAACACCGGCGGGTTCGCGTAAATGCATTGTCCAAAAAAAGTCAGCCTTAGATATGATGCTAAGATTGCCTCGCATCCTGGCGCTTTGGTGGATACCACTACCTTAATAATCCTCTAGGATTATTATCAGGTTAACTTCATCCAATGCCGTTAGAACTGCCGAAAGATAGACAGATTGTTTGTATGCAGCCTTTACAGAGTTAAAAATAATTACACAAATGCAGTTGTTAAATTGTGACAGTTCCCTCTTAGTTACAATATTAATAATAATAATAATAAGATTCTCCTCGCTGTGCGGCTTAGATAAGCTTTCCAATCTTGCTTTTGTACAATGTTTTCATGCGTTAAAAGTCTTGCCCTTGTGAAAAGCGGCTATGATCTAACCTAACTTTTGCTTTAACTAGGGAAAATACTGAAGGACGCAGTCCGCCTCATTACGTGGGACGTTCTTGCAATCTCGTATAGGAGCAAAGCAACTGCTAACACTGGATATACCTAATCAACCTGGCAGGACACGGAGCCAGATTGACCACCTGGCTTGGCGGAGCACAAACTCATATTCATTTGTATTTTATGTATTCTTTCCATAAAACTTCCATCTTTTGACGAGAACATTACTACTACGTACAAAATTGGACAACATTGACGGCATGATTAGAGCCTCACAAATGGTGCAATTAAAGCTATCGATATTTTAGCAGCTTTGACACAGTATATGTTAAGCATTTGGCAGATGCAACTGTACGAACTTCCCCAGGAACAGAGCCTTAAATTGTAGGTAGTAGATGAGCACGGGCATGGCGGCTCAGCTCTAGTGCGCCTGGAGCGAGGTCAAATGATATCGGGATAAACAAGACTGGCAACAGCAGCTTGCGCGTCGGACATACGTTGTTAGTGTGCCGTAAAGACATTGTATACAAGATCTTCGAATAAAAATGGTTTCCTAAGAAAAATGTAAATATTTGGTTTAAAAATAAATAGTTTGCTTGTCACACCTATATCTAATGATATGCGGAATCTACTATGCGGCTACTGTGTGTAGTCGGTAAGGTATATTTGCTTATTTATGGGGACATTTACATTCCTTTTAGAACGTGCATAAGTTAAAGCTACTATTTGTAGTACCATATTTTAACGGGTGTGGCTCACACGAACGACGAGAATAAAATATAATAATGCGAGGATAATCACGTTTCACCTGCTCTTGCGCAAGAATTTCATCACCGACGCTTTACAAACTTTAAGCGTGACGCATCCTCTGAGATCACCCATCAGTTTGATTTGCGAGTGGCCAATGACCAGGTCTAATGATTTAGTTTCAACGAAATATTTGTAAAGGGTATCCTCAGAGCTCTAATATACCACGTGTCACACGTTACGTCCCGTGTCCCAAATTAGGGTTAGTGCATGGCTTATTCGTGAATTAGTTAGGTTCATGCATGTTAAGTATCGTAGTTTCTGGCTTCTTGATATTAGGCATCATTAGTAAAAACTGTATATGTGGGAGAACTGTATCACTTTTTTGTATAACATTTTGTTTTTGTTAAGACTCTTTATTAGGTATCTAATTTTCCGCGTAGAGAATTGGCTGGGTATTTTCCGTAATAGATTCATTTTTCGTCCGCAAATCATTAGTTTGAGTATCTTAGACGCTGTCATGAGGTGCGTATAGTCAACTATGGAATTGTTATAAAAATTGTCCTTATTAATGATCGTTACCTAAACAGCTTAATCCGCGTAATATAGAAAAACATGACTTTATTTGCAGGGCTTAGCCAAAAAAAAACCTAGCAAGAGGTTTTAACGGGTTCGCGACAATAAGATTCAAACTACAATCGCAACGAATAAGAAAACGAGAAACCTTCGGATCTCACATGATAAATAATAATGAATACTTGAAAGACGAGAACGGACAAAGACCAAAGAAACTTTACAATGTGTGTGGACAATGAGTGCTTTTAGAAAATAATACGCATACTGAAATTGCCATTGACAAGAAAAGGAAACCGCACAATGATACAGAAGGGGAATGCTGAAAATCGGGCGCAAAATATATATAAAGGACTTCTTCGCACAATAAGACTCACAAAAGAAAGTCAAAGCAAGCAGATACCCTAAACACTACGTAGCTTTACGAGAAGGATCGGAAAAACTATTTGCCTGTTAAGCAAACTACCAAGGACGATGGTGATCATTGAAGTTAGACACGTATTTCTATCAACAACACAATTTGGCTTCAATAGCTTTCTGTGCAAGGTGGTCTTTACGACACTAGCAAGTTGAAGAGCACCACCGTACCTCATTATCTCGGACCATCTAGAGCAGAGTGTCAGAGTGCAAAAACGTTGTAGTTTCTGCAGCGGCGGTGGCTTAGGTGGCTAATGCACCGTTCGAAACGGGGCGTTGCCATGGCAACCATGGTTGGCAAAAACAATCGCCAGTTCGAGCCCAGGCCTTGCTGATAGTATTTGTTGGACGTGGTTGCCATTGCCCTGCTGCTACATACCTCTGCTCGAGAAAGCCTATATAAATCCTGTTCGAGAACGCGATGACGATAGATGCATTTAGACGATATCGTGCCACAGGCAACTTAGCCCATTACGAGCGTCTAAAATATAATTGTCAGACCGTTAAAAAATAAAGTTAACTAAAATTTGTAGTTACAGCCACAACTTAACAGCGTGGTTCAACGCAACGCATTCAAGGTGGGGGTAATACACCCAATATACAATCCAGCGACTTGCTGCAGATCGCCACAGATGTATGCGTGTGAACGTTGTCGTGGTGGCATACAGCTTCTCTACGGTTGCACAGCTCGAGACGTTTCTCAAGTACGGCTTGCTTCGAATGGTCGGCTTGCTTCACACCTTTCGCTGTCAATCGTTCTGTTGCTCTGCAGAAGCTCATAGTACACAATACACCAATTCCAATGCCACCCGACATACAGCATGGCTTTCCCGCTTTCGCATCGGTGTTAGTTCTGGCATCTTGCTTCAAGCATGACTACGTACGAGTTTTGTTACAGTAGATGATGATCAACCTCTCATCGCCGTTAATAAAGTTTTCCCAAAAAAGTATGCGCTTTGTCTGCATCAACCGCTCTTTAAAAGAAAAGGCGGTTTTTCATGTCGTTTTCGGTGAGCCCGTGCGATACACATACATTAAACTCCACTCATCCACTGTGGGAGCGATCAAACCATAGCATTGCGCTACGATCACCCATAGTTTCAGGTTCGTAGGCAGCACAAATTCGCCGCCGAGACAGTCGTATTCAGTTTTCCGTCATAACGACAAAGCAAAATTTCACTCAATGAGCTTTTGTAGATGCTTTTGTCCTTTCTCTCATAGAACAGCGAGCGCACCGCTGTCGCATTGGGACACGTTTAGTACTTTAGACCACATCTGTCGAGCCCGGTGACGTGGTGGATTCGTCTGCGCCTTGTAACCGGAGGAGGCACATAGGTGCGCGGGTTCGGGCCCCATCGTTGCACATTTGTATTTATGGGGTCCGTCTATGAAGCAATGCAAAAAGCAGTCCCGTAGATGTTAAATCTTGGCTGAGGGTCAGCTCGAAAGCTTTACCACATATTCTTACAATAGCAGACGACCATTGTTAAGAAGACGTGCTAGAACTAGGGTCCGCTAGATAGAGTGGAAGTCACTAACCCTAAACAATTAAGATTCTTAATTTTCTGACTGGCCCAATTAATTCGGACTTTGCAATGTTAGAACACTTTGGCTTTATGCATATATAATAATGTATGTGCAAATTCCATAGATGGTCGTTGATAGCCGATTTTTTTGGCAAGCTCTTTTCGATTTTTTGTCGGAGCAAAAAGCTGGTCTTTTAGTGTACTTTTCAGGTCCCTTTTCTCGTCGAGCCTGGTGACATGGTGCATTCGCGTGCGCTGTGCGACCAAAGGTGACACATCGGCGCACAGGTTCGATCCCCGCTTCTCTACATTTGTATTTATGGGTCCGTCTTACGAAGCAATGCAAAAGCAATTCCGTAGACTCTAAATGTTGGCTGAAAGTCAGCCCGAAACAGGTTTTTATAGGTTTTATTTTCTTGCCATTCTAAGTGTTCGGTAGAAGACTATTATGCCTGTGTAACGTGCTAAACGGTACCTTGTGAAGTACCTAGTGTTTCGGCAGTGTTCTCTTTCCGTGCAGATCTTTATTTGGTAACCCCTGTATGCTTTTGGCCAAACAAGCGTTTAGCCTATCTAGGGTTTTTAAATCACTCAGTTCTCACGATAGAAACTAGATGCTAGAATTGCGAATTATTGTTACGAGTATGGATGACGAACAAATCATCGCAAGTCATTTGTCTATCAGAAGCAATTTATAATATTGCAGTACTCTAATAACGTTTTTTATGTTAAACAACGAATTCAGCTACTAAAAAGTGCAACTATATGTATATTAGAAACTCATAATATATGTACTTAATTGTAGCTACTTCCTGATAGCAAATATTTAATGATTGCTACTATTACTAGTACTAATTAGTCATAACATATGTCAATTTAAGCTAAAATTTAAATTTCTTATTTTGTGCACTGCCAGGATTAAATCCGAAAGCCTTGCTAACTGCACAGTTATTAAAAGCTGTCTTTAAATCAAATTAGAATGACCCTTAATAAGTGAAGTGGTTGACCTAAGCGCACTTCTCTCCGTTTATCTTTATGCAGTGATCGCTAAAATATGTGATCCTTCTCTGCAGAAGCACGTTACGTGTATTTTCTCTGTATTAATTGTGCGTTGGTTTTATTTTTGTTGTTTTGTCTGGTGGACATGTTGAGTTACAACTGCATATGAATTTAGCACTTTACTAGAATGACCGGGTCGTCAGCGTGTAATGGGTGTAGGGCTTTAGGAGTACGTAGCAGATCCGCAAGACCTGAAGAATTTTCATAAAATCATCTTCATATACGCTTGGAAAATATATAAAATCTAGTTTATACGCGCAACGGATTTTACAATTAATTACGTTTTACGAGTAACACATGAAACAGTGGCCGCACGTCAGAGAATCCAGTGCGAGGAAAGAAAGTGGATTTAGTTTGTTTCTTTGTGTAGAGCACGTACAGCTTAATTAAAAAAAAAGTTTAAATCAGAAGAAAACGTGCGCTTTTAGAGTTTGTATGCGAAACTGGCAAACTAAAATTCGTGAGATGAACATAGGTATTTATGGAACAGCAGCAATAAGGAGCACTGAGTGGCGGAGGAGTACATCTTTTGCAACGTGGAGGGTTTTAATAAACCACAGGATGGATGTCGATGCGGACAGTGCTGGAGCAAACGCAGTAAATACCACGCCGCGGTATGTCCGGCGGTTTGGTTCCTAGCAGAACTAGCTGGATGGATGGTTGTCTCGAAATACTGATGTAGCATAAACACATTTACCCAGTCCGAGTGTTAATAAAATAAATAGTATAATCAATTATATCCTCCTGATTTTGTTTACACAGTTAAGATTACGGCAATTTTGCACAGAAACCGGTATGTTGTTTTTCACGCACTAAATTATAGCACCGTCAGTGACCTAGCGCAGATTATTGAGCGTCGGCACAATATCTAAAATATATTATATACTTTAATTTACCTCTGACCATATTAGTAGAATACAACTAAAGCATGGCATTGCTAGTTGTAGCTAACACACTAGTTGTACTGTAAAATTGTTGATAAGGTTGGTCACCGACTTGGTTAGCTAGTTGGCAAAGAAGGCAAACCATAATGACGTTTGAACTCATTGCATGGCTCGACAAAAACAAAGGCAGACACATAACGTGCACGCAGCAACTTTACTTAATACTCAGTGAACTTCCCGTTAAGTCGGATAACCTCAAAATGCGGTTTGATATAGCTTTGAACAAGTTTCGGATGATGTCCTGCGAGAGCTCGCCCTAAGCCTTCACAGTACTTTTAGACACACCTCTTTCTAATTGGAAAAGATTGCTCTTCTAGTAGACCCCCATAGCACGTCGAATTAACACGACCGTCTAAACACAATCGACGACTTTGTATGACACCCGACAGCGGCCCAGATAATCACCGAATCACCTGAGTGCCGTGTGACAAAATTCGTTCTTCCTTGCTCATATCGTGAAAATAAAAGTTGAATCCATCAGATCCATCAAAGTTAAAGTTTTTCATCTTAAAAGAGCACTTTGTGCCACTCAGGTTTATGAGCTTACTGTTACTCAGCGGTCAGTCGTGGTTGTTTCCTGTGTTATTTCTCGTGAGCCAAGGTGTCTTCCTGAGGAGGTTTTGCTTGTTCGTTTCGTCGTCACGCTTGGTTCGTTCCAAAATAGCATTTGGACGCCACGAACTCTTTTTTAAGACAAAGTTTTCACGTAAATTTACGATTTTATTTGTATTCACTACTTGGGGATAACGCCCCAATCTACGGGAAATTTCGCGATTAGAGACCTACGTCCCTTAAAGCCTCGATCTGGGCCGTTTTGTCACTCGTGAGGCGCCGGTCCAGGCCCATCGTTTCAACACAGAAAAACAGGTCTGCCTCTGGTTTCGTCGAGCCGTGAAATAAGCCCAAACGTCGTTATTCCGCTCAATTCACTCGAAAAAACATGCACCTTGCTAGTGGCTGTATCTTTATGTGTATGTTTTCACGGTGGGTTTTATGGGCTATGTATTTTTTCGGGGTGCAGCTGCGTCAAATGTGGAAATCTCGTGTTTCAAAGTAATCCCAGACCCCAAACGTCGATGGAAGTCTCCGCTGTTACTCAATGAGCATGTATCAGTGTAGCCTTGTGGGCTGTATTTTTTTTGCGAATTGTATCTATATATATATATATATATATATATATATATATGCATGTCTAAGTGAATAGACGTATCTACTTATTATAGCGTACATTTGCCAACAAAAAATATAAGTGCACATATTGGGAGACAATCTAACAAAGTAGGTTCGAGAAACGGGAATCAGGGGTCGGAAACAACATAGGGTCTGTTGTCTCCCTGGAAGACTCTTTTGTCTATAAATAAATGAATGCAATGATGGTATTTCATCAGTAATGCTAACCAAACTATACTGAAGTACGCTACATACTGCTTTATTGAACCTCGATTTAATATCAACAAATACAGGGAATAGGTGCTATTTAGAAGGCTTAGCCTCTCTGGTTGCCCGCACTTTCGTTAACAGAATGCATTTACCTTGTAAGGACCAAAAAGGCTTCGTTAAAATGCTCACTCCGGATTTGGACAAATCCAACTATTTTATTGTTATAAAATGTTTGAGTGGCATATATGATTTCCCTGATAGCGAAGTTGATGGCTAAAATCTATCGAACGCACTCTATTTGTCTATCCCATGCCTAAGCAAATAGGCAGAAGCGAAACTTTTGGCGATATAGTATCCGTAGCGATAAACATTCGGCTAAAATTAGATATAATTACGGGAAACTGATGGGCCATGTAGACAACTGTTTTTTTTTTAATAGTAAATATGTCGATTTCTTTAAGCGCAGGGGGTTCATAAAGGTCAGTGCTGCAAAAGCAATGTTGTTTCTTCTTAAGATACACCTAATTCGGTAGGAGGTATAGCAAAATGTATTGTCCGGGCCCTTATACAGAGTAGCTGCTCCCGCCTTATTGCGTCAGATCGCCTAACAATATAAAGGACATTCTCAGTGTCAACGCTATCTACCACTACAAATACGACAAGTCTAGATAACCAAAGTCCACAAAACAGGCGATGATAGCTAACGTCGCTTCGTTATGGTGCAACGCAAAGTTTCATCATTGTTGTCGCAAGCGAGATGGAAGCACAAGACCATTCTGCTATAATGTTCGTTTTAAATTAATCATTCCTGTTGCCTTCGTCGATGTTGTCCGTTTCGTCATTGCCGTTGAGATGTGAAAGGCATTTGTTATAATGATGCCCTCTGTAATTGAGGTCATCTAGAGTATTTGGGATTGAAGCAAGCTCGTTCGTACCCTGTTGATTGATGGTTTTATAGGTTTCTGTACCGGCTAACGAACCCACTAAAAATGCGCGGCAAATATTCCCAAGGTTCACGAAAAACGGGCATATCAACCAATACCCCAGCGGCCTGTTGTTTAGTATCATTCAAGCTTACTGAATTTAGTACAAGAACAGCCAGTCCCATGTATCTCTCATTCTTCGTATCATACCTGTTGCGGGCGGCTCCTGTTCGTCGCAGTACCAACGAAGGCGGATATAGAGCACGCTAATAACAACATTCGATTGTCGTTCGGCCGACGAAACAAAAAACGGGGACATAGTTGTCTTAATAAAGATATACGCAGTATCCTCTTCACAATATATTTATATGTATATATATATAGAAGATATTGTGATGATTTATTAATCATTTACAATACGTTTGCACACTCGGCAAACGGCTCGCTTTAACAAAAATTGTGGTAAAAAGATGTCACGTGAGGTTAAGAATCAGCTGTCCGTGTCCTTGTTTGACGGTAGCCCCCGCTCTTATGGACCCGGTGCGAGCGGTATATCCTCAAGGTTCCTTGCAACGTTAAAACAGTAAGATCCATAAGATTCCTCTTTGTGACGCCGAGCCCCAAGAGCGTACTCGCAGATTCGGAGTCCCATACACCACTCATAGAGATAGTGATGGATCCGAATCTGCGAGGTTTTTGCGGGTCGGGGAGCGCCGCTCTTAGGAACTCAACGTTATATTTTGTGATCTTGTCCTGCCGCGCTTGTGCGAGGTCCCTGTTCGGGCCGCAAACCTCGGCATCTAAAACCCAGACCTCGGTAGGTGTTGTTATTACGAGGTCGGGCTTTAGACCCGGTGCGCCCGGTCGACGGAATACTCGCTCACGAACCACCTCATGGCCCCTCTCGGGGAGAAGACGCGCCCCAGACGTCGTCATGTCTCTTTATAGTTTGTTTGTGTGTTGTATCGCACATCCAAACGACATGAGCCAACGTCTCAGGCGCATGACACCCGTGCCTACAACGTTTGTTGCAGCCCGGGCGTCCCCTGGCCAATCTGGCACGCGTTTGTAGTACGTTGATCCTGAACTTTAATATATTTAAATACTCCTTACCAGATAGGTAGGGCATACCCTTAATGCGGTAATGTACAAATGGCGTTTTGTGTGCTCTTTTAAAATGTGCCAGTTAACAATATTTCCTTCCTTTGGCAATGATGCTTGGATGTATCAGTGCAAAACCGTACACGGGCATTAGCCTTACGGAAAAACAAATGAAGTTATGGTCATCGCACATGTTATTAATAAAACGCACTAATATATAAAAAAAAAAAGTTGTTGAGACCAGTAATCGGTCTCTTGTGTAGCGGTCTCAATGGAGGTTCCCAAGCGCTCGCAAAGACATTTTGTTTTCGCACGATCTTTTTTGAAGTGTTCGGTGGTTAGCATCCATTGGATTCCAAGGTACATGGAGTGTTGTAGTGCTGTCAGGCGGGAGAGGCGGAGTCTGGGAATGAGTGTTTGGAGGCAGGGGATGTCCAGACCGCCGTGTGTGCGTGTACAGGTAGGCGTTCGGCACCGAGTTTTCGTACTTAAACCATTTCGACTTAACAACCTTTCCGATATCTTTATCTAGGTCGCTAAGGAGTGCGTGAGATGGTCTAAGACCGGAGTCAAGTTCATATAGGAGGTGGGGAATAAGAAAGTCTTTTAAAAATATGAGTCTTTGGTAGGGTTTAAGGGGAGCTATCGTGAGTCTGTTGAGTAAATTAAGGAGTATATCCTTGGTGGAGTCAACTCTGCCATTCCTGTCAGAGTCGGCTCCTAGATATCTCCATCGATCGCTAATACCTTTAGCTGGCAATTGCCAGTCTCCAACGTTAAATTCTGGTTCGGTAATAATAACCTTTACCTTCCTTCCTATTAAATAGGTGAGAGAGGAGTAAAGCTTTTATTAGTATTAATTTCAAGGCCTCAAGATTTCAAAAAGGGGTCCGCAATATTAAGGAGCCGTTGGAGAGTAGATTTCGTGGAGGCTAGGAGGATGAGAGCGTATATGTGTGAGCGTATTGTCTCACGTATTGCTGTATATTGTAACAAATGCTGTATAGAACATATATTGTGACGATGCTTATTGTGATGATGTATTGTGTAATTGCGCTTATTGAAAGCTCGGTGTTTGATTTATTTTATAACCATTTTTATTTAGAGAGAACTTAGGCATTGCAAAATGCAGTTCCGTTGAATAAACCGCGTTTGAAACTTGAAACCAAACTTCACTGAAGTACGCTGCATATTGTTACATTGGGCCTCGATGTAATATCAATGAAGACAGAAAATAGGTGCTATTTAGAACTTGACCTCTCTAAATGCCCGCACTTTCTTTAGCAGAATGCATTTACGCTATGATGGTAAACTTTTCTGGGCAGAAGCTGTCCTCTTCATCAGGAAAAGCGGAACGTGCATCCAGGACCCTAGCTTTATATGACCGATATAAAGGATTTGATCCCAAACCTGGTGCAGGGAACAAGGCTTCGTTAAAGTGTTCACTCCGTATTTTAGCAAATCCAACCATCTTATCGTTATAAAACCTTAAAGTCTCGTATATAATTACTCCGATAGCGAAAATTGTGGCTAGAATCTCTCAAACGCATTCTGTTTGTCCGTCCCACGCCTGAACAAACAGCAAAACTTCTGGCGGTACAGTATTCGTAGCGGCAAACATTCGTCTAAAATTAGATATGATTATGGGGGAGCTAACGGGGTATGTAGACAACTGTTGAACAAAATAAGACGTCGACTCCTTCAAACGCAGGGGATTCGTGAAAGTCAATGCTACAAAGGCCCTCAGTGTCCCACTGGGTGATTAGGCGCATTTCCCATTGTTGCTCCCGCTGCAAGCCTGCGCTGGTGGTAGTTCTGATGTAGCGCAGCCACGAGGTGCTTGAACAAGTTCTCGCTCGTGGGCCCAAGGTGCCCTCTAAGTATTGCTGTGAGTGCATCCAAGGGCTAGGGCCTCGAATACCATCACGTCGGCTTCAGTTCTGTTGGCTGGAATGCTTTGTACCAGCCGCCAAAGGATGCCCCCTCAGCGGCGTATCCTTGGGATGAACTATAAGCTGCATGTCATTCGTGTTCTGCTGGCTTACCTAATTGTCCCCAGAAGAATATAGTACTTTATGCTATATTAATTTATTCCTCGCGACAGGGAATATTGCGAAAAGGATGGATGCGGCTGACAGGACCAACAAGCAATTAGTAAGTAGAATAATATTTAGCATGCAAATGCTGTTACTTCTCTAGATCTTTATTTTTTAGAAGCGGACATTTTGTTATAGACGAGTCCTTGTGTTGAGATACACCTTCGCTAAGCAGCATACCAAATGCTTATTGTTCGGGTTCTTATAGAGAAGAGCTGTTCCCTATTGCGTCAGATCGCTTAGCAAAATGGACGACATTCTCAGCGTCGACGCTATCTATCTCTTTAACTACCACAAACCTAGATTATTGCCACAGTCAATTATACAGGCTAACGTCGCCTCGTTATGGTGTAACGTTAAGTTCCATTATTTTTGTCGCAAGCGAGATGGAAGAACGAGACCATTCGGCTATATTTTTCGTTCTGAATTAATCATCTCTGTTACCGTCGCCGATGTTGTCAGTTTCGTCATTGCCGTTGAGATGTGAAATGTGTTATAACGTGTTATTATGATGACCCCTGTAATTGGGGTCATCTGGACTATTTGGGGTGAAAGCAAGCTCGTCCCTTGTCGATAGATGGTTTTATAGGTATCTGTACCGGCTATGGGGGTCCGTCTATGAAGCAACGCGAAAAGCAGTCCCGTGGACGTTAAATCTTGGCTGAGAGTCAGCCCCAAAAGGTTCTGTACCGGCTAACGAACCTACTTAAAAAGCGGCAGATATTCTCAAGATCCACGAAGAATGGGCATATCAACTAATACCACAACGGCCTCTTGTTTAGCATCACTCAAGCTTACGGAGTGTAGCACAAAAACAGCCAGTCCTATGTACCTCTCATTCTTCGTATCACACCTGTTGTTTAGAACGTACTTCACTGTAAAATTGTTTATTTTTAACACAAGATAATATTTATTATGATTATGTATATAACAGAGACATGTTAAAGTATGAAATAGATAATGTTGGTGTTGATACACATTTTAAATATTTGTATATACGAGATTATTGACAAATGGTCAACAGCAATACATTTCAATTTCAGCCTCACTGCTCAGCAGAACCTATGCATTACGTGTGTGCAGAAGACCACGTAGTGTGTGTATATATATAAAGTGCAGATTGTGTTGCTAACACTGACATGTTCGTTGCACGAGTTCTAATTGTCGCCTGATTCTCGCCTCGGCTCGGTCAGACCCGCCTCGGCCCGTACAAGTGTTGCTCTTGCTCATCCGGCCGGCCATGCGTATGATAAAGGCGGCCAGGCAGCGATGCATCGAACAATTAAGGTCTAACTACTAGATGCAACTTGTGTTGCTTTGTACCTCTAGTTTAGCCGCAAGCCGCTACAGCGACATAAAGCAGGCGGGCAACCCGGTAAGCTGCCAACAGCAGAACCGCAACCTCAGCCTATCCACCAGCTAAAGTCCCCCTAGCCTTAACCTGCGCCTGCCAGCGGCAACCGCCAGCTACTAGCCCACTTTTGTCCGTCTTATGACCGCCCAGTCCACGAGGCCCCGTTTGTCCTTGCACGAAGCCCGAAGTCCCGTGGCATGGAGCTTGTTCCAGAGCTTAACCTATGATTTACCAGGCCTGGCTATCAGTATGTCTGTGTATCTTCCCGGGCAAGACCTATACCGAAGAGGTGTTCCTCCACCGGAGAGAGACAATCACGCCTATCTATCTACTGCCTAATAGGGGCCCTCTGCAGAGCTGTTAGTAGAACTCGTAGGTCCTAAAATAGAAGTAATAGTGCAGGATAACTCAGTGTAACGTGTACAGTAGCGAGATACAAAACAAAAGAGCTCGCCCGAGGTGTAGCGACAACGAGAGCCAGTGGAACAACTTTACAAAGAAACCCTCGTGTAGCGTCATCTATATGTAGTCGTCAAGGTCTACCGTTTTGCCACATTGCCACGGCCACCATACAGAAATTCAAGTGGGTGCCAAGGTGTATACTATTAGACTAACATATAACAAATATTAGCATTCAATTAATTATAGTAATATATTGAAAGTATATAATATACATTATGATATAATAGCAAAATGAAAGATTTTGAAAAATTATTGCAACTGTGACAAAAGCTTGTTGAGTGTGCTTGTACACAATGCCACACCAAGGTGTCCGCACTTCGAGCGATGTTGTTTGACGAAATTGAGACTGGTATAAGATATGGTATAAGATGTTGTTTGACGAAATTGAGACTGGTATAAGATACTGCATGAGAACTACATATCACAGCCAAAGTATAGTGAAAAAAGGAGAATCGAAAAGTACGGACCACAAGGCAATCGCAAAAAACAATCGACACCGGCAGAGGAAACTGCGCTTCTTCTGAGGACCATTGCATTCCAAACTTCAGAGACCGAGGACGTGTGCGCAGGAACCTCGAATTGGTAGAAACCGAACAAGATCCTGCCAATCCTGCTTACGACACGCCAAGACTGGGTTTTCATCCATAAGCCTTCAGGCCAACTTAAGGAGCCATAGAGCCGCACATAATCGCCCAAAGAAGAAAGCTTCCTCGTCGGGATCGACATATCTCTAGTCAGCGAGCCAAGTGTTAAACTACAGCCAAGACTAACTTGACGAAAAACGGAACAAGTATTAATACCTAATCGCAAAAATACGCGCTGCCACAAACAAAAAAGAGTGGGCGTGAACTGACTTAACGATTCCATAGAAGAAGCCGTGTTTAATTTTCCATCCTAGATTTGATCGTTGGCACTGGTGTCTGTGCTCCCAGGGTTTAAACGTGGAAGGTTCGCGAGAACACGGAGTTGCTGAACGATTACAGATACAGTGTTAGTTTTATGTGTAGAATGATAAATATATAAAGCTAGATAGATAAAGAAGCAACTCAATGATATAAAAGCAGTTAAAGGCGAGGTTGCAAAACACTGGCCCCGAAAGACCTACAAAGGAGCGCCAATGATACAAACCAGTATAATGAGCGGCAGATAAATCTGAGCAGTGCTGGTCTAAGGCAAGAACGCCAATGAAACAGAACTCATCAAACGTTTAACGCGATTTTTTGGTAGCGACAGGACTAGGAGAATTGAGAGTCGGCAAAGTAGGGACTATAGAAATCCACCAGGGAAACATAGACCTGAGAAAATCGGCCTTAGCCGAGGAACTACCGAAACAAACATCTCGGATTCTAACAAGCCTCCGGGCGGAAGAAGGAGGGAAGCCCAACATATCACAGAAAAAAGAAAATCCAACAAGGCCAGCGGCTAAATACTGTACGTCAAATACAGGGGAACTCGACCTCTGCGGTCAGGCACTCTGTAGCGGGAGCTGGACATCTTTAATGCCGGAGTTACAATGGAAAACACTGCACATCTTCCAAATATAAATAAAATTGAAGTGGTGCGTCGACAATCTTACCAGCAAGCATCAATAATGAAATGTCTCTCAATGCTTACACCCCAGAAAGCTTAACCCTTGCTGCTCTAAAAGTCAGAAGATAGATTTTGAAGTAATCCCAAAGCAATGCCATGCCTGGAGGTTGGGGAGAAACACGGTTTTAGTGGGAGTGAGTCTTACACTAGTTACGCTAGCTACTCGTGACGCATGCGCATTAGCATTTCCGATACAAGGACAAGGGACAATTCCACACAACTTCCTTCAGGCTTCAATCGCGGGCGACAAACATGCTTTGAGTGATAAACAGGATAACGACAGCTTTGCTTCCTTTGAAGCGACATAAGGAACCCAAACATAAAGACATACAAGAATGCCAAAATAAAAACGATGAAGGCAACCAAACTGTAATGCATACAGATTAACCTGGGCCGGCAAACGAAGCCCAAGCTCTATTGGATGCTAAGACATAAACCAAAGGCGGCCAGATGCAATACTAGCTGTTAAAGCGCAAGGATCAGAGAAATGATAGACGTGGGCAGAAGGCGGCAGAGGACCGACCGTATTGAGCTGCTACATCTCGCCAAGCTCGCAAGGGCTAACTAAATTCTAAGACGACCTATTAGAAGAAATAAAAATACAGAAGCACGAAATGACGCGATCCAAGTAGGAGGGGACCTCAACGCAGCCGTTATGAAATGGGGAAGCAAACCATCAAATCGCAGCAGGGCATGATACCCTTAAACGACGGCCTTCTACCCACATTCGACAGAATGAATTAGGCTTCATTTATGGATCTCACGTTCGGATGTGAAAACAAAATACACAGAATGGGAAACCGGATGATCTCAGAAGAAGACCCCTTAGGTGTCCACAGAATTATACAGTGCGAGTATAGAGAAGAAGAACTGCTTGCCCACCAGAAGAGAGACATACGCCGGGAGACATGGTATGTCTGAAAAATTGACCCTGGGCAGATGCGCCAATAGAAAAATAGGAGTATAGATACTCCTGCTGAGGACACACGGAGCAACTGAAGGCAAGAGCAAACTTCTCGCCCGATCTAGTCCTGTACGCCGCTCCACATATATTTACAGACGTATGCTGGGTAAAAGGTAAATGGTGTTTTTTTGCGGGAACTACCCGAAACACTAATGTCATCGGCTCGAGTCCTATATTATCTGCAGACCAACGCCAAGGTGCGTGAACTAATTCGTTGCCCATCCCTCTCCGAAAATCAAACAAAAGTCGTAGCAGTAAAAGCATGAAGCAGTAACGGTCGTTTCAACTGCAGTGGTGTAAGTTGTTGTTGTTGTTGGACAAGGGCAACAGGATGTTCCATAGAAGAGTAAAAACAATTACAGTGCTGCGACGGCACGGGTACCAAAAGCCACATGAGTAAGTGCGCGTATTCTTCTCTTTTAGTCGAAGAGGCCATCAAAGACGCGCAAATACGTGTGGTTTATCGCCTATTACAGGCGTTCAGGAACTAAGCAACGGAGAGAAAAGTGAGAAAAGAAAAAGGGAAAAAGAAACGCGTTAGGAAAGAAGATGGGCATAGCCACTGAAAGACACATACAGTTAGACAGAAAGAGAGAGAGAAAAGGAGGCGCATAGAGAGGCGAGGGAGGGAGGGAAGGTAGGCAGAACAACCGAACAACATACACGTAGAGACACACAGACCGGCTCTACACTACACAGACACGTCGTCTTGTTTGAGCGCGGCAATCGAAACAACTATAACTAAACGTAGCAGAGGGTTGGTCTGGATATATGGCAAACTAGAGACAATAGAAGGCAAAAAAAGAGAGAGGCAGATGTGTATAAAGTAGTGGGCACAGAGGATTACGTTTACAGCATGTGATGAAAGAGCGCAATAGGTGTGGTATCTTAGATGGCACGCCTTAGACGCTACCTCATACCGAGCGACTCTGCACGATACCCTGGACACACCTACGCGGTGCAAGTAATCGCGTAGGGTCGTGTTCCAGTGTGCAACATCCAACATATGCACTCACGGGGAGTTGATTTGCGGTTATGCGATAATGTGATCGAAAAAAAACATATTTTTGAATAAAAATAGCTTTCTTTAGTTAATTTCCTCGTTGCTGTAGCAGAGCACGTTAGTAGGGTCCCGGAAACTTCATTTGCTAACTAAATGATAATAAATAATCCTAATTAGAACGACGTCGCACTAAAGTAAACCGTGTAGATGAGTTAAATCTGGGATAATATAACCGAATACGTTTTGTCCTCGCCCGTGACCTGTCGTTATTACTATTCGTAAAGTTTACTCTCCATTTGTTTAAACGGTAAAATGGCTGTTCAATGTTGTTACCTGTCGTCAGCGTACTTGGGCGTTCAGAGTGTTCCAAAAACAGAACTATAATGCGTCTCTCAAAGACAGTAAACTCATGTTTTGTGTGTCATGTGACTTCCATATTTACCGTAAAAATCATAACACCACCATTATAGTAAATTAATGCACAGATTATAGTGATATACATATATAATTAAGGTAATCTTGAGGTTAGGTCTTTTAAATATAAAGGGCATCCGCTTGCTAGGTATTTTAAATATAAAGGGCATTGCACTTGAAATGTACTCACTAAACGATTGACTCTAGTTTCAGTCTTGATAGAGACAAAATCACATTACCCCTTAGACCGTAAGGTACCTCGAAACCGAAGCAATAATGCCGATGCGGTAGATTACACTATTCTACTGTTTCTTTCAGTTATTAGTAATCATTCTGTCCATTCTGGTCCAAAGCAGTACTGCTGTTGATATTGTACATCCTGTAAAAAAAAGTACTGCGTGTATTAATGTACATCCATAGACGACTTTACAAGCAAGACTGCGACGAACTGTCTGTCGTCCTCGACTGGGACCAACCACACACACTCTGACAATACATTACTCTCGTTCCTTGCCTCGTAGTCGCTGCACACCTTTGCAGATGCTGGTCGTGATACAATTCTCAGTTTCCCCTTGTGCTTATTCGCATATCGATTTTCGGCGCAGCTGCAGGCAGCATACATCGTGTTATGATGTCGCTGCTCTCCGAATGCATGTCGAGTGGCTTATTTTGAAGACCGAGCGGGAGATTGGAAGTGTCGATACTCGCAAGCGCCCAATTCCCTCGGCGAGGCTGGTCGTCGCTCGTACGTCGCTCGCACTGTGTTGCGTCGAGTGCAGCGCCTGTTGAGTCGTAAATCCCAGCCCGGTTTTTCCGCGCATTGGCGACGTGCATCGGCTCTTCATGACAATACCGCGACGAACCGCCACGATGTTCTCAGTCGCCCACTGTCTGCGCTGCTGTGCGCTGCCGGGTGCTGATTACCATCATACGTTGCGTCGTGTCGAGCGGAACATCCGCAGAGCTAGCAGAATGAATCGCAGCGGTGCGGCGTCAAAAGCAACAACGACAGCAACGACAACAACAGCAACAACAACTACAATGACAACAACAGCAACAACAACTACAACAACAGCAACAACAACAACAACAACAACAACAACAACAACAACAACAACAACAACAACAACAACAACAACAACAACAACAACAACGACAACAACAACGACAGCAACAACAACAACGACAACAACAACGACAGCAACAACAACAACAACAACAACAACAACAACGACAACAACAACGACAGCAACAACAACAACGACAGCAACAACAACAACAATTACAACGGTAACAACAACAACAACGACAACAACAACAATTTGCGCCGTAAATGCAAGAACGAACCTGCAAGGAGTGACGCCTTAACTTCAGCCCTCATCTGTTTTTGTCCATCTCTGCCGCCAGTCGCTCTATTTAGTATCTGTGTTGCGTTACGCTACGACATTGGATGCCCAGCGAGAGCTCGTCTAGGTTATCGTCTAGGCGGCTGGCGGTACTGGCTGACAGACTTGTAAATGAGCTGTGAGCCTAGGCCTGATGCAAGGCCGATGTTGTCGCTGCCACTGTTGCATGCGCCGCTGAAGCCTTTCGCTTAGATGATAGTGATGATATCCTTTGAGCGCCATTCCTCTCACTTCGCCTCGGTCATACCGCCGTTGCTCTGCCTGCTCCGGATGCTGCTGCTTGTCTGTGACGATGCAGGATATGGGTTGTTGTTGTTGTTGCTGTTGTTGTTGTCGCTGTTGCTGTTGTTGTTGTTGTTGTTGATGTTGCTGTCGCTGTTGTTGTTGATGTTGCTGTCGCTGTTGTTGTTGTCGCTGTTGCTGTGGTTGTTGTTGCTGTCGCTGCTGTTGTTGTTGCTGTTAGTGTTGCTGTCGCTGTTGTTGTTGTTGCTCTTGTTGTTGCTGTCGCTGTTGTTGTTGCTGTTGTTATTGTTGTTGTTGCTGTCGCTGTTGTTGTTGCTATTTTTGTCCGTCAATCTGTTTGGCTATGCTGCTCGGCATCGGCTCCCGAGAAAAGGTAAACGGCAACTACACCAGCAGCGAACGAACCACAGCGCTGAAGCACCCTTCATCGTGACATCTCAGGTGTCTGGGCGGGTGGCGACGTCTACCTGGCGCCAGCAACAACAGCGACAACAACGGCGATGCCGACGACTGTATAGAATTTCCCGTTTCTCGGCTGTGGATGCCGTCAGCGTACCGCTGCTAGTCTTTACCACGATTACTGTCATCGTCTCCTGGCTTCGTCATTATGACATTACCCTCTGACGCAAATACGCAGTATTAGTACGAGTGGTAGCAGTAGTCGTAGGCGTAATCATATCCGAGTAGAGCCCGCAGTGATAAGAAGCGCTAAGATTTACGTTCATTTTTTGTTGCGCTAATGGTTTGCTCTCGTAGACTGCAGCGACCGCCTACCTCAGGCAAAACTACTACAGGCCATATACTACTGCAGTGGCCGACGCGACGTTATCGACGACCGGAATGGAGCCACTTGGCTACGGTTTGATCGTATGCTTTGCTTTACACTAGCTTAAACAGTGAAAAATAATGGTTATTTTTTATTTAACTAACGGGGTGTAAACAATTGTCACCCAGCGAACGTGACGACAAACTACACTAGCTCTAGGTCCAGGCCTGGTGTCGATCACCTGGACAGGGTACCAAGCACCGCCGTGGCGTTATCACGTTGTATATATCCAATGACAGCCTTTGCCGGACAAAATCACCAGCGCACAGGTCCCCCGTGGCCAATCTTAGACACTTGCAGATCTTAGTAACAACTCCCTCAGTAATTTTACCTGGGCCCCCTAAGGTCTCAAAGGCAAAAGGTCGAAAATCCATAGAGTCTCTAGCTTAAACTGTCTTCGACGCAACAGAGAGAAAGAAAGAGTGTTTGATGTCTACGGTCTCGTATTGTATACATTTCGAGTATATTTATATGCCTAATGATGCAAGCTAGTTTGTTGAAGACTGGTGGACGACATGCAACACCCGCAAAAGGGCAGATTGCTGCAATTCGCATGGGAGGGCACGCACCTAATCTTAGAGATGGAGCCACTTTTTGAGTCTGCGGTAGAGAGAGAGTAGTCGCTCGGTCTGTCTATACAAGTCCATATCGGGTGTCGACCCGCTACGTAGCAACACCACAGTCACAGTGTGCGTTTCCACGATGGTGGTTCCCAGCGTGCCACCACGGCGGTTCTGACCACCAGACGAGGGTAGGAAAAACCAACCGCTTTGCATTTGCTCCCAATGCAGTAAACTCTAAAACGGGTCGCCTCGACAGTTGGTCACGGCTGTCATAGACAGGCATTCTCTTTTTCGTAGTCCACGATCGCGACCTAGAAAGGGCTGCATTCTGACCATTGCCAAGCTAAAGTTTGAGATAATCTACTGCGGGACAGAGAATCAAATGCAGAGCGGTCTTCTTCAGGATTTTTTAACCCTGACCTTACTTAAACTATGCATATAATTTAGTTAAAGTATATTTATTTATATTCAATAAAATACTTCTTTTAGCAACCATTAATAACTTATATGGATAATCAAACCAGCGCATCTTTAACGCATGTTTATTTCGAGCGATTTAACTGCAAGATATGGTGGAGTTTAAAACAATAAAAAATGAAAATTTCTTATATATATCCTCATAGTTTATTTAAGTGTAGCAAAAAATACATTTGTGATGTAAGAACATGTGCACAGCCCGCTGGGGACATATATATATATATATCTACATACAACATGTTGTTGAGCACAGCCACATATATACGGGAAGGGATTACATGTAAGGTGTAATGTGAAATCTATTCTTCATGCAGGTTTCAATGCCTATTGCAAGCGTCAAGATTTATTATGCGTTACAGATCCAATTATAAATACGTTTATTGTTAAAAAGGCATATTCTCAGTATAATTTTACAGTACTAAACGACTCTCAGTGCGGCTGCTTTTTGTATCTATAATCTTGCAATAGTTCTTCGTTTGCGGCTGAAGCGATATTCTCCGAAATGTTCTCCTACCCGTCTTAATTGGCTCATCTAAGGTATTTCAAAGCCATGCAATTGTATTTTTGCAGCACACATTGCACTTGAAAATGCCCCAATGATAGCAAAATCGATAGCGTTAATGTCGGGGCGAGTATGCCGCAAGGATAATGCTTCAAATACCAACTGGCTGTAAAGAGAAAAGTTCAGAAGGGTATTTAACGCGGGAGAAACAGAATCGAAGTTCCTGTTTAACCTGCATCCTGTCTAGCCAGATATTTAAGCAGGACACGGTTTGTCCAGTCGCTGCTTAGCTAGCGGCGTTGGCAACTGTTGTTAGATTTAGCAGTCATGGGCAGTGCGTTGCGGTGGCAACAGCCTTATATAGTGAGAAAAGTTAACCTATTGATAGTGAGGAGAGGCCGGATAGATAAACAGCAAACTTTATATTTACATAGAGATAAACAAAAATTAACTTGAGGAATTTGCAACGTTTGTTCGATATGCATCCGTTACTTGCTGTACAGGAATATCTTCGTTCCCGCTGCTGACGTTTTTGTCGCATAAATAACAACAACAAGCCTATGTATAATTCTAGACATGCGGCCGAAGTTATAGAGTTTTTTGCCGAACTTGCACTTAGCGTTGTAACCTGTCATCGTCGTTATTTCTGCAGCAGTGAGGAAGTCTAGAAAGTCTAGAAAGGACAATGCAGAACTTCAAGCTACCAGTTAAATAGCTTGGACGTAGCTTGGTTCACGGATGGCACGGGTAAATCTGGTTCCTTCTTGTTCATCCTACTGACTTTTCTTTGCATATTTTTGTTACCCTTGTGTTTCTTCTTGGGGCAAAAGGCAACGCAATGTGACAGAAAGAATGACGGAAAATACTAATCTGCAAGCTAATTTCATTTGCAATGACATATATATGACACATGACATATATATGAAAACAATGGCATGCTAACGCATGTCAATGTAGTCAGTCGCTTCAATTGCGTCAAGGCCTTCCCATCGTGTACCGGCGGTGCTTAATTACGTTTTCTCCTGTTGCAGTCTCTGTGTGTTATTTTATATCATGTCGACGACAGATATAATCCGATACGCCGTCCACAACACGCTCGATAGGGCGCTAACGGTCTTTCTTATAATAAACCCTTCTGTCAATATATATATATATATATATATAATTTTGGGAAAATCATTCATCAAGTTACAATCCCGCCAGTGCGCTGACTAGCGACGGTGTTCCATGGAAACGGCCCTGAGCTTGGAGATTATATCCTCAAAAGATGTTTAATCATGCAAACGCGGTGGTTATAAAGACCATGCCTCAAGGGCGTTGTTCCAACAAGGACGTCGGACCTTCGGACAACATCACTATCAACTCAAAACGCATGACATTAAACAGACGTGAAGCCATCATAAAATAGTTGCGAACGGCTTGCAAGCACATTGTCAAATTACCATTGATTTGTTTTGATACGCAAATAAACTCAAGGCCGCAAGCTGCGATTCTTTGAAAATCCTCTCATAGGGATTACGTGAGCTACTCACTTCTATGCTGTCGTTTTCAGCCCAGTGGCAATGTTCGCAGAAACAAGACATTATTTATGTGATAAAGTTTTGACTTTTAACTCACTCAAATTTAACGCCTCTCTGTATGAGTAAGATATGTAGAAAACAGTTCGCACTCCCAGAGACCATTTGCCCGTTCGCTTTGCAAGCTCTATGTGTCATCGTGACTTTGTTCTCGGCACATTGACAGATGTTCGGTGTAGTCGCGAGGTTGATGTCATACCAACCTGCCAACATACTTACGATATCGTTTCTTTTTCATAAAGTCATTTGCCTAATTTTCTACAGCAGTCGGACAGTTTGCTGCATAAGTTCGTTCATGCCCATTTGTTTCCATATATTTGTGTTTAATAAATTGCTATGTGGAAGAACTACTGTTGGCCTTAGAGGAAGAACGAGATGGCTACAATTGCCATGGTTGCGATACCGTGCAGTTTTGCATGTCAACGACAGTCTGAAGGAACGCGACTCCGTTGGTATTGCGGCATACGCATTTGCTAGAACTCTTTAAGGTTATAACAGTCAAGCAACATTCAGTATAGCGATGCGTACTCTGAAACAAATGCGCAATATTGGCCCTGACTGAAACTAGAAAGAGAAATAAGAAAGTGGCAGTAAATAACTGTGCTGCCTAGTATAACGCTTCTGAACGCCAGCTCAGAAATGTAAACTAAGTAACACAATTATCGCAATAACACTGTCGCACTTTAATGAGTACGAAACTTCACAATAACGAACTCGAACTGAATACGAACTCGACAAATGTATACATTTTGCTATATTGTATGTTTTCTATACCATGATAGTCATTGCGCGAATCGCTATATCAATAACACGACTGAGCTTCAGAACAAGAGTTCACCTTTGCATATTTCAACATGCGTTGCGTCTTACGATTTGATGTGCATGTTTCTATAAGATACGATTTCGTCTACTTTGAAATTAAATTGTTTTACTTTGTCATTTTATTCATATTTTACTTTGTAAGCAAAGATGAGCCAGCAGCGACCTTCTCTGCAATAAATATCTACAGCATGTTCTAGGTACTAGGCAATAGGGCCTTTATGATTTTCAACTCAGGAAATAATCTAGCCATCATTCCGATTGGCCACATAGATCATTAGGGGCAAGTGTTTTGCCATTGATGTCAGCTAGCAGCCATCAAAACCACAAGGTAAAACTGTTAACACGGTGCTAGTATGTACATATGCGCGTATTGCTTATGTGTTTTAGGCCTGCAATTTTCTGCCCAGTTATGACTATTATCCGTATATATATATATATATATATATATATATATACTGAGTGTCGCCTATACCTATGGTTTCATTATAACTAGTGTCGTTCTCAGGCTAAATGCCCAAGCGAACATTACCGAAGAAAAGCGACAGGACCGCATGTCGTTTCAGCAATAATCCTCTGTTTTTTTTTCCGCCTGCATTTCCAACTGCATAGCCTCGGACGTGCAGTGCAACAAAGATACCCTGCTTGCCTGCTGTAACAAAGCAGCAAATTGACCAGGATAAACATAAGTGTTGGCGGCATCTCCCGTTTCTTCGGCAGCCGCGTGTCCTGTCAGCATCAGCACCAAAATCACCGTCATCATCGCCATCATCACCAACAACAGCCATCATCAGCAACATCGTTTTCTAGCGGGCATTCACGTAGAAGGCCAACAGCTTTAGCAGAAAGCCACCACCTAAGCTCTAGTCGAGTGGGCGCTGGTTATGCCGCAACCAGGACGGATCCTGCCCGCCAAAATAGCTACCGCTATGGTTAGGCTGCAGAACGCAGGGAGATCTAGGAAGAAGGAAGACGCGGGTGAAGCCGCGGCAACGGCAAAAAAAGACAACGACGTACAACCTCGAAACGTGTTATTTGCGCTTGTTGGCTTTCACCGTGGCTACCCTACACTTAATGGCCCTACTTTGGTGGTTGCGCACGAAGCACGAGCCATATCGTCGTCCACTGCCGATCGACGCGCAAGCAACAACTACTGCTGCGCAAAGAAAGACTAGCCACATGGGATAAAATACGTACGTCCTGTGTATGTGCTGGGCGTTGGGCGGGTCTTGAGAGCCACACCAAACCACACCTCACACACCCGGGGCCACAACGCTCGCTGGCCAACGTATTCGCGTAAAGGGTTTAATGAGCGAATAGTGAAACGTGCGGCAATTTCTAGTAGTCGTAGAGTAGGTGCATTGCAGAGAGTTGTTGCAGCAGCAGCAGCAGCAACAGACCGTGAGCTGTGAGCCAGACCACCGGCCAGACCAATGCCGTCGTCGGGTGCTTTCCACGGCCTCTTAACAACACCAGCTCCGGCTGCTAAAATGTGAAGTGCGGCAGCAGGAGCAGTTCTTTTCTTCAACCGCTCAGCCACGACGAAACGGCCGTGCGATAAAGGCTTCAAGCCAAGCAGTAGACGTGCCCGCAAGCCCGGCGCGCGCCTGCCACAATAGACGCGCGCCCCGGCAATAGCCGCCAATGCCTATAACGATACAACGAGCCGCTGAAACGACGCGGGTTCATCGACACCCAGACACTGGCCGCGACGCCATATACGCTACTCGCGTACGACGCTCCATGGAGCGTTCGTCGCCCAACACTCATCTCCAACGATTTGTCTGGCCCATTTTGTACAGAAAATATACTGTATTATTATTATTATTATTGTTTTGCATGAGGTAAATAAGATTCGCACACGCATACGCCACTTGGTAAACGTACTATCGATTACATCTGAAGCCTTCAATCGATGCGCTATTCCCCCTGTGCGCAGCGAGAAGAAATTGTTGTCCCAAATATTCTACTTTGTACTGGTCTTCTGTATTCGCTTATCATCTATCCGCCAATTCATAAACAAATATCGATCCTTTGGAACGCAGCAGATGGCCCAGATACGACGAGGCTACGGGGCAGAACACAGTAGCATTTGTAGTTACGCTTTTTTTTGCAAGCCTATAGAGGTTTAGCTAAGAGTCCAAGAAAATCGCAGGTCCCGCAGATACATCCAATATAAATTTTTGTTTGCGTTTTTCCGTAAGGTTTATGCCCGTGTACGGGTTTTTTCATGTCATGGCTAATGTTTAATCCACTCCGGCATTTACCTTGTCTAAATTGGAAACCATGCTAACCAATTTAGGAGTGGCCGGTCTGGGTCTCAAACCCAGGCCTCCCGAATGCAAGGCAAAGGCTTTACCACTAAGCCATCTTACTCGGCTGAATTAAGAAACATATATTATATAGTACACTTTTTTGGTAATTCACTTGTGTGCAATGTTGGTGCTTCAAACGCTCTTAGTTTCCAGTTTCGTGCCACAAGCCTTAAGGCCTATTGCGAGTGTCAGGACATGTTTTGTAGTAAATATGTGTTATTACTACTAAATTTGTATGGTTTATTAAAAAAATAAACTTACTGCACTATAAAGTACGCTGTGCCAATCAATCGTCAAACTGCTGTTTCGATAGAATTGAAACAGCAGTTTATTTGTTTTATCAGGGGCTTGCAAAGTGCACACCTGTATGCCAAGCAGACACTTTGCTTTGTGTTACATTGTCAAAGCAAGAAAAAACAATAACACGAGACCACACATGCAGCAGAAGCAATCTACACGAATGTCCCGTATCATGTGGTGTGTGTAGACTTTAGTTTAGTGCGCTCAACATATGATATGAAATGAGAGCGAAACAAGAATTTTACCTTTGTCGTGGGCGTTTCGTGAATTGCTTCGCCACGAATATGGCTTCGTATCGACGTGGCTTTGGCTCCTAAGCTTGTCGACATTGCGACGACCTTGTACGAGAGAGAGAGAGAAAGAGTCCTGCAACATGTCAATAACTTGTCTGGCCGGCGACGCGGCTGCGATCATCTAAACCACAACTCGTGTCTCTGTCTACCTTACGACAACAGCAGCAGCAGCAGCAGCTTTGCTGCTACGTGGCCATCTTACGCTTGGGAAGACTTTCCGTGCAATAAAGCATGATTGCGCCGCATCGCTCGCTCTCGTATGCTACTGGCCGACGTGCGCGTTTTCGGCTGACGACGAGAACGTCGATTGTCGACAGCTTTCGAGGGAACGAGCAGCGTCGCCGCCGTGTAAATGTCCAGCCTAACAGTCGACCCACGGACGAGATGATTCTTCTAGACCGGCGTCAATGGAACGACACGCCCTTCGTCTCAACGGCTTCCTCAACGGAAACCGTGTAGTGCTTTCTTTTCAGCGTGCCTAATCAGGTGACAGTTCTCTTCTACCCCTCTCTCTCTATCTCTCTCTCTCTTCCTTTCTGCGTATCGTTCGATGATCTACAAGAAACTGCCCAGATACTGCCCTTTCTACCCTTTCTTCTCTTGTCTCTCGCTTGCTTGCATATATATATATATATATATATATATATATATATATATGTGTATAGGATCACAACTGATGTATACGTTCGACAGAAGTATATATATAGGTAGTTCCATAAGTTCTTAGAATGAGCTTGTTAGAATTCGAATTTTGGCGCGCTTCCACCGCTATTAGGAACTGCAACTTTTCGACTGCTAGCACTCAAAATATTATGGTGATTGGCCGTTGCGATTTCGTTTGATAGCTTTTCCCGTGCAACGTATCGGCGTGATTTTTAAAAATGAAGAAAAAAGAGTTTCGAGTGGTTATCAAGCATTTTTATTTCAAAGGTTGGAATGCGACCCAAGTAAAAATTGGGTTCGACGAGACGTACGGTGACTCTGCGCCATGTTTTGCCACTGTTTCCAACTGGATTAATGTGTTAAAAAGAGGTCGCAGGAGCACCGAGAATGAACTACGTCCAGGAGGCCAAAAAACGGCAACTGATGAGGAAAACATAGAGAAAGTGCGAAACATCGTTGGCACAGATAAGCGAATGAACATTAAGGAGATAGCGGAGGCATTAGGAATTAGTTTAGGTAGTGTGCATTTTATCCTATACGAAAACTTGAAGATGAAAGAGCTCAGAGAAAAATGGCTGCCGCATTTGCTCAACCAAGGCCAAAAAAACGCGCCAGTTTTCGCTTCACAGCGAAATTTGGCCAAGATGTCGAACAATCCGTCGGATTTTTGGCGCAGATTCATGACCGTCGATGAAAGCTGGGTCCATCACTACACTCCCGAGACCCAAGAAGCATCTTGCCAATGGTGTGCACCTGATGAAGGACCTCCGAAGAGGGTGCGGACAACGGCATTGACCGGGAAGGTGATGGCTACAGTTTTTTAAGACCAACGTAGAATAATGCTGGTCGACTACCTTGAGAGCGGAAAAACGATCACAGGAGAATATTATGCAAGACTGTTGGACTGCCTTTAGCAAGAACTCATCGTGAAACGGCCCGCTTTGCAGAAGAAGATTGTCCTGTTTCACCAGGACAATGCTCCTGCACACAAGTCCCGGCAAGCATCGGCAAAACTGGCCCAACTGAGGTTCGAACTTATTGAACAACCATCCTATTCTCCAGACCTGGCCCCCTCTGATTATTTCCTCTTCGAACATTTGAAGAATAGTTTCGGTAGAAAGCGTTTTTCCAGCAAGGAAGAGGTTAAGGCTGCTGTCAATGCCTATTTTCAGTCTAAAGACGCGGAATTCTACTTAAGAGGTATAAAAGCTCTGAAATCTTGGTGGGAAAAGTGTATTGAGCATCTCGGAGAGTATATCGAATAAGATAAATTTAAAAACATGATTAGGAAAATTCTTGGTTTTCATTCTAAGAACTTATGGAACTACCTGTATATCCTGTATACCTGTACTCCTGTCGAACGTATACATCAGTTGTGTTCCCATGTTGTAGTTTCCCTACCCATCACACTTTCTTCAGATAATTTTTTTTGTTTTGTTATAAGACATCTACTTGCACAATATTATAATTAATTATAAGACTAAATAATAATTGTATTATATTATAAAACACTTACTCGCGTGTCCGGCCTACGTGCCCCAGGATTCTGCCACTGACTCAGCATCATAGCAAGCTATAACTCTTCCTATGTGATATAACAGCAGTCCATCATCAGCAGCAGTCAAAAATCGTACAAGATTCATCATGGTGCTCTGACATTAAATAATACTACAAAGACAGAAGTGGAAGTCGGATCTCTATGCAGATGGATTATCGTCTCTCGTAGCTCTAGATTTTTAGGCGCTTTTTATTTAGACATTTACGTTGCTCATCTGACTGAAGCCTATACTTGTGCAAACATATGGGTGTGATCAAAGACGCTCAGAGAAGACTCGTAAAGGCTTTGTAGAAGATGTAATATCAAGCCGAATGTTGTAAACCTTCCACCGCTGTCAACTTTATTTAGAAATAACGAAGCGCGGGCACTAAATCATCTTGTGAGCGTTGGTCCTATCGATGGCTTATTTGATGTGGCAATAAACAGTCATATGTTGTCATAGGCAAATGTTGCTTTTACCAAATTGTAGTGCATGACTTTAAAGAATCAACATGTTTGCCTGTTGTGTAGCCAGAAAATCGCATTGCATAACAAGGTGGCCTTACGGGTTTTACTGTCTATCAGCCTCCTTCCACCTTCTAATCGGTAAATCAAAGCGTTCTCTATTTGACTATATTCTATTTTTGCCAAATATTTAGTAGCCCTCAAACCAAGGGCGGTAAAGTGTAGAACGCCCATCGGATGTGGAGAACTGTCCTGTTAGCGAGGTAAGCCGTGCTGGGTATGCCACCCGATGCCACTCTCGGTCGAACTCCTGTGGAGTCCTTAGGATTTAAACGGTAACCAGCTCAAATACCAAACTCCTTCCGACAGTCAGTTTAATAAGGCTACCTGATCTTTTTACTCAGGCGCATTATAAGTGTTTTCTGCTGCACACACTATTCAATACCACTCAGACAAAAAACTTACTTTTCGGGCTGAACCTCAGCCAAGAATAAACGTCCACGGGACTGCTTTTTGCAATGCATCATAGACGGACTTCCATAAATACAAATGTGCAACGGTGTATTCGAGTCCACACACGCACCTATGTGTCTTCTCCGGTCACGAGGCGCAGGCGGAATGCGCCACGCTACCTGACTCGACAGTAACACTCAGACAACAAGTGGCAATGTAACCGTATTTTTTGTGACCTATTAGACGACCAAGTCGGCGACTTCTTTCGACTAGCTTTCAATTGTGTTTAATATAAAAAGAAAATTAACTTTTAGGAGTCAAAACCAGTCACGGTGAACCAAGATTCTAGAATGTTATTAGTACGACAAAGTTGTTTACTTTTTGCACTATTATTAATAGTTCCGCTTGGTCAAGCGCCGGTTCTTTTTAATAAGCATTATTATTTACTCCTGCTTTCTTTTTATTCTTGTACTAAACTCGGACCCTTCAATTCACACATCATTACTCAAGAGCGGTCTAGAAGTGAACGTCTTCCGGCAACTATCTTGGCACTATACTGTAAAACTCGCAGTTTAGGACCGTGTGAGAGTCTTCGCCTAGGTCTTAATGTTCTTGACGCTTGCCGACGTTCTCGTGGCACAAATACGGCTGATGCGGAGGGTTACATAGAATAAGCTCCAAAGAAGGTGTACCCGTGAAGCAGGCACGCCACAGTGCCATAAATGATGTACCCGTTAGAGCCTTCAGACAAACGACCTTTGCCATGAGCGCCAAGCCAACTCGTTTGTGTAAAGACGTACACACCACATGTCATTACCCTGACTCGCTGTACCATGGGGAAACTGCTCACCCGAAACACGTCGATTCAGGTCACCTATGCGACAAGTTATATGGCGATCTCTGGCACGGTTAGCGTTGTCGCGCTCAAAGCGGCAAGGGACAAGATTCGTCTTTACAACGTCTTGAGGAACGAGCACACCATCTGTTTACTCATCATTGACCCATCCTACGTGTGGCTATGGGAGGCCGTGACCATAGCGAACAAAAAGGGTCTAGATAATCACGAACTTGAACGAAAGCATACAACTCACAGCGTTCCTGAGGTAGAACTTCGCTTAGAACTCTAGCGCGGCAACGCGAAAACGATCTTCTGGTGGATAAGGAAACAAGCCTGAATTACAATGCATTGTTATCTACGCTTGTTTTCTTGTTAGTCTGAACGAGCATATGAGGGGTGGGTAAATGAGTGAGTAACACAGTAGTAGACACGATGTCTTTTTCACATGTTCGAATTTACGTTTATGTAGTATTCTTTCACCTAGTAAAGCAAAGTCAATATTTAGCAAGTGCATGTTCGCTTTAATCTCGTACATTATGATCGCAAACAGATGTCGTCTGTTGCGCACTTTAACAGAAACGGTCTACGAGCAAACTACAAGCGGTCTCGAGCGGTCGTGTATTTCGAAAGTGGTCATGGCAGTGGTAGTATAAATGTTTATAGTTGTGTTTTAGCAGCAGGTACGATAGCAATAATCAAATAAAATGCCGCCACATCAACCACACGTGTAACAATCGGCGATTTGGGATCTCAATTGGCCTTGCGCCGCTGCTCACATACTCTGTCCTGTAGCAAGTACGGCTGGAGCGGCATCCCATAATGTTGCTGGTTTGCTGGCCGGCCACCGGCAACCATTGCATTTGTCTTTGTCGTCGGTTGGTGGTGGTGGTGGTGGTCTTCGTCGTCGGTGACACGGTTGTGGTCGTTTTCTACCTTTGCTCTGTGCCCTTCTCATTCTCCCTACCTTATTTCCCTGCGTCCGCGCCGCCCCCGCGTCGCTGTCACGTGTTCGCCCTTCAACGCATTGCGGGGACAACAGATGGACGCAGGCGCCGCGTTCCTTCCGCGCGTACCGCTTCGAGCTGCCTCTCAAAGGGCAAGGACTTTCTCGCTTTTCTCTCTCTTTCTCTCCGGCTTTGTCATGTTACGCTATCTGCCTGTCTGTGAGCGCGCCCGCTCTTGTTTCGCTCTCTGGTTCTGCCCGTGGCCGCCCAAAAAGATTGGTATGGGCGCGCTGTCAAGGAGGCACGTGGGCACGCCGGCTTGAAAGAGAACCACGACGAGAGCGGCGTTGCCAACATTGTCACATCAACATTGGTAGTCGTAAGATGACCGAGCGTGTGCCGGCAGTGATGATGGCTGTAGTGGCAGCCCACGGTGACGGCTGCCTACTTTTGCCTACTGGGGCCCAGTGAGAGGAATGACCGCCGGCCGGCCCAGGGCGAGCATCAGGAAACGCCGGGACAACATCTGCGCCGGCCGAAACGCCATGATCTCCAAATGATGTGCAACGTAGAAGAAGGGTAGGAGGCATAATGGGGTCAACCAAGCAAGCTAGCGGCAGTAGCCGAAACAGTAGCAGCGGACACGTGGTGGTGAATGCGGCGGCACGAATGGCGGCACTACGGTGAGCATACGCCAATGCCATGCAGGACCCCAAGAAACCTCCCTTACCCAAAGAGTGTTGGTCGGCCGGCTGAAGGGTCGAGTGGTCAGTAGTGGCATGTCTTTTCCGGTTTCCATTCTCCTCTTGCCCCTTTCTTTGTTTTCTTTCTCTTCTTCGTCTTTGTCAGGATTCATCCTAGCCTCCGCATCTTAGATTGCCTGCGGTGCCATCACCCTCCCCTCGCCGCGGCGACAGCGGTCGACGATAATCACAGCGACAACGACGAAGGAAACAGCACGCCACGAGCTTGAAGAGCTGACAACCACGATAAAATGGGATCCTTCGGGCCCGGTGATTAAGCGAGGTGATGATAGTTCTAGGCAAGTGATACAGCAGCAGCAAGAGGCTGGCGCAACGTTCGAGCGAGACGCCGGATGATTCGCAGCGCGAAGTCGAGGCGCCGAGGCCGGGAAGGAGTACGCAACGACTACCTCACGATACGGGAGCGATTGGGCTGCGTCGAGTACCGACAGAGCGGTGTCATTTCGACATCTCTACGGTCGTCGCGCATTCATCTTATCTCGGCACGCTGATCGCTTTCATTCTAGAGCTCCTCAATCGCAAATTGCGTCACCCGACTCAGGTTTTCGCTTCTCCACTCTTCCAAAAATATCTGGCTGCTCGAGTAGCAGCAACAGCAACAACAGCTAAACTCTTAATTTCGCACCAGCGGCAATGTTTACAGCATTCTCAGCTTGTAGGCAAGCAGTGCGGGTACCTATGGTTTGAGCCTGCGGTAGCAAACGAAGGCCTTGACCACCAGGTCCACAAGGACACAAGTTTGGCCTGCTAGAAGTTGACCGTCGGCAATATTGATATTGGCAAGAGCTTGGCCTAACAGTCAAAGCAGCAGTAGCCGCTCTTGGAACATTTTAGAGCGATTTTTTTTTAATTTAGTGCCCTCCACTGTCTTGTAGTCGCTGTGCCAAGTGACAGATCGCCACATCAGCAAGAGATGTGATGCTTGTCGTGATGATCGCCGCCACTTACCTACACTAGGGACGACGTGGGCCGCCGACGTTGGAGCTGTTAAGCCAGCCTACAATTCAGTGTTTAATTCTCGCTAGTTTTTTTGACTGACGGACGCCAAGCTGGAGTCATCGTAAAGGCTCTCTCTCTCTTTCCGTCTACACAGCATTTACCGCAGCTGCAAGACCGCTATCAGACGTCCACGGTGTCGATACATATGTCGCATGCTGATCCTATTCACCCAATGCCCTCGAATTCACTGAACGGAGAGAACCGAGAAGTATGACGCTGTCCCAGCTCTTTCCCTTGACCTACAGCTGTTGTTGTTTTTGTTTTTGTTGTTGCTGTTGTTGTTGTTTTTGCTGTTGTTGCTGTTGTTGTTGTTTTTGCTGTTGCTGTTGTTGTTGTTGCTGCTGTTGTTGCTGTTGTTGTTGTTGCTGTTGTTGTTGTTGCTGTTGCTGTTGTTGTTGTTGTGGCGCGCGCCCATTCAATCCGTTCATGCACACATCCTCGCATTTGTTCATTCATTTATAGCCAGGAAAAGCCAATCATTAGCGCAAAGTCGATCCGCTTGCGCAGCCTTGTCGGCGGCCGCGGCGTCCCTCCTATGAGGCAACGATCACGGGGCAAGGCTGCAAGGCTGCCACGAAGCGCGAAGGCTGTACGGCGAACGTGCGCATCGTTGCGATGCGAATCGCAGTTCGCGCGTTGAGCTTGGCCGTGCAACCGCTGCTGTCGCTTCCGCTGGTGCTGCTGCTGCTGTTGCTGCACGTGTTTCTATTATTCCGTTTGTCTCGTATCAAGCATGTATGCGCAACGCCTGCCATCTCTGCCGAACGTCCACCGCAAGCAGACGACGGCGATCGCTCGCAAGCTATGCTTTCCATGGCCGCCCCGGCCGCAGCGACGCCAGTGGACGCTAATCATAAAGCCGATGCATTCGGGCGTCGTCGTACGTTCACGCCTGTCGTTATTGGTTGTGGCGGTGGTGGTTGTTGTTGTTGTTGTTGTCGTCGTCGTCGTCGTCGTGGTTTTCGTCATCTCGCCATCGTCTTCTGCGGCATTCTTCTCGCCCTCACTAAACCGGTAGAGGTACAAAGGCGGCTTGTGCTAGAGATGTGCTCCTCGCCCGCCAACGATGCCATGAATGTTCTCCAATATGCCGGTGAGAGATCTCTGGCTGGCTGCAAGATATTCGCAGTGGCAATGACGATGACAATGGTGGTGATAAGCCATATAGCCTTTTTGCATTGCCCTTAGAGGTAAAGAAGACGCCCACGACGATGCTTCACTACTACTGTTAGTTAAGTGAATAATAGGGCCAAGCAGTATTATAGTCACTCACAGTGCTCTGTCTTTCCCTTTCTGTCAATGGACAGTCAAGCTGTGTAAGCGATATATATATATATATATATATATATATATATATCCTATATTCAAAGCTTAATTTTGAAATGGGAAAATAAAGTCCAGCACGGATGCGTTTAGTAAAAGGCGAAACGCATATTCGTCTATGCTGGGAAACCTGAGCATTTTGAAGTTGTTGAACAAGTCCGACAAGAGGTTGAAGACCTGGATTTTTTCGGTGCCTCTCACGTATGTTCTGGTCTTGCATGTAAAAATCGCCATGTCTATATAAGATACATAGCTCATGGCTATCACCACCTGTCTGTTTGAATGCGAACATCCACGAGGAATACACGGTGTGCGTCTGTCGACTGTGCTGTCAGGCGTGTGCGAAGTATCGTACATTATGGCTGGTTCTATCGAAGAGATCACTGTACTGCATCTCGCGAATAACATGCCGAGAACAGACGACAACGGTATTTGATCAATATTTAATCAACATACAACAATTTGATCAATATACTCAGTATGAGTGAAGTAAACGTGATGATGAAAAGTATTAGATTGTGGGCGTACACGATGTTTTTTTACAGACGAATGTATGCGGATCGATAGATCTGTGCACTTAAGCAGCGCAAAAAACAGGGTGTTGCTGCTGAGGTTGTCGCCCTGCGCGAAGCCAGTTGTCTCTGCTATACATGGGTGCCCTCGCACCCCACAACCCCGCGATCTTAATCCCAAGTCTTTTTTTTTAGAGATGAAATGCTTTACGCACACCCTCCGATGTCAGTGGAGAGTAACGTGGGACTAAACGCCGGGAGATAATATAAGACTTGATCCAATCCGCACGTGCTACCTACTAAAAACCACCTCTCCCACCCTCTCCTAATTAGAAATTGTTAACCATTACCTCGAGACCAGGTGAGGAGGAGTCTCATGCTGCGACCCTCTCCTTAGGCTACAAAAATGTCCAAGCAGGAAGTGGGTCCGGAGGTGGACACTAGAGGCCCAGGGCTGAACCGCGAATTGCGGCTATCTTCCTGACGAATCTTTTTGCACATAAGCCCGTCTAGGTATAGGAGCCCAGCGTGCCAGTCCGATGCCGACTCGAGCATGTTGGCTACGATGGTCGTATACGGGCGACCCTTGAGGACATAAGAGGAGTCTGTGCGGTAGGCCGCGTAAGCCCCGTAGTCTTCTACGGTGTGTGCCGCGTGATCGCATGTGTCCGTAATTGCAAAGAAATCACGTGTCTGTAGTCACCTTGCCTATGCGGAGAATGCACGACTGGAATTGTCCATGTCCTGTGAGCACTTCAAACCTGAGTGTTCCCTTAAGTTTATACCAAGTTTTGAGGTCATTAGTTAAGCCTCTTGTCCAGGCTCTGTATCTGGTATCCCTAGCTAGTGGGTTGAACCAAATGCGCGCCTGTGTGTCGAGGGAGTGCTCCCGTACCAGGCAAGCGAGCGCCAACAGAACGTCCCTTGAGACAGTCCGATACGCCCGCGTGACTCGGATGGCCATTGCTCTTTGGGAGCTTCGTACCGTGCTTTTGAGGTTTGCAGCACCATATCAGCCCATTTGGGCGCGGCGTAAATAGCAATGGCGTCGGCCACGGCCGCTAGAAGCAGCCGCTTGGCGTGCGTCGCGCCCCCCTTGTAGAGAAAGATGCGTGCAAGGTTAATAGAGATCCTTGTGACCTTCCGAATAATGCTTCGGAAGTATGGCAGGCCGGTGAGGCCTCTGTCCAGCCTTACGTCTAGGTACCTTACCTCTCGTAACTCAGCCGATGCCTGCAAGCTCTGAGGATGCTTGTCTAGTGCGACGGCGGCCGGTTAGGTAGATGGGGGGCCAGCTTCATGTAGTTGTCGACCATCAACTTCTCTATTCTGTAGAGGGCTCTTAGTGAAGTGTTTGCTCGCGCCTCTAGCACCGCCTCCGTCCGCGCGGTGACCACCAGCGCCAGGTCGTCAGCGTAGGCGATTATGTTCACCCAGTCGGGCAGCTCGCCTAACCGCAGGACCCCGTTGTGTGCTATATTTCAGAGGTCCCGCCCAAGCACAGAGCTCTGCGGAACGTTCGCCGTGACAGGATGGACCTCACCGTTGGCCGGAAGCAAGCGCGCTTTGAGAAACGCGGAACGAACCCGTCGCATGTAGGGGGATATGCCCCTCTGTTTACGCGTGTCCACTATTACTAGCCAATTCGCTGTATGAAACGTGTCTCGAAAGCCGAATTGGTTGTCCGACACCACGGCTTTCTCATAGGTATTTTCGTTTAGGCTCTGACTAGCACATTCTTGATCAGTGTGCTTATTGTATTTAGTAGACATACGGGACAAAGGGTCGAAGACGATCCCGCTGCTGCGTGCGGTTTTGGTTTGAGAGTCAAGTGGGCGTTTCTAGGTTAAAAAGCGACTATCCTAAAGTGGGTGATTGAAAAGCTGAGCGAGATTTTTGGATGGTTCTGCTCCAAAATTTGTATAACCCCTGAAGGAACCCCGTCTGGTCCAGGTGCCTTTCCAGTCGCGAGGCGAAGAGGGCCGTTCAGTGGGACACAACTGCTGTTGCCTGCTGTAACTGCTCGCCGCAGACGCTGTCCAGGCTAACCGCCTTGTTTCTTGGAAATCGTCGTATGGCATCTGCTACTGCCTAAATGCCTTGCTTGAAAAGATTTTATTCGATTGACAAGTGCGTGCACAAGTATCACTTTTATGCCAGGAACGCATAGCACTGCCGCTTATGCTTATACTGCACTCCCACGTTCTTCTCATGGGTTGAGCATCTATCGTCGGGACGGCTCATTTTCGTAGTTTCAGCTTGTTCCTTCTCTGCACCAGTGCTAATCCTAGCGCTTCTTCGAATTCAAATTTTCTAGTCCCACCAAATAGTTCGCACTTCTGACTAAATGATCCGCCGATTCTTTATATTCTATTATTCTAATTCTGCCGCATGCGCAACAAACCTGCCTACTAGGCCCTTGTGTCTAACATCTTAATCTCTCATACAATTTTTTTTACCCCGGTCTTTTCTTGATGCCATATTTTTGTATGTTTTCTTTAAACTTGTTTTCTTTGTTAGAGCTGCCCGCCACTTCTGTGTGTATCCTACATTTATCTTAATTTTATTTTAATAACAATCCTACTGGATACGTTAGTATCCGTCCTATGTTGACTGCTGAGTCTGCTGCCTACCCTTCTGGAAAGTTTTATCCCCTTATCGTATTTTGTTTTTTACCCTATGTATCTTCCCATTTCGTTATCTCTCTATATCTTTTTAATGTTCTAATTCTACTATTATACCTCAGCTTACGTTGTACTGTTGTTTTAAAAGAATTCCCCTTCAAGAAACTCTATGATTTTGAAAAGTAATTTTAGAAACCTAAAAAGGCACTCCCAATGAAAACCTATTTGCTTCCCTCTACATAATTTCTAATTTCCTCTATGAGCCCGGAAAATGTACTACATCAGCGTTTGCACATGCTAGCCCCTTACCGAATTATCTCTGTATCTGCTCTCAATATTATTTTCATCTACGTCGCTCTTAGTTTTTCCATCGACGATAAAGTAAATCCTTCATATTTTTATTCATCTATATAGTCTAATTCCCTCACCTGTAACTTAAACATCCTCTTTAATTTTACTTTAAAATAATAATGTATAGTTGTAATAATAATATAGCGCTAATCTAGCGCTTTTCTCTTCCTTAAGAACCACATCTATGCATTTGCTGCCTCTCCATCAGCACCTCTTAAGCTTTCCCTAAATCCTTTCCCAAAAACACTATATAATCTGCAAAGAGCAAAAACGAGCAAAATCCCTCAAAACGCATTTACTGCCTCCAATGTTATTTCACTTATACCATCTCTAATATTTAACTTATATTCTCCTAGCGCATGCCTTAAATATATATATATATATATATATATATATATATATATATATATATATATATACATGAACTGCTAAAGTATTGTGCAGTTTTGAGGCCTCTTGTCGCGCCTGTATTTGCGATTGGTTTTGATTTGTGATCTAACACCGCACGCTAACACACGCAAAGACTTTCATGTCAGGAATAGTCCTACAAATCTCTTTCACGTCCTTCCCTCAATCTTCAGTCACTACTGTGCATTATTCACAGTTCAGTTAAAAAGATAATGTTCAACAGAACCATGATTCGAACCCGCTTTAGCTGGCCTTCTATTCATGTTCGTCAAGGCAACATTTCGCTTTTAAACGGCGCGTTTCGCCGTATCTATTTATACTCTAGTAATATTACCTAAACTGCCGAATTTAGCCCATTTAGGTAGAATACAGCGCCGACAAAGTAACAAGTAGCATTTAGGTATGTAGTCTATGTTTAGCAACAATTACTCACATTTTCAAAATAAACACTCCCGAAACCAAAGCAAAGAGCAGTCGCACAAGCATCATATTCGTCTGACACCTTGCTATATAGATCCTGCTCTTTGTTTCATGTTGGTGACATTTTCTGCTTGTGTTGACAAGTTGAGACTAGCCATCGGAGAAGCCGCCGAAAAGCTTCTGAACAGATAGCCCACACCGACTCTGGAACCACGCCCCGCCTTGAACTCTTGCCTTCGTTAGGTCTAAGCAGAACTCAGCGGAAAACGCCGCCGATGACAGTGGCGATGCTGTACACGAACAATCAGATTAGAGCCAGCTGCTGAATTGTCTGCCGTCTATACCCTTCTGTTTCTGCTACGTTGTAGATGACTTATGCTACTAAGCCAGGCAGTCCGTGATTCATGACTCGGGAACTGGGCCGGACTGGACGACTCAAATACGACAAGCTAGCTCATGCATTGAAGACATAAGTGCACTTGGCAGCGAAATGACCCTTTCGTTCGCTGCAACGAACTCGTCCTCTGTGTCATGATGTAGCCATTTGATCGTTCATAACGGTGTGGCAGCTAAGAGTGTTTGGGGGGTGAGCTCAGGGACGTGGAGTTAGGGGAATTGAGTTTCCTACTCTTTTGGCGTTCGTCCGACTAGCAGTGTCTCAAAAGGGGGGTCGCACAAACGACCTCGGCAGGGGTGACGGTAGCGGCGGCGGACTCTGTTCAAAATCCTACCTGTCGTGTAGTCAGGGCATTGAAGCTAACAGTGTCGCAGAGTGTGCACGACAACGGCAAAGAGCTGAACCTCCTTCAGAACACAAAACGGGTTCATCGCGCGCATACCATAGCAGGACAGGGCAAAGAAGGACACAAATGAGAGGGAAACAGAACAAGTGAGACAGAAAGAAATAAAAAGAAAAGAAGAACGAAATAAAGAGAGAGAGAGAGAAATAACTCATCGAAAAAAACATAAATAAGGTAGACGCCCAGGAGAGCTAGCTGGATACATCTTTTCGTGCATCCTTTTTTTTTATTTTCGTTCCTAGGCCCGCAATAAAAGCACCACTACGCAGTAAAATCACAACACAGAAGCAGTGGCAGACACCACCTTTAGCAGCGTCGATATGTAGTAGTATGCTCCTATAAACGTGATAGCCTCACTAGGTGATAGCTGGCCTATCACCTCGGATCCGATATGGCGGCGGCGGCGACAACGACAACGACACAGCCCGACAAAACGCCAAAAGGTCTCGCTCCCGCCCAATGTCGGCCAGTAATGGCAGTCACTGGCCATCGAACGTAACGCGGGTGAGGAGACAATTTCAGGCAGCCGCGCACCGGTCAGCGATTGAACAGCGGAGAATTGACAAACTCACGATGGATACACTCTACTTCCATATCTCGGCGCCGACAACGGCCACAGGGCAGTTGCTACAGCAATTTAACGCGGGATTAGCTGGTTGCGCAGTTATCAGCTTATATTAAAGACTAGAGACTACACACTTAACGTTTCAATATTGATGGAAACAAACCGTAATTAGCCTAGTCTTTACGTGCAAGTGAACTCGACTCTCTGAAGAGAGAGATTGAAACCAAATTACATCTCCAATACGTTCCTCGTCACGCCTTGATACCATTTTAGGATATCCACATTTGGATGGACCAACACACGGGTTTTTGAGCTGCAATTGCAGCGTGCCTCCGTTGAAGCCAGAGAATGCAAGAATTTGTTTTCTATATCCGGGCATATCGTTGGTATATCTGTGGTCACTAATAGTCTCCTCCATCTCCCTCACCCGTCACTCTGCCACCAGCCTGTCAGTGGAAAGGCCGCCCCGTTGACCATTGTTAGGTCAATAAAGGCCGTCTGGCTCCCTCTGTAGAAGATGGGGACCATTCCACTCTTTTTAGCCATCAACTCCTGTAGAGTTTGAGCCCATTTAGTTGTCGTCCGGCTACTCCATGCTCTGCTGGCCGCGCTAATGTCCCTGGTGATCACAACCCTTTTGCCTACATGTGCACCCGCGCCCTGGGCCAGTTCGTCAAGAAATTTCTCTAATTTTGAGATTAACCATCTGAGGCACTTCGCTCTCAACAGCTCAATTGTCTCGCTTGATGTGCAGCTTGTTGCACAATATTTTTGGAATTTAAGTTCACTCGTATCGACTTCGTCCAAGTTGGGCGTAATACAAGTAAATATCAAGCTGCGATAACACCTCCCAACAGTAGGGCGAAAAAAAATAGAATTGGTCCAGATGCCACTCCAGGCTATCAAACATGGCTGTAGTAGCTGTTCATGCATAACGTAGGGGTTTTTAAATGCTCAAAGCCGCTCCAGATGGCCCTTGATACTTTGCTGCAGCTGCCTGTTATGTATGTACATCGCTGGATGCGGTCTCAAAACCCGCCAGGTTAAGAAGCACGAAAGCACGTCTCTAAATCGATGTTTCCACAATGTTGGTCACAGCGGCACCTAAACAAGCGCTACACGACTTGGCAATTTATGTGCTAAACCTAGTTAGCAAAACTTCTGCACAATATATGTGGAAAAAAATCGATAGTTTTTTTCACAAAGGTTTTATTTAATTAGCACGAAATGCATGCCAGTATAGCCGTACGGAGCTTGCATTTGCACGATAAATGTTCACAGTCTGCACGCGTTCTTCCCTTAATAAAGTATTTTTTTTTAATTTGTCTTCCTCGATTTGTTCACAAGCACAGCAGGTTAAGGAAGCAGGACGAGATGTTTGTACTACCGTTGTAACTTAACAGTGCAACTACTATACACTTATTTTTATCTCATAACTGCACCCTAGCAATCGTTGGTTTGTAACGCTTCTCATTCTTCTGACCCATCAACAGCTCATCGATGACGAACTTTGTGCTCACTGAGACTCCTTGTCGGTCTTTCTGATTATTCACCTGCCTAGGAGAAACTAATGCGCCGCAGAGCAAATTCTATTGCAAGGACTCAATGGTGTTGCTACTGATGCTCTGGATTTATTTTTGTGCCAAAAAAAACGACAGAGGTACCAGTGTCTCCGTGCGATAGAAAACCGAGGTCTTGGGATTCCCGAGGCAGTAGTTCTGACTGAACCTGCGGTGGCATCGTCGATTCTCAGGTCAACCATTATGGTTTGGCAGCTAATATTTAATGTTGCTTGGGCCGATTTCGTTTTTTCTCCTGAGCTTACTGATGCTTTAGGACAACTTTGTGAAAAACTTGAACATCACAAACTGTGGACTGTAAAAGTCTACAGAATACGATTTTCGCCGCGTTTCTCTGTGGTCGCTAACAACATCAATAGACGAGATCACTAACCATGTCTCGACTCGGCGCCGGGCTTTACTTCTTTTCTTCAAAAGCAATTGATACGGCACTCAATGATGCGTCTGCACGGGCCTGGTATGCCTTAAAATTTGGCACTCGAGCCGTGAAACAACATCTTTATGGTTACAGGGAAGCAATCTCGTGCAGCCACCCGTAGCATTGGCTGTGTACCCTAAGCCACGCAGCCATCATGGCGCGTATTGGCCACGGCCCTGCGTATGGTGGGAATATAATATATTGGAACACCACGCAGACGAAGGGACAAGCGAGCAGAGAGCTTTTTTTTTGGCTAGCTGTATTAATCGATATCCAGCGGGAAAGCTTTGCTGCAGTACTGGGAACAATAGCGGACTAGTCCAAGCACGGCTTGTGACCTCTTGCGAGTGACGTGGGGGGGGGGGGGTGATGAGAAAATACATTACCTGGGGACTTATTCTCATTCTAATTTTAACAATGCTAAGTACACCTATTTATCAACGGTGGTGGACTATGCTACGTAATCTGTTATTGTTCTGACATTTACCTTCACGCACTGTCTAGTGTTCAACGTGCTTAATTCGCAACATATTAAAAACACTTGCTTATTTTAATGGCAAAGCGACCAAGAGGGATATCTACAAGGGCGTGTTGACAGAGGTTGCTTAGTGACTGTCAAATAGTGCAAGTATGTCAAAAGTCTATTACCGCCGGTTTTAATGCGCGTTCATCGGCGTTTGGTGGCTCACTTCTTGACAAATAATAACGCCGATTTACGACGACTCTTATTGTTTACATGAGATCATGGGCCTGGCTTAACGTTTCTATCTATGTACTATTTCGCCGAGCGTCAGCCATTTATTTACCGCCAACGGTGGCCCCTATTTAGTTAAAACTTTTGAACCCGGTGAGCATAGGTATTCGCTATACATGCGTATGACTACAAAGTCTATTAGCGTCGTCTTGGGCTACCTAGGCGCCGACGTAGCGCCTATTTTGCCAGTTTTATGTCCGTTGATTTTGTCTGCCACAGTCTCTTGGTTTGTGCGACGATTTAAATAAGCATATTTCGTGATGTATGGCCGCACAACCGCCCAAGAGAAATGGAAAAATCCTATTTATCAGGTCCCGCTGTAGACTTTTGTTTTTAATTATGTCGTTTTTCTATAACTTGCACTGTTTTTGTACCGACAGAAACGCAATATTCCTGCCCCCACACAAGAAGAAACTAGTCTGCTTCTCTATTTAAATAGTTCGGCGTTGGAGCACTGATTGCATTCATATTTCAAACAGCTAAATATCTTGAGTTAGGCGTTTGAGGGACTGCCCTAACGCCAACCGTACCATACACGATCGATCCAGTCGGTGTGACCTTTTCGCACCAGTGCTACGCTTCTGCTTAACAGCCCGTATTTCCGTAACAGTGTGTTATCGTTTAATATACAGATGTCTCCGACGTTAAGAGGTTCTTCTCTATTGGCTTCTTCAGGTAGACTAGAAGAAAACGTGCAAATATGTTTAAATCGTTATTGGAGCGATTCTAACCTGATCTGCAAAAATGTTTTGGCTAAAACATTGGCACGGGTCTCAGGGCCTGAAACTCTTCGGTCCGTTTATCATGATGTGCGAACAATAGATCCTAAGGCGTTGTGCGCTGATCTCATTAGTAACGGTTGGTACGAACGGTAAGGCACCGTGATTAACCATTATTTCGATAATCGTGGCGAGAATTTCTAACTATCTACATAAGAGTATAAATGTTGCGAGTACTTTACGCAATTGTCTCTTTCCCGTCTGTACTAAACGTAAGCAAAATACGTCAAACTACTGACTTTTTCTGTCTATGCTTCGAAAACCTTATTTGCTAACATAAGCTGTATTTCTTTGCTCCTACCGTAAGAGCGAGTTTCCATATATTGGTGGCGTGTTTATTCGCAGTTCTTAGGGTATTATACGTAGTATTGCCCCGAGCCTTTTTAGTTAGCCTTTTCCATCAGCGCGAACTTTGCTGAAGCTGAAGGTGCGCCGTAATGTATTGCGTATTAATGAAGTTTGTGTCTTTGTATATCTGTTTGGCAAGATCGACGCTTGCATAACAGAAAGAAGGTATCGTTTCGAGTTTTAATGTCCGTTTTAACGGCCGTATTAGTTGTGTATTTAATGCAAATTCTATACCCCTAAGTAACTATTTTTTAACTACTCTGCAGACGTAGAGGACAGACCATTTTAAATACAGATGATGTAAGCTAAATGTTACACTACATCTACGCGTACATGTTGAAGCGTAAGGTTATTTAATCAAAAAACGCACACATCTATTTCCTTTTGGCCACACTACTGAAATGTCTCGTTATATTACTTTTATCGTATATCATATAGTTTCAGCCTTCTTGGTTTTCTCCAAACGTGTTCTACATATATCGACGTAGCCCGCCATCGGCGAGAAAGGAAAAATACTGATATGCCTCGTTGTCAGAATATCTTTACATATCAAAAGGAGCTTCACGTTAAAATACGTATGGATGGTCGATATGCAACGAATCGCCAAAAAATCTACCTATCAAATGACAAAGGAATGTCATTCGACAGGTCACAAGCTTGGTCCATTTTGGAAATGTACTTTTGATCCGGTAGATTGCAAGATTTATTATCGGGGGTAGTCAACGATGAACGATATCAAAGAAAGTCCAATGCATGTCTCGATCCCTGCTAGGAGCTCATTTGATTAGTGGTTGTTTGAGGAGCGAAGCTATGTTAGCAAAAACTCTCAAGTGTATGTTGTTTTCTAATTGAAAGAAATTCTTCTGCTTAAAAGGCGTACTGTGTTAGCTGATGATAAACGTTCTTTGAGCAAAGTTCGTTTTGTTGAAAATGTTGTCACACAATATTTTGATCGTGGCCGTCCAGGTGTCTGATATTCCCTGCGGCTACCAGAGTTTTGGGAATCTTCCATGGGCGAAGTGAAGTAAATATTGTAGGAAAGCTTTTTTATACCATTTACCAAGGCTAACTTGTATTCGCCAAAATAGAAAAACGTTTACATACCGTTCGGCTATAGGTTGATGTTTAGCATTTTTTCTTTCTTTGCTGAACTTAAAATCGTTTGAGTCAGAGCAACGCGATATATTGAGCGTCCCTTGGGGTTCTAACGTTGTATTTAAATAAATACGGAAGACCAACTAAGTAGCTTTCGAAGGTGGTTATGCATGTAAAGCGCATCTAAATACTTGTGTGTCGAAGATTATTCCTTCACTGTTGAAGGTTCAGCGTCTATCATCACTGCAGCCTCAAAAAAATACTACACATACATGCCTATTAAACTCTTTGTCTGAAGACAAAGAAATCTCAACTCGTTTTAGAGATGATCGGTCACTGTTACAGCAAGTTCATCAATATTTACGACAAACGTCTCGCCACCGTATTGCATGCACTGTTGATATACCTAGGCGTATTTGTTTGTTATTCGATTATTCAAGGGTATATGACAGTTTGATTCTTGCACCATATATGATGTTATGTTAGAGCGTGTTCTAGTTAGAACAAATAGCATACGAACTTTGTGTTGTTTATTACGTAGACGTTATATAATAATATCATTAAACGCCTACGTTGTATATATTGCATTTATAAAATGTTTTTCGTATACGTGTGTATAGATTCGTTGCAACTATCTTTTTTTCTTAAGGGTCCTTAGCGTCCGTCCCACTGTGCAAGAAACCGCAAATCTCGCCGATGCGTCTAGCAGTTCGTTGCGTGATACTTACGTTGCGCGTTCCTGCGACCAGAACCCAAAGCAGCATTCGCCGCCCCCACTTGGTGAAATCCACGAGTATCATCATTGGTACAATGTAAGTTCAAAGAGTCGCACGGTAACAGCCAGGGACAGCGGTCGAAGATCTTTCACCTCCGTGTACGCAGATGCAATTGCTGTCCTGCGCATGATTTCGAATTATTATTGTTACCTTGTTATCTTGCTTGGTCTTTATTGCTCTCTAGCTCCGCCCACCGCGCCCATAATATAAACCGCATTTTCCCTACAGGCCACCAACGCAACATCTGCCTCGCGTCAATCTGTTGTGATCTCATGCATGCGTCTAGCCAAACCCATAAGGCACAAGTTCGTTTTCTTACTGATTAGTCATAGGGTCTTCATTTCGATCAATACGAAAGTGTGTCTACTAGCCAGTTTCCCTTTCACGGTTTCTGCATATTCCGTTACCCATTCTGTCTCGACTGAGCTGTGATGCAAGTAGGACACGGCCGTCTTGCATGAAACCGTTTCGTACAACGCAGTGCACTTCTTATATGCCCATAACAAGAAAGTTACTCTGTCAGGCCTTGCTACATCAATAGCTGTCATGTCTTTTGGCATGGGCACGGATAGCGTAGTGGGCCTTCTGTTAAGTCCTGTGCGTCTGGGGCGTATACCAATGCTTCTAAGACAACTGAGTGAGGCCAATAGTGTGGGCCATTAGAAGTCGCGGCTTTTCCAAATGGTTTGCACAAAAGAAAGCATTTCGTTTGCAGTTTTGTTTCTTTTATCTTCTTCTAGAGGGGGGGGGGGGGACCATATTTACTTACCCTGGCTGAGCTTGCTATAGTTTCATCAATGCTAAGCGCAGAAAACAGGGCAATCCCCCGTTTAGATACAGCGGGAGTCAACCAGTTTATAAACCGTTTAGCCTATTTTCAGGAGAACGTTGAGGCGCGGTGCGGAGGTAGGCCTGAAAACATACTACACCGGGGTCACTGTAGTGCCCTTAGCACGATGAGGTACAACGACTCTTTAACAAAGCGTCCGACGACACGACCAAAGCTCGTCTAAACGGCCTATCCGCCAAGGATTCAGGCGCCTCGTCACACGCGCCCCCATAGGTACCCTTCTTGATTATTAGTCGATTCATATAGCAGTAGGCCTACGGCTAGGGGCAGACATAGTTAGCCCTCATCGGAGCCAATGTGGTCACCCCGTTGATAAACAAGGACATCGCGGACTATCGTGCTTTATTAGTGCAGAGCGACGCTCAAGACATGCCGCTATTATTGAGACCTTTAGTAGAGCCCTTAGGTCGTGCGGTCGTCCGTGCCTCCTTGAAGCCCCAGGCCATTGCGCGGCGGACGACAGAGGTCCAGACGGTATGACACTTACACCATTCGAGCGAGGCAAAATGCTGGTTTGGGATGCAACCGTTACCGACTCCTTAGCCCTTTCTATGGTCGGTGGCGCCGCATCCGAAGCTGGTTATGCAGCTCACCTTGCGGAGACTAACAAGCTTAGAAAATACTTATCAATCGGCTATTCCCACGAATTTTGCCCTCTCGCGTTTGAAACTCTAGGTGCCCCTGGCGTTCGGACCAAGCACCTGATTCGCAAAGTCGGCACCTTGTTAAACCTGTCATCCGGTAATAACAGGTCGTCGTAACAGCAACGTCTGGATCTTGATATACAACGTGGAAACGCTGCCTCCGTTCGGGGCACACTTCTAAAATGGTATTGGCTTGGCCTCGTCGATACGGACACGTGACAGTCACAATACGCGCCCAATAGGCACATTGGCTTAGCCAATTCATCGTGATATGTATAACATATACTTAATGGTGAAATAAATACTATATATATAGTCTTCACGCATTTTCGCACATTTTAGATTAAAAGATTTGCTTCATTTAAAGCAACAGTTCGCCCTTATCATTGTTCAACACACAACTGATTCTGGCCATGAAGTCACCGTCGACGATAGCTCGAATGGTCAGGTTTCATACTGAATGTCCAAAACTTACCGTCTTAGCAAGCGCCGCGGAAACGAATGTGGACATCAAGGTTAAAATACAGCGAACTTTGCGCTCATCTTTCCTGTCCCCCGCACCGGTGGTAACCGTACCTTTTGGCACCCCTGCAGTCATGTTAAAACGCATACTTAAATACGTCTGCTTCAGTTGTCCGAGCAGGGAACCCCGGGTGTGTACTACGGCCTAGAGGACTCGCAAGCCGTTTCAAAGAGCCCCTGATGGCCCGCCACTGTATTCCGGAGCCGTTCAGCTCCCTCGCGTCTGATGAGCGGATGCAGCGTTGGTGGAAATGTCGTGGTGGTGGTCGATTATATAAGATGGTCGCTAAGAGATTATTTGCCTTGCAGCACATTCCAGTTTAAAATTTTGTGAGCGTCGGCCCGGCGCGTGATGGTCAGATCAGTGCATGAGGTGTGCCCGGACCTACGGAAGATGGGCGCATCTGTCTTAAGAGCGACGAGATCCTCGACCGCCAACCAGTGAAAGGCTGCCAGTTTCCTTCCGGTGGTTGCGGCAAAGACACGAATACAGGGCCGTCATCTAGCCAACATTTGCTGCCTTTTTATCCCCCTCGTTTTGACCGGTTACTTGTTAAGCCAAGATGACACGCAACGTGTTGGGAAGATTCCAAAAAGAGCGAGAATCTCTCTGCGCGGGCTTTTATACCGCGTGCTCAAATGTGCGAAAAACTATGAAGAAGCGAGCTTGACCGCTTTGCTCATCATTGCTGCAAAAGTCCTTTACGTCGACAATGAACTCCAAAGAGGCCATGACCTGGCCAGCATGATAAGGAAAAAGTGGTCCTTTGTTAACGTATAATGACTGATAAAACCCGCGCTCACATCGCGACTTACAAGCTCTCTCAGGCAATGTTTCAGTCCACCCGAGCATTCACCTTGTCTGAATTGGTAACCGTGAGAATCAATTAAAAAGTGGCGGGTTTGGGTCTCAAACCCAAACCTCCCGAATGCGATTGCTGAGCCTTTACCACTAGGCCATCTTGCATGGTTTAGTGGCCGGGCTTACGCTGGGCCGTTACTATGCCATCAATGACATTCTCGCGCGCGCTTTCAGACAAGTCGGAGCCTGGTGAACTGCAGAGGAACGACGGGCGTCTACTGGATGGCCTTACCAGCCGGGACTGGGACCATATTCGGCCGCTGGCGTGGGACATAACTGTCTCTGATACGTACGCCCTCGGCTATCGTGCACTAGCCAGCGCGGGCGTCGGCCACATCATTCTCACAATGCTATTATTATCATTATGTCCCCGGTGTTTGCTTGTATTCGATCACCTAAGACCTTTATGAATGTCCTTGAACTTCTGCTGACCGGGTCCGTTGTCTTCATTGCAATTGGTATGATATTATATCTCGGCTTTAACTCTGTATATTTACGCCACTTTCTTGTCTGCAATCCATCCCGCCTCGGCGGCGCTATGGCGCAAACAGGATGGTGAGGCTGTGCACGAGACTGTGGCATCCCAGACCAGGGATTTGCCTTTATTCCACGGCAGGATGATGACACGGTCGAGCCATATCGTCATAGGGTCCCAGTCTGGGTTTCAGCATTCTAGGATTCCCGCCCGTTGGAGGGCTCTTTGAATTGCTGCGTTTGTTTCGGTGTCCCTAGGGTCCTGACCTTGTCCAATGTCACCAGGGCAACAAGAATCAGTTAGGAAGAGTTACTTCTTGACAACTCGATGTATTTGATTCGCTTCTCCGAGTCCGTCAGTTCTACGACACATCCAGACTTAACCGAGCTGTAACGCAGGTGAAATGCGTCGCGATGCATGAGATCGCAACTTATAGGCTAAGCTTTCACAGTGTAATCACGGTAGATTAGCGATCCTGTCAGACCATCTATCCTTATAGCCAAGACCATGCGAAAGGAGTCGGGATCTAGCACGGTGTCGAGCTCGCGTGAAAGCAATGCTTTAGCTCAGCCGCTACTAAATGGATGTTGTGCCGTCAGGTTAGCAGCACGTTGTCTTAGTGATCTAGTCTTTTATGATTTCTCTTGCCGATTTCCCGCTTTTTAACGCGTGCAGCATATGATTTACATGTTTTAGGTAGCCATACAGCTTTGACAGTTTTCTGATAGAGTGGCTGCCCTTTTCCTTCAGCTTTTCTTTGCGTGGCAGACGGCAGCGAGGTCAGAGGCTCTGTCTCGAGAATCAGAGAGCTGCCTATTATTATTATTATTATTATTATTATTATTATTATTATTATTATTATTATTATTATTATTATTATTATATAGAAAAAGCCTCAGCATTTAAAAGTCCGAGTTGAATGGGGCATTGAACAACTGATGACATTTCGTCTGCTGAAACAGGTACCTTTAATGACGTTAAAAGCAGGCAAAGAGAAGCAACTAATTATAAGTCGATTCGCCTTAACTTATAGTCTAAGGCAAACAACCCCTATGCGTGCTGCATATATATACGCATAAGGGTTGTTTGCCTTAGACCATAAATAAGGCGGATCGACTTATATTTAGTAGCTTCTCTTTGTAATATATATATATATATATATATATATATATATAACGTCTAAATTATGAAATACGATGTTGTATATGCTGAAGCCTAACCTGTGCCCAGAGCTGGCAATGAAGGATTGTTTAACCGGACAATATACATTTCAGGCGTTTTCATTTGAGATGTGATGATATCACCGACGGCACGGTGCCTCCTTAGGAGCCTCGTTATTCTGTATCATGGAGGGCTTTTTCAGTGTAACAATGTGTTTTGAGCCAGCGTCCACCGGATCCGCCTCGGAAAAAGTGCATACGAGAATAGGTTTTCCTTGTTGTAGGTTTCGCTTGACGAGAGGTAGTTTGGTGCGATGCTGGCTAACTAGCAGTGAACCCGAACCGCAAACTCCCCCAAAGCAAGTGCCCCCGCCCGCCTCCATTTCGTTCATTCTTATTGAAGTTTACAACGAGGTGGCAACCAGCCAGTTGTATGGCCGTGCCACCTGCGTCATTAGATTGCGCCCACCGAAGTGCAGCTACGAGTAGTAGGTGCTGTTGGTTCTGCTCGACTGGCTGACGTAGTAGAGGATGAAGCATCTAGGCTCTGCACCGTCCTCTCCCAAACTACGTGTTGTAACCGTCAATGAGCCCGCCCGGCTGATCCCCTGCATAGCTTGATATCTGCTACTCTGTCGAATTCTCTCTCTTCCTTTGTTCCGCTCGCTTCCGTTACCTCTTGTGGCGCCGTGTAGAGACCTCCCCCCCACTCTCCTCGATCATCTGTGGCGAACGTGGCGGGTGTAGCCTTCCGCCTATTGTACTGTCAAGCTGTGCTCTTGTTCCCCTAGCACATCCCCCACCCCGCTCTCCAGGAAAGTAACCTAAATGCACTCCCTGCCACCTTAGCCGGCAGCGATACCTAAAGAGATAGAATGAACCAAAGCGTTCACCTGCCATCCACCATCGTTCTCTGTCTAAGACGGTGTGGCCTGGTTGGTGGAATGAGCCAGTCGAATAATAATGGCAGGGAGGCAGAGGGGCAAGGAATACGGGGTGTGGTGGTATGCACGGACATGTTCTGAAACAGTCTAGTCTATGGTCGGTCGGTCTGTGGCTAATAGCCAGCGGAGTGGGCTTTTCTCGTCGTGGTGCTCCTATTACTGTTACAGCTTCAATAGTAGCTATTGCTGCTGCCGCTGCTTCTAGTACTACTACTACTACCACTACTATAAGAAACTCGTGTTACCCAGGAGACGGGAGTGTAGCCGTGTACAACGCCCGCCGCATGATCAGACACGGTGGTGGTTGTGAATGTCACCCGCTGAGACGAGAACGATGAGAACGACCAGAACAACGGCAGCACAGCTTTGTTGTCGTTGTTGTTGTCCGCCAACGATTATACTCGGCTGCTCTCAACAGCCCACGACGACGACGACATAAGCAAGCAATCACCTAAGCATCGACTACAAACTGACCGCCGCAAAAGCCACCTGCTCGCTAATTAGCCAAGCGTCGCGCCGCCCTCGCTCCGGCTTGACAGACGAAAGGTATCAACATTGCATTTGCTGCACCGAGCTGTGCTGTACAAACGCAGCGTATTAAGTGAGCCGCGCTGACTGCACCGGCGGGGACTTGGCGACCACGACAACGTCGGACAGCAACACCCTGCATGTCGATGCAGACAATTTTAGGGTTGAGCATATAGCAGGCGACAAAACTCACTTACCCTAAATCAAGACGTCAGTTGAAAAACGCCAACCGTCAGTGACCTAGACTTACCTAATAAATGACTAAATAAAAACGTCATTCGAGTCTTTAGTACGACCGTCCAAAACAAAAATCATGTATTATATGAAACATGGACTGCTCTGAAAGGAGAAAAACAGCTATCCCCAGGGCTGCAGTCTGGAGAGACTGTAGAAACGGATCATTCACGTGTCGAAGTAAATCGAAATTAAAACGAAGTGGATGGAAGGAGGATAAATTGCAGGCCAAATGTCTGGGGCAGGCTAGGAGACGCAGAATGGAAGACGCTACACTGACAGCAAAAGAGTCCCGGGACTTGGTGTGTCAGTGTACACCTCACACCCTTGCCCTGGAAAGGCAGGCTGAAAACACCAACACTACGATTAAAGACTGCCACTACACAGCAGCGGGCTATTCAGCTGCTGTTCAGTGACACGGCGCCAGCATCCTGAAAAAGTCCCCTTCTAGATCTTGTTAACCCGGGAAGATGACCCTTTAGACAGAACCACCTTTGCCAACAAACCTGCCAATCCAGAGCATTACCGGCAAGGCCGGGCACAGAACAGGAAAATGTCCTGCCGCGTCAAGTAAACATGTCGGGGGATGATGGCGACCCACCACCAGCGCTCGGGCTCCCGAAGGGTGCAACGTCTCTTCAAGACAAGGATTTTTCATCGAGTGCTTGTCACGGACGGTGGCAAGGAGAGCGCCCCCGGCACGACAACAACTTTTCTTTTAAAAAACGTATGATCAAACAAACTTGTTCTATGGTGGACGCCAACGCCCGCTGCTGCTTAGTGGCAACTTGCGGTTGGTCGTGGCAGAAGTAGAGACCAGCTCCATTTTCCGAGCCTTCAAATGGGCCGGATGCCAGCAGAGGGATGGACCAGTCATCCCTAAGGCGGTTCCGCGTCATATGGAACGCCATAGAGGGCGCCACCTTGCAGGACACCGAGAAGGCCCTCCGCAGAGAGTTGTCTATCGAAAAACCACTAGCAGTTGATCTCCCTCAAAAGAAGGCCACCAACCTGTGGACGTCCCTGGTCCGAGTGGCCCTCTTCGACGCCGCCACGGTCCTAAACCTTTAACGCATCCCCCTGAGGTGACCCTTGTGCGTTTTCTCATGAATCACCATGCCAATATGCCAGCAATGCCAACGAGTAGGCACTCTGCCTCTTCGTACACTAATGCGGCAGCCCCAGCCAATTGCTGCCATAGGTGCGGGGCACTGGGGCATTTCATCAAGAAATATAAGGTGACCGCCATCAACTACAACTGCGGCAAGGAGGAACACGCAGCCAACGTAGCCGCTTTTATCGAAAGCGTGCGGGTCTTTCTGGGCCATAACACACACCCGGACTTCGCGTCACGCCAAGCCACTATTCGACTCCCGCGCTCGAACAACTAAGACAGAAACGCCTAGAGCGCGACGGCTCTTCACCCGCACGCGGCGATCTGCGTCTGAGGGAGAAACTGCCCGACACCACAGAGCTAAGCACAAGAGCTGCAAGCCCTTCTGCACAAAGGAATCTCCAGAAATAAGAAACGCTCCTAAAGAGTCTTTCTTAATGACCTGGAGAACAACGCCTGGGACTGCCTACTGCGCTTTTAACCTGCAGGCCCCGAGGGAAAAAAGACCCTTAGAGATCACTCCGCAAGAACAGGCGCTGGGCCCAGATCTATCGCAGGTATCTGAGGTTGAAAGTATTAATTCCTTGAAGTTGTAGCGACTGCGGTGACATGTATACTTCGGTCGGACTCGTTTTCTGTCGCATGGGGGGCCACATGCATTGTTCTGATACCTAAGAGCCCTGGTGCCTACCGGCATATATGCTTACTCGGCTTCTAAGGCGAAGCATTCAAGTCTATCGCGGAGTCACGCTATCAAGACGTTGCGGACGCAAACGGCCTGTTGTCACACGCCTAGCAAGGGGTTCTGTAAGGGCCACTTAACTATCGGCGCCAAAAGGCAAATCTAGACGCAGGCAGAATTCCTCCCCGAGTCCCCGCCTAGAAGACTAGACCTTCACGTTGCCATTCCACTTGACATTGAAAACGCTTTTAGCAGCCGCGGAGAGTCACTATCTTCAAAGTTATCTATCACGAGAAAACGAGAGATACGTCATAATACGCCTCCTCCCCGTGGCTTCCTGCAGAACGCATCCGCCATGAGTAGTAGATCTCACTGTTTGATGTAATGAGCAAGCAGTTCCGGTCGGAGCTCCCCTAGGTCGGGAAGGCGACACGACTGGCCTTTGGTGAGCTGGAACCTACACATTATCCGCCGTGTTGACGATGTTTACAACTGCATTTTCCAGTTAGTTCCATAAAAATATATACGAGGAGAAACCGATTAATCCTTGTGCTTTAAATTTTAACGAACTGGATCGAAACAGTCAACATATTCTCATTTATTTTGCTTAGAAGCGCCATTAATCGGCTGGCCAAATGGCAATCAGAAAAATTGCTGAGGATATGCAGATATCTTGTGGTTCAGGTGTAAGAGCTTTAGCTAATATTCTATGTGTCAGAAACATAGCAGCTAAATTCGCTCTAAAAACGTTAAATTCACATCACATTAGCGCCCGTCGGAAAATGTCCAAGTCGAACCGTTACGCGGTAACAGAAAACCTGGAAATGCTTTACAGAATATTTACAGGTGACGAATAATGGTGACGAGAATACTACCGCAAAATTTTTAGAGCGTGCGCGAGCACGCCCGGCACAAAACGACTGAACTCTAGGCAAACAACTTGTGGATGATTTCGGATTATTTTTATAAAACTTTTAATTTCTTTTTTAACATGATTAGATTCTAGTGTTTGATGTTACTGCCCGGTGAGTATAAATATGACATTGTCGTTAGCTCGGCCACGTTGTTCTATTAGCTAAACAGATCCGCTGTCGTCTCTTAACAACATCATATTTGAAGTTTCTTTAAAAGAATGCTTGGAGTTAGTTGATAAGCCAAACGGTCGTATAATCAAATGCTTAACTTATAAAACTCACGACCAGTAAGGACACTAGAATACTGAGACGCTAATTCAACAACAGCGGCAGTACACTTTGTAATGGAAACGTGCGGACTCGATTGCTTGGACTTGGTTGATTTATATGGGTCGATCCATCTTGTATGGTCTCGGAAATTCTGAAAGACGTGCTGCTGATTTAGTACGCCTCAGTCGAATAGTGATGTATACACATAGTATATAAATAATGTATACAAAATTTCTAGGGTCCGGAAACATGAGGCATGTTAAATAACAAATACCGCTGGTTAGAACACAGAGTAAGTGTCGATATATGTTGTCGTCACGCACAGCCGGGTGCTAAAAAATGTGTTTTTTTAAACATTGAAACCCTAAAACGGAAGAACAATTTTAAGTGACTGACTGCCTTCCCGCTTGTATTGTGGTGTCAACGCGCAGCTCAACGGGCCAACGAAGCGTGTGGGCTACATAACGCCGCCGCCGCCCCGCATGTTCGCCCTTAGTCCTTAGGACCTCTGGCTGGCGAGCGGATTGTTTGAACGGACAATGTTTAGTCTTCCGCGTCTGCTAACTAACCTAGAGTCACCCACCCACCCAGGTACCTCCAAAAGGAGACGCGGACGGGGCGCAAGAGATTTACCTTTGACCAGCCGGCGACAAGAGCTACCAACAACAACAACAACAACAACAACAACAACAACAACGAAACCAACGACAACAACAACAACACCAACAACAGCAACAACAACACCAACAGCCACAACAACAACAACGACAACAACAACGACAGCAACGACAACAAAAACGACAGTATCGACAACAACAACGGCAGCAACAACTTCACCGGCTGCTTACAGCGGCTTAGTGAAGCGACCATCAGAGAAAGAGTATAGGGTCAACAAGGGCAATATAGACGGACAAAGAGACAGAGAGAAGAATAGAGAGCAGACCCGGCAGTCCCTTCTTTTCGCGACGCTCTCTTCTGCAATCTGGGCCAATGACCAGGGAAGTAGATTGGGGTACGAAGGCGCGCCTGCCCGTTCACTCGGCTCAACGTGGCCTGACCCGGCCGACGGCTGAACTTTGCTGCGATGAAAATAACAATTCCCTACACTGTCCCTATCTCTGAGCCTCGTTATCCTCCCCTTGCATGCAACTAATAGTTGCAACTACGACCATATTTAACGCGCGACATTCGGGCTTCTGTGCTGCACTTCAGACACAAACTGAGAGGCCCAATCCAAAATACACTTGTCCCTACTCTGGTGTCTGCGCTTCGGCAGATCTGTGCTGTTCACTAAAAGCAATATATATATATATATATATATATATATATATATACGCTCATCTTGTAAAAAGACCTTAGTTTCTACCAACCGCCTTCTCCATCGGGCTCCATGTATTAATTACAGCTGCAGCCCTTGTATTTTATTTGTCGGTTATTAAATATTCGGCAAAAAACTTGCCAAGATGTTTGTTCGCAATTAAAGATGTAAAAAAGGTAGACAAAAACTCGACTTTAGCCAGTCCATATTGGTCTCTAACTAAATGCAGCTTATGACAAATGCTTCTGTGAGGAGGCGCGTTTACTTGTGACTGGCTGGCCGGCTCGGCGTTCGTCTTTTCGTTGCATGAATCACACACAATAATAACACCAGTTGGAAATTGCAGCTTTAGCTGACACACAGTGGTTCTGCGGACTGCACAATCACTAAAGCCACTTGTGTCTCCACGCTGTCTCAGATTGAGAAGCTCATTCGGCATGCATCTGCCGCCCTGCAACATGACAAGACGCCGGAGAGACGGTGTAGCCTGATTTGCCAATTGATCCGAGCGGGGGCCCGGAGGACGGCTAGAGGAAGAACGCTTCAATACTCGCGGTACTAAAGCTTTGTTTTCGCTACGCAAACAAGTGTCTCAGCCTGCCCAGCAAACGGTTCTGTTTCAAAGTAAACGCCATACAGAATCTTGTACAGGTCCAAAGCTAACCGAGGTGGTTCAAAGCTAACCAGATGAAAACCCCTGCCCCAAAATGCGCAATTTTAAAGACCATATCTGATGACGCTACTAGCTAACTCAAGTTCCGTCAACATATTGTTGACACAGCAACAGCAGCGACTTGACTGTCAATCTTGTGCTTAGAACGTTAATCTTGAAATGAACCGAAGACTGTACAAAACGATAGGCGTACCAAAATTGACCTATTATGCAGACGCCTTGGCACCTGTATATGGTAAAGATGTGCCGGTAAAGATGGCGGGTGCAGGACAGGTTCACCGAGCGTCTGTCGTGGCGCTGTAGCATTGCTTGGTCCGTGACATTTGCACTCCCACGACAAGTTGACGTATCTTTAAAAAGATCATTATGGAAAATTGACGTTCAGAGTGTTTTACTTGTGTAACGTCGAACAACCTACAGAGTAGCGTAACGATTCGCGCACGCGAAACAGTCAATCGAGAGGTTGTTCATAATGTCTTTGTTTGGCGTTTAGCCCGCCGCGCAAGTGAGGGCGACAAAATGCGTGATGTGTTAAGACTTCTTATTTCATGTTACACGAGACTTTGTGTTTTATTGTGTATCAAAGTGGTCCCAAAAGAGGAGCCTACTGCGTTCTCGAGAATCCCTCCTCAGGCCAGCATATATATATATATATATATATATATATATATATAGCCTTTTAGAAAATAGTGTTTTTCTAGGCAACGAACCGTATCAACAGAATTGTTCGCAATCGCACCACCTGCGCCTCCGGTTCATTATTATGTGTAGGCCGCCATTTTCAGTAGCCTTGCCAGAGCGCATGAGGGCCCACCCATAAATATACATTTTTATGTTTTTAAAATAAATTACATTTTTATACACAATGTTCAGATATATATAAATATATATATATATATATATATATATATATATATATATCTGTACATTTTGTATATCATTTTTGGTTTTGTTTTATTACCATTATCGTGTGGTCCCGTAGGGGCATATACTAACATGTGACTGCTGTTTGCAAACCCGCTCGAGATAGCAGTAATGAATGCACTTGGTGCAAAGCGGTGACTTGGTGACCAGTACGAATACTGAGCACCCGTAAAAAAAGAAAAAAAAGGCTGTGGTGATGAACAGCTATGGACTACCAAATAGTCCAACATTTAATATTATTACGACTCACTACAGGGGAATTCTAGGACGTATTCTTTTTATTATATCAATTTACGAACAACTTCATGCAACGTAAGTGAAGTGTGAAGTATATATATATATATATATATATATAATGAGGCCGAAAACTATGCATTTGCAGACGCTGACATGCACAATAAGCGGCTTTTTCATCGGGTGGATTAAAAGCAATTATTGGCTTTTAACGCTAAGGTTAGCCTGAATAGAGCTGAAGACTCCTTGGTGAAGTGTCAATCTCGGACCCTGACGCCGACATCAAATACCCGTTATAGCATAATTACCGGTGATTATACTAATAAATACCTTTAAATCATTAGTTTGGCCCCTAATGGCCATGTCGCTAGGAGTAGGCGAGTAATCTGAAAAAAGAAAGTCTCCCTTTATTGTCTAGGCCTAGCGGGTAACTGTTTTTTATATTAAAGTTGCTAAATTTACTATGGTATATAGTATATATATATATATGCATAAGCAACGCGGCGCCTGTCCGGGGCACGCTGCTGAACTAGTCTCAACCCACTCTATACGTAATAGAGTAATATGCTTAGTGCACACGTTCTCAGGAGACAATTGTCGCTCCATTTGTATTCTTAATAAAATTTAAACTAAACTCTTCTATAGTACACCTGCTCAAAATATATAAATATATATATATATATATATATATATATATACACCTGCTCAAAAGATATAAATAAATAAATAAATATATATATATATATATATATATATATATAATAAAATTAGATATATATATATATATATATATATATCTAATTTTATTGGCCGCGTTGTTAATGTGCGAATGAGCAATCGTTGGAACTAAATAGTGCTTGTACCTAAAACGTATAACAAGAATTTAAATCATATACGGTTCTTACATAAGTTGCTGACCATACGATAGTACATTGCGCTAGAAGACATTCCTAGCCACTGAATTATGCTAAGAAATTTAGCCATAGTTTTCATCACCTGAGATGTGCTCACGAAGGTTGCCAGCACAACGACGGGTGAACCTTGCCGGCCATACCGAGAAGCGAGAATAATCTGCAGCCTATTTTGTATTATTACTCATACGAGCAGTACGAGTGGACTCGGTCCTGGCACGGCAATCCTTGCATTGTAGAGTTAATGCCGCGCACTTCCTCGTTGTTTACCCCCTCGACTCGGTACTTAATACCTAAGTGTAGGTAATTTCGATTCACGTCATGCTTGTTTGTGGCGTCAATGACTTAGGTGGCTCCACATACTTTTTAAAACAACACAGTTGCAACGCGGGCGTCGCCACAACGTTTATGAGTAAGACTGACCTAGAGCAGGTTCAATCACCGGCTTCGCGAAGAGTGGTTCCGGTTGAGCATCGTTTTCGTGCCACATTCATTTGCCAGACAAAGCCACTATAAGACGCAGCCCGTTTTCACGTAAACAAGATAGTGAAGAACGTGAAAAACACGATTAGGTCGTCAATGTGTAGATAGATTTGCGTAGTATAATTCATTATCTGCGCCACTGTCGTCATATACATCTACGAAAGTATTTGCCATTTAGCCAAAAAAGGTTTGCCTCGTTGCCGTTCGCCTCGTTGCTCAACAACGACGGTAGACGTTCGCCGATAGGCGCAGCTCGAAACTTGAGATACGCGTACCACCTCGTTAATATTAGTTAATTGGAAACACGATACGTTCACGATCAGATTTTTGCTCGCCATTGCACTTAACAATTGTCCAAACTTGCAAATCTAGGATGAGTCTTAACTTATGTTTTTTTTAATGTAGATATATTAACGCACTAGTACATTTTATATCAGCACTAGTGTGTTTAATTGAGACATCTGTGCTCTATGTTTGCTTTTCGATTATGGCCAATGATCTTTCACACCTTGATTTAATTGGAGACTATACAAATCAATTTAGGGGTGGCCGGTCCAACCTGGCTTGAACCCACGACTTTTCAAATGCAAGACGTTGGTTTTGCCACTAAAGCCACCCTTCTCTGTAAGCAATACAAAACATCATAAATAACAAAGTAAAGTGATGAATGACGTGTATGTAATGATAAATGTGATTATGGGAAAAGTGTTTATAAGGCTATTCTTGGGAAACCACCTTTAAGATTGTCTCAAGGAGATCATAAAGGGAAAGACAAATGCCAGGAGGCTGGCATGTCGCCAGGTTTTTTTCTGCCTTTTAAGGCCAACCAAACTTAAACCGTGGTATAGCGTCTGAAAGGACGCTAAAGAAGATCTTTTGCAAATTGGTTGTAAAATGGGTCGAGTACGTGGTCGACCAGACCCTTCCGCCGGAGCAATTCGGCTTCCGGATGGTTCGGGAAGCGCGTGATGCAGTCTATGTGCTTTAGTCAGAGATAGCGCGAGCTGTGGCAAAACTCGGAGGTAATTCTGAGCTTCTTTAATGAGCACACCTTACTGGTACAGGGTTATCAGGAAGTGTTGCGGGTAGGGCAAATTGTGGGAACCCCGCAGCGGGACCTACTGAGCCGCGTCTCCTTCACTCTTCTGCTTACTGATTTTGTAGGCTATATTCGACAGGAGTTTCAGAAGACCATAGTTGTAATGTACGTAGATGACATTGCTCATCACGACCTGGGTGCCATCAAGTACATCACTTCTCTGGCGGATGTGTTCCTTTTCTTACGGGTGCTGGAATTAAACGCTATAAAGGCCAAGGCTGTGAAAGTCAGAAGAGGAGGTGGATTAATTGCCAAATACGTTATACGTCGCAGCGGCCAATCCTTGGAGATCTTCAACTTTTTCGGGTATCTGGGGCTTCGGTTCCATTATACTAGGACAACCTTTACTGCGCACATCGTCGAAACAGTGCGCACAGCCCCAGTCTATATTTATAGAGAGGTCGGTGGCTACCCGTAGGGCTATAGGGATAACTATCATTACATAGTCTGTTCGAATACGAACTTCCCCGAGGAGTACACGGAGTGCGTATGTCGACTGCGCTCTCAGGCGTGTACGAAGTATCGTGCGTCTGCCTGCCTTGCAAAGACTGCATTGCCACTCGCGAATAACAGCTGACAACTGTATAAGTGTTAATGTTATATGCATACTCAATATGAGTGAAATAAATGTGCTGATGAGTATTCCGGCATTCTTTACTAATACGAAATATAATTTGATATTTGACTGGCTCCGTTGTAGCAATAGTGTGTGACCCTTTCGAGGAAACGACAAGGTATTTGTTACAAGATGAGCAAGTTGCTGCCCATACCGGTCCACCTGGAGTGTTTCACCTGGATTGCGGCGTCTAAAAGAACCGCGAAGTGTTTCCCTAGGCTTCTTTTGCAATAAGCGGATTTACCACTGCCAGGGCTGTAGCTTAGGCTATGCTGCTCCCATGAGAACTGCACTGTGCAACGTGCTGTACCGCAAGTGGCAAGGCAGTGGCGAAGGCTACTGCGCTGAGCATGCATGCTGACCACACCTGAATGCGAGCCAGCGGGCTGTTCCTGCTAACAACAGTTCGTTTTTTTTTCGTTTTTATTGTCGCTGCGTTTTGTTATATATAACGTTTCATCTTATATTTCTTCTTCTATTTTATTTATTTTGTATGCTCTCTCTCTCTTCCTGTTTTATCTCTCCCCTGTTTACCTCTATATATCCGTTCCCTTCCCACTCTGTGTTCCGTCCTTGTCGGCTTGCGTGAGCAGCTTACCACCGGCACGACATGAGCGCTAGCCACCTTCCTGCCCTGGAGATATTTAGGTTTGTATTATTATCATCGGCGGAACACACTAGGCAGGCGCCTATGTAGGGCATTATGTGCACATACCGTAGCCCTTTCCTCGATCTCGTCCACGTTCGTTCCATGCGCGACAAACGCGTTCCCCCTCCCGGTCATCGCCGCTACACAGCTGTTGGGCCTAACGCCTACCTAATTGAGAGATTAGCACGGCAGTAACGTCATCGAGGCTGTTTGTTTGTCTAAGAAGGCCTTCGATGCTTTGTGCACACCTGAAACTTCTTCTCTCCTGCTTCTCGGTAATGCATGCACAAATGGCAGTTATTTCACAGGGCTCCATGCGGCCCATTACCACTCCATGGACAAGGCTCCTATTGCTACATAAGGTGACATGGCTAAGTCCCGCTAATTGTTTGATGTCGGATCATCATCATCAGCATTACTGTCCGCGTCCCGTAATACAAATGAACAAAACCGGGTTTTGTAAAATTTGATCTACAGCATTAAGCAGAAGTGAACCTAGCAGTCTATACGTTTGCCAGGCGTGATTTAGACGGTAATTTGCTGCCATTGTAAACAAAGCGCTGCTCAGGGGAAACCAGTAATAACCATAAAATGTTTGTCAATCGAAATATCACCTTTGTTAGGTCTGTTTTATGCTTTACAGTATGGTGTTTTTTAGGTATGTTTTTGATTTCTTACGGTAGGTTGTGTTTTTTAAATATTTTTCTTAGGTATCGTTTAAGTTCCGCTCTGCTCATAAGGGATCGTAGATGCTCGGCTAAGTTCCCGTCGGCATAGCTCGAATATAGGCGATATCGCCCCTAAGAGGTGACACATCTGGCACACGAGTCGCTTAAAAGTTTGCCCCTATCAAGCTTGCCTCACGGTTAATTCTCATTGACTGCCCCTTTTAATCGTACTGTCACAAGCCGTACTGTCACTTACTTACTGCAGCTCGTAAGAGTCTATCGAGCCCGGTGACGTGGCGCATTCGCGTGCGCCTTGCGACCGGAGGAGACACATAGGTGCAGCACGGGTTCGATCCCCGCCGTTGCACATTTGCATTTATGGGGTCTGTCGTGTGAAGCACTACTAAAGCAATTCCGTGGACCTTAAACGTTGGCTGAGAGAGACAGCCAAAAAAGGCTCGTAAGAGTCAATGGTGTGCTGATCGATTTTTTAACCTTGATGTGTTAATAATTTGTCGTTGTACCGTTCCCAGATCCTGTTGGTCTTTTTCATTTTTAGTTGTGTTGTTGACTCGAAAACACTCGATAGAATAATTTGTCTCAATTATGCTCACTTTTACAAGCGCATTTTCCCTCCCCGTTGCAACACTACTGTCATTGCTTTCTTGTTTGGCTTGTTGACCTCTGCGGCCGTCACTCTGTTATCAGAGCTGATACAACATCTCAGGAAGCACAGCATCGTAAATAATATATATATATATATATATATATATATATATATATACTTGAGGATATATTGCCACACCAGTAGCGTTACTCCAGCCAACGCTGGAGTAACGACGAATGTGCATACGTATATGCTTTCTAAGAACATATATATATATATGTCTGTAGCCTGTCAAGGCCTGTAGTGGTCACTCGTCAAGCGTGCAAAAACTTCAAAAACGCTTCACTGTAGACGCCTACTTTTTGCTTCCTGTGTCGTTACACAGCACTAGTACGCTATCCGTGTGAACAGACACTTATGAAGGCCGACCATGTCCTGTATCCCATCGAGGTCCAGCTGCATCGCCATCGTCGGCGCCATAATCATCATCAACATTATCGCTGTACGCTGACTTTATATGCTACGGCAGAAAAGGTCCGGGCAAACGAACACTGAAGTGTCACGCCGAAAAAAAACCGAGTCTATACGAGGAAAGAGCAAAACAATAAGAAATAGGCGAGAACTGCGCAAAATGAGCAACGCGGGACAAAGTATGGACAGGTAACAACAACAGGAGGAGGATCTGAACAGAAGAAGAAGATGGATATGAAGAAACATAAATAAAAGAAAGGCGCGGAGCGAAGGCAGTAGGAATAGGAAGCGTTTACGTGGACCGGGGTCGCCCATGGTGGTGAGCGGTGAAGGCTTCTTCTACCGCACACTGGCTGTTGTTACCGCTTTGCATAATGGGGTTTTCTGGCTTACTGGCAAGACCACGCGTGTCAGCGTACAAAGCGTCAAGGGTCGGGAAAGGGATATATATATATATATATATATAAAGCAAGAGAAACAGGCGAAGAACGAGATAAGGAGATAAAAGAAACGAGAGGGGAACAAAGAGGGAGTTAGGGAGCCATTGAGTGACAAACGAGAGCGTCGAAGTTCCTACTCAGCTGTCCAAGCATCTCGTCATCGCTGTCATACCGCTGTGTACCAAAGTACCACAGTGGTCCATACGTACGATCATCAGCATCATCGGCATCGGAATCGCCAACAGCAGCACCATTACAGACAACACTTGCCGGAGGCCATACGCCCAGCCGACACGTGTGAGAATGGGGCCGACCGGTAGCGAGGAACATACTTCTGAGTAGCAAGAACTCCTGAGGAATGTATGCCGTGAACGTGTCTTGGGCGACCACCTGCGGTCTCCCGGCCCAGCCCGGCCCGATGGGGGCGTCTCTTTCTTCCTCTGTTGATTTTCCTTTTGCTGTCCTGAAACTGACCTGAATGCCGCTGGGAGGACCACTTCAAAGGCCGGTAGTGTCTGCGGTGAGTGTATAGCCAAAGTCGACCCGATCGACATCAACGCAAGTACGTCGTGGCAAAGAGATGCCAGAAAAATCATCTGAAAACATGCAGCCACCGACACATGTGCCTGCGTTTGTACGTTTAATGTCTGTGACACATTAGATAGTTCAGGCTGGTTGAGGTTGGTTTTGCATTCACAGTCATCGTGGAAGTGAAAAAAAAGTATCTCATGTGGCACATAATAGGCAAATGCAGCGGCTATATAGAAGTCACAGAGCACGTGTTTGATGGAGCCCGTGTGCAAAAATGAAGGCGCATACATTGGCCGTACGTAGTTTAAATACTGTTGCAGCACTGTATTTATATTGTAAAAAGCGTTTCAACGAAATAGTACATTAAACTGTCTAAACTAAAATCGCCTCATTCGTGGAAACATAAAGCGCTTTTCGTAGAAACGCTTTAATTGGCATATTCTAGAGCCGAAGTTCCTCGAAGTGTCCGAGCATTATTTAGAGGTAAGCCGTTTCCGTCTTCCTCTTTGTTGGAATATCCATGATTAGCATTATCCTCCTAAGCAGACGCCAACGCTATTTTGATCATAAACAATACTATTGCCGCCCTTAAGCCTTAACGTTTTTTACGGATGTTTGCGACTGCGGCAATGTTTTTTGCAACACGAATCGCCTTGCGCTGTTTCAAGGCATATTCCATCAATAAAGTAATTAATGTTTCGTTTATTATATAAATTAATGAATGTTTTGTTTATATCTGGCTTATAGACATAAGCGCTTCAGCTTTCCTACACGGTTTTCATCAGCGATATTGTTATTGTACACTGTTGGAGATTATACGGATTTTCTACATAGCTTACATTCACACCCGGCCGATATTTCATGCAACCTATTTCGTATACGTATTTTCATATGAAATTCATGTATTGCAATTCCAATTAAAAAGTTACTGTTTTTATAACATGGGTCCTTTCAGCAGTTTGTGACAACCGTTCTAGTTGTGTTAAAATGCTAATCCGCAATCTCGACGGCCTTCGTTTTCGGTAAAGCATAAGTTGTTCTAAGATTTTCCACAAAGAGTGGTGTTGAGGCCATCAGATAGACAAGCCGGTTGCGGCTAGTGCGGTGGACTACTAGCTCTCTTTCTAGGATGCTGGCTTTGATTTTGTCAAGTACTTCCAGATTCGCTTTCGACAGGTGGAGTCATATGTCCTGTATCCCAAGTGTCGTTCACCAATTTTGAGAATAATAGCGGGCTAAGATTATCACCCTGTGCAACTCCTGTAGTCTAATTCTCTTCTCTCCTGTTCCACTGAGCTTACTTTTCTAGGAAGAGCAAGCGGTGCAGCAACTTCACCGCTTGCTCTTCCCAGACCTTCACTCCGTTGTTCAAGACATTCTATGAGATACCAACCGGAAACTACCGTTGGCTCCGTGGCCCAGATCTCAGTGAGGACCAGCACGTCCTACTGCATATTCATAGTTAGAGGAAGGAAGCTTAAGGTTGATTTTATATTTTTGCAATTCAATTGAAAAAAGGTGAGTTGAAAATGCTGTCTCTGGCTAGATCCTGAAAGAGAGTTTGCCACGACACTACCTGCACGCGCGTGTTTCGATCACTAGTGCTCTTCACTCGTAATTTTTCGTCGGTATCTAAAATTGCCTCATTCGTGGAAACATAAAGCGCTTCTTTTAGAGGCGCTTCAATTGGCATATTCTATAGCTGAAGTTTATGCCGAAGAATCATAAACGATATACGTATTTATTTGTTAAATAAGCTGGACTGAAACCAAGATATATTTTTGTACCTATTACCATAGAGACATCGGGACCACTTAGCAAGGGAACCGAAGTATTTCTCAAAGATTTAATTAAGCGAATTCAGGAGGTCACGAGCGACAGAAAATAGGGTCAATTCCTGTGGTACAAGGTCTTTGTACAAAATCTACAAATGCTGGTCTCTGAGTAGCTACAATAAGCGCACGTAGAATTTAAAGAAAAATACGTGAGTCTTTATTTTTGTTACAATTGCTTCCTTGCATGGAATCCATCACAAAACCCTATAGTGTTTGGGCTGAGATTCGAATTGCTCTGCAGAGATTAATTCGCCGGTCATATCTGCGAGTTGAATTGCTATCAAGGACATGACAGCTCTGTAGCATTTAAATAGAGTTCGGCATCTTTTGTTGCTATTGTCTAGGATTGTTGCTTGGCTCTCTTATTTTGTACACATGTTGCCCTTTTGGCAATGAGACATCTGAGGTGAGTAGACGTCTGACGAGTAGGCGGTTTGTTAGGCTACTCATTTGTGGATAGGGATTCTTGGATGACAGATCACGCTCCATTGAATAGCAGAGTACGCTGTCTCGATCACCAAAAGCAGCCCTTTTGTACTTCTACGGTTCTTGTTGTCATTGTTCCATTCCTTTTGTCCTGTGCGAGCCGCTTTAGACTCTTCTATTTCGATTCACGTTTGTGAGCATATTGTGTTTAATTTGCCTGGATTTTGAATTGAACCTGGGTTAGGCTTTGCGGCGTGCCATGTGGCTAGGTATGTCGCCCTTTACACGATTGCGTGGATAGCGTCGATCCACGTGGCAAGCGGCAGAAACTAAGTGGATGTTTGTTATGCAAAAAATGTTTTTAAATGATCAACCTATAGTTGTATTTCCGTTATTCGCAAGTCACAGCCTGCATGTCACAAAATTCTAAACGTTCACTAAAGTTCTGAGAAATGTTACTAGTTGCTAAACGGTTGAATTTAATATCTACCGCAAGCTGACTCGAGGTATGCGCATGCTTTTTCTCATTCGCCTGCGCGGCTTTAGCCCCTCGATTAAGCTCCGATTGCTAGGCCGCGAAACACTTCTTGTTTTTGAAACTCAAACGCTTGCCTCTAGTTTTCGTTTGTTTATTTTTTATTTTTTGTTTCTTTGGCGGTTTGGCTGTATTTTCCAGAATTACAAATCGTGTAGTGTTCCCCAAGCTGTCTCTTTTTTGGCGCTTTAAGAGGTTTCGGAGCATGCCTTATGCACTATTGGCACTGGCAGCTATTGACACCTAGTGAGAGATTCACAAACCTACTAAACCCCGGCTTCCCCAACTCCCACCCACCCCTCATGCTCGAAACTGTAATACTTCGTAAAAAAACTGCCCTCTATAATAATCGACAAATACCTTCCTTGGGCTTGTTGCTGAGTCGCTTATTTTCTTTCTACCATCATAGTGCTTTCCCGCTGTGCTAATGTGGAGGCTGCTAATAGTTCATTTGGCTCTATCTTGCGAGCTTATACACGTTAACTGTGATATGCTTTGGTAGTGCCAGAATTGAAGATGTGCGTTGACGTCATCCGCAGAGATGTCTACATACAGCTTGAACACAAAGACCGCACGTTTCTCTAGTTTAGGTAAACTCTATTCCATTGTGTATGCGTACATTAAACATTGTGGCCAAATTGCACATGGCAATGCGTGCCGTCTTTCATTCGTAATGGTTTCTCTCCGTTCGGAGCGCACGCTTTACGCACGTTCACAGGCGCGTTCTCGCGTGCCTTCCTAGGCTAGGTGGCGTGACTCCTCGCCTGTTGCCAGTACGTATCGAAACAACAGTTTTTGCGTGCCACAGCAAATATTATGCAACATCAACGATGAACACTACGTAGACTTACATTACAGCCAGTGGACTAGTTGTATAAATATATACTAAATTACTCGTTTGTAAAAGGGTTGCCGTATTTTAAACAGCAAACACGTACAACCCAATGTAATTTTTTTTTGGGCGTCATTTGCTTTATTAATATGGGGCTGAGGTTCCGCGTGTTTTGCAGTATGGCTCCACTAAGGTTTTTCTACGTGACTAGGTTTGTATAACATTTTTAATTTCAAACGTGGTTTATTCAACGGAACTGCATTACACAACGCTTAATTTCGCAGTAAAGAAAAGTCGTTAGAGAAGATAAATCAAAAACAAGGCAGAAAATCACACTTGAAACAATCCAATGAACATGATCTTTAAGAGCACTTTTCACAAGGAATTTTATTGTTGAAGGCCGTGGCATGTCCCTGTGACCCTGCTTCTGTGGGGCTGATGCAGGGTTGTCTACGGGCTGGGGCTCCCCTCCGTTGATTGTCCATGTCAATCGGGTGTCTGCACTAAGCCTGGCGTCCACATGGCCGCTCTTGGAGAATCAGGGGGCGTCTAGGTCGGCTGATGACAGCTTAATCGGCTCAGATCGGATACGCAGCAGGCAAAATTTGCCGCGCTCTGCAGTAGTGAGATCGCACCCGTAAATGGACGTCCTTGGAAGGCTCAGCCTCCTGGATGAACCTCACGCTCACATTAACCTAGCCTGGCGCATTTGTTTGTGTTTGCAACGCCGAACGATAAATGAGGCAACACGCTCATACTTGTACACGCATGCAAAGCAGTCCACTCTTATAGCACCTTAGTACACAACACCTGGGTAAAAAGGCGTGGACAAGCACACCTATCCAATCTGACTGGGTATCACCTTATACGATGTATAATATATATATATATATATATATATATGTATAAGGCCTCATTCAGACTGTGAAATCAAAAGCCATTGTTTTGCTCCGCAAGCGAATAGAGGCATCTAATGTTTTTAGAAATGCAGGTCCAAGTTTCACGAAGACCGTATACAAATAATTGCTGACTAGACCTCAAGAATACTGAGGGAAAATTATTGTACGCGTAGCTAATGTTCGACTGGGGAGTAGGATCTAGTGGAAACGCGATTTTCGTTTATCTTGCGAAATATCTTGCGAAATTTAATATGCTACCCGCAGCGTTTGTATCCTTTCCGCCTGGAGTAGGTTCAATTGACTGTAGAAGTCACGGACTGAGTACCTTTACCATCTAGAAAAAAATCTGAAAGCATTATCCTGTATTACTCTGGCTTTCCAAAAAATCCCTCATAGCTAAAAAGATCCATGCTTTGTATACTAAGTGAGATCTCTGATATTACAGCATAGCATTTGGGTGCAATATTATCCAGTTGGTGATACCACCCTAGTTTTCCTGGAGAACGAGCCCCAGGCACCTGGCGGTTTGTGAGAGCTCAATGCTCCAAGCTGAGTAACAGTTTGTCAGGTGAGATCTGCCTGCACTGACAACTAGTCCGAAACTATTTAAAATGCTACTTCTGTTGTCAGCATTTAGAAGCGGCTAGTGCAAATCTGTATCAAATTCCGATGATTGTCTCTGAACGGTAGGGTCATATCATTAGTAAACGCTATAGCAGAGCCCAAGCGCCTTAGCACCTGATGTGAGGACTGAGCCTTGAGGAGTACTGATATCCGACTAGCTCGCCGTTTTGCCTGATCTGCTGGTTAGAGGTCCTGCAATCGATCGAGCTGCTAGCATCAACATTTTTGCAGGCATATCTATGGCACCTTGACTCCAGTTTGCCTTAAGACGGAGAAGACTCCCAAGAACCCTGGAAACAGAGACAGCAGAGAGTGACATTACATTATTTTTTCATACCTCATCACGTAAGATTCCCTTATCTCTGTTCGTCTCGAGGTAAGCGAGTATTACCTGCAGAGGCCAGGTGACGGTTTAGCTCGTCTGCAAGTTCCAACGGGTCCTCCAAAAATGTATCGTAGCTAACTGAGAACGTAGAAGGTAAGTCCACTGAATCAAGTCGCCTACCACAGAGTTCGTTGATGAGTTTCCAGAGATGAGAGGAGTCGCTGCGCAAGATTGCATTGGGGTAGCGGCAACGACTGTTCAAATAGGCGGTTGTTGAGTTCACCGAGTTCATTTTAGGATGACTGCGGTACATCCTATGAACCCTGCTACACAGCCGTCGTAAACCCGGACAAAAGAAAAACTGATCTATCATGCATGAACTATCAGAGGCAGGAAGGTCCAAAGATGACATTATATTTGAGTCGCGATCCTTCAAATTACATATAGCAGACGTGCGCGATGACTTTACTGAAAGGGGCTTGCGAAGAGTACTTGCAGCTTACTTCGCCATGGTGCCAACTAACAAGGATGGTGATCTCGTTAAATTTACGCGAAAGCCGGGGCCAGACGAGGTCTCTACGACCAGTGATCTCACCATAGAAACATAGGCAGGTGGCGATGATGTGGATGATCCAAGCGAAAAACTTAGAGCGGATGAAGAGTCGGGTGTAGCGTGCTGTGACGAGTCAATTAATTTGATTTGCGTTGCTTTAGGATGCCCTGATCCGAGCTGTTGCAACAAGCCACACTCTATCAGGGATTTGCGCGCCTCTATTTCACATAGTCGGATAAGGAAGTTTAGCGATATACGCGTATTGATAAATGCAGATATTTTCCTTGGTCCTTGCAGTTTAACGCCAGTGACTGCAAGGACCAGGCAAAGACCAGCATTACCACATCTTTCACGCGTCACTTGTAATCGGCAATATTTCGCAATGCGGCCTGCCTCAAGCACGTATAACAGGAGACTGGGATTTTCGCATACACAGTGAGTTTATGCGGCCTAAAAGCAAAAAACACGTCAGTCAAATTCAAGCATGACCCTGCCAGCAGCAATCAATGTGGCGGTGGATCCTGTTATCAAAAGAAAAGCTCTCTTCTCTCGCCGAGACGACATCTATCTGTTTAAGCACAAAAGAGACCCTTTAGCTAATTAAACAATTTAAACCGCATGTCGCCGATTTGTTCTTTCAGTTTTTGAAGACGCTTGGTAGTATTACTGGAAACCACCACTTTTCGTCGTTCACCAAAGGTGCCTCATCACAATCGGTTTCAACATCGAAACGGTACACTAGTTTTGCAAACCAGAACACTTGGTTCTCGAAAATCTCTAAATAAAAATTGTCTCTATTGTTTTAGTTCCTTCGTCTCTATTTGAAATCTGTTGTGAAAACGAAAAACAAATTGTGGCAAAACCGAACAGAAAGCCCTAGAGTATATGTCGTTATGCTATACCGCGTGACTTGTTGTAGATTGGCTCACAGAACGTCATTATTATGAAGGAGAGATGTATATTTCTGTGAGCAATCATCATATATTGCTTGTGCTTGCAGAAAAAGAAGAGCAATGTCCATTAGGATTCTCCAGCATATGCGTCATTTTCCGAAAGAAATTCTAAGTTAAAGAAGGTACTGAACTCGAAACCGCGTTATCCTCAATACAGTATATCATACTTCTTCGATGATGACATTTTAGTAGTGAATTTGTTGCACATCAATGACTATGTTATATTGCTGCGAAGCGCTACATATGGCCATGGTAAGCTATGTATTTTGGTGTTCTGAAAACTTGATTACTTAAAAGTGAACAGCAAGTAAAGGCTAATGATTGCATGGTGAATTGTGATATATATATATATATATATATATATATATTCATTACATTTTTTAGCCATGGCCGGATGAACAGCCAAATCGTTGAAGTGAAACAGCAGATTCGCTTGCTAGGTTTAGAGTTCTTTTTCTGTATGTTTGCCTTCCTAGAACCCCTGGTTATGTTGCTGAGTATAATGAAATTGGACAATATGAGCGCATATTCAATCAAAATAAGCCAGAATATAAAACGTTATGAAAAGTCTTAATCATTTCACTTAAGTATAGTTTCCTAATAATATTTCCCGTTACAATACAAAGTCTCCCTTATTGAAAAAGGGGTGTTAAAATCACATAGTAGTCTTTACACTGATGGGCACGTCGCGAAACTCTCCATGCAAACGCGTTATTCACAACTTCGACATTAGCAACTTCCGGTGGAGTAACTGACACACCACTACGTAGATTATTTGGACGTAATGTGAAAAAAGTACTAAATGTATTACTCCGGATTAGTTGTTTAAAAAGTCTCACGTCAACTTGCATTTGGTACTCGCTCACTGTTGGAAGTACGAGACTCTCGCGTCTTACATTGCAGCGCCATGCAACTCGTTTGACAAATTTATCCTGCACTCGCTGGAGCAGTTCTACATCTTTTCTATAAAAGGGCACCCACACGTGTGAACAATATGTCCACTTTGGTACAACAAGCGTATTATACAGTTTTATGTACATTGCTGGGTCATGCCCGATAAACGCTCTAAGAATGACATTGCACAGCCGAGACGCAGATTTTACAACTTCGGCGATATGAGAAGTATACTTAATTTAACAATCAAATGTAACACTTAGGTCTTTGTATATTGAGACTTCAGGTATGCTATGGCCGTTCATGAAATATGAAGTGTCGTCTTTGACTGTTATCAGCACGGCGCATTTAGAAGTGGAATTTCCATTCTAGTCAAGTGGGCCCATAGTAGCACGGCATCAATTACCTTCTGTAACTGGGCCTTGTCTTTGTCGTCTTTAACTTCAATGTATATCTTTAGGTCGTCGGCATAAAGCTTGTAAATCACCTCGAGTCTGCCAAGGACGAGTTTAAGGTCTTGAGCAAAAATTGCATACAAGAGCGGCCCTAGGCAGAAGCCCTGTGGGACTCCAGACGGACATGGAGCAGTACCAGACATAGCACTTTTTATCTTGACCCTAAAACTCCTGCTAGTGAGATAGGCTTGGCACCAATTTCGAACCCTAGGTCCGATGCCTAGCGATTCTATCTTGCTTAGTAAAAAGCACGCGAAAAGTCAAAGTAAACGATGTGGAGCGGAGATCCGTGATTTCGCGCCAGGGCACAGTCATGAGAGACCTCCAATAATTGGGTTGCTGTCGATCGCCCCTTAGTGAATCCGTGTTGCTGATTGTCTAAAAGTTGGTTAGACGATAAGAAATTATAGATACAATCAACGACTATTTTTTCCATGATTAAACAGGGGATGGCACACTGGGCAATAGGTCGGTAGTTCTCAGCAGTTGCTCTAGAGCCCTTCTTGTGCACAGGTGTGACAATGGATTTACGGAAGACGGTGGGAACTTCGCCATCTTCGAAGGACCGGGTGAAAATTATTGCCAGAGGCTCGGCTAGAAACTCGGCCAGTTCTTTGAATACAATAGGTGGAAGCCTATCAGGCGTAGATGTGCTTTTGCGTTGCAGATTTAAAAGTTTTTCGAGCACAATGAAAGGATGAAATTCAATGTCATTGAGTGTGTGCGCCGTTTGCTTGATTCTCGTGATGGAGACGTTTTGAGGCTTTATGTAGACACTTTTGAAGTGGTTCAGCAGAATCTCGGCCTTGTGTCCATCTTCGACTGCGGTGCCTTTTTTATGTATAAGCGGCGCTACTCCGGACTGTGGTTTGAGACGCCGGCCTGCATATCGAAAGAAGTCCCTTGCATCGCGGATATTCAGATTACTTTCCTCCAAGCGCCGACAACGCAATGCTGTACGTACCAAATTACGCGAGAGGCGTTTATGGCTTTGAGAGGAGGGTGCACTACTATTCATTTTTGGAGTAGCTCTGTCCATAAAAAATTGTAGTGGGGATGATCTTTGCATCATTTTCGGTGTATAACCTTCTACAAGGACGGACATGATATTTAGGAAAGAACAGTACTGGGCATCCACTGATTGGCATTTTGCAAAAGAGAGACGCCAAATTGTGGTTGCTAGGGTGGCAGCCATTGCATTATAATCAGCTTTATAGAAGTTTAAAGATGGATCTTCGTTACGTTCTTGTCTTTTTGCGGATATTTTGAAGGATACAGCCAGATGATCGGACTTTACTGGAGATTCACCGACAGTAATATCAGTAATTAATTCTTTATTATCTGTCAATAGCAAATCCAGTATGTTCTGTCCCCGGGTGGGGACCGTAACAAGTTGCACAAGTCCAGCAGAACAACAGAAGGAGCTGAAGATGTATTTCTTAGTTTCTGCAGAAAAGTTAAGGCCTCCTGTGGTCCAGTCTATTCCAGGCTGATTGTAGTCACCGGTCAAAATGACGGGCCAGCTTACTTGAACTTAACCATCCAAGGCGTCACATAATGTGCGCATTCGTTGCGCTAGCTCGGCAGAGGAACCGGTTGGAGAAAAATAGGCACATGTTACCCGATGGCATTGATCGGTCCCACGTAGCACGTCGATGGCGACAACCTCAGCACAAGTATCGCCGAAATCGATGTCGCAGCATCCCAGCTCAGGCTTGCAAAGTATACATACTCCGCCTCCACAGCGGCCCATACGGTCCTTACGAAATACGGAATAACGGCCTCCCAGTGACAGCTCTGCCGATGATATATTTTCTGCAAACGCCCAAGTTTCAGAAATGCATAGAATGTCCGGAAAGTGCATTAGGCAGTACTGAAGAAGCGAATCACAGGCAAACTGTTTTATTATTCGAGCAGAGTTAAACGAAGTGCAAGAAACAAAACTATACGTTGACGGTCCAGAGGTTAGATCAAGGCCGAGAGAGTCATGGCTATTGGAGCTGATGGGTTGTCAGGCTTCAGTGGGAAACGTTTCTATGACATTGACATTGCCCTTGACACGCTAGTCCATTACGAGTGTTCCCGTGTACCATAAAGTCTCTCTAAACATGTTTGAGGCGTCTACCTCGGATACGTCAACAATAAACGATGAGTAAGAGGCAAACTTAGGTTTGATCTTACGTACTCTAAGAGCCGTTAGTCCATTCTTCTTAAGATGCCCGTGTACTCTAGATGCTGAAACATTAGAGTCAAGCTTCGAGACGAACACCATACTGGTCCGTATATTGGCCCTAGCTACGGGCAAGAGTGAATCTGATTTGGATTGTGAGCAATGGGAGCGCGATGGTTGGGACTGCTGACTTCTCGGTTCCGAATCTGCAAGAGCAGCGGAATCTTGAGATGCACTGCCGACATTGAGTACGCGGCGCGTGTCTCTACGACCACTACGCTCATTACTCGCGGCTCGATAGTTTCCAAAGTTCTTGTTTAATTGAGCATTGGTTTTCCGGGGATAGCTTTGTACTTCACGCTCTTTTTTATTTGTGAATGAAATCCTGGAGTTAGAGCGTGCCCTTGGAGTTTGGGATCGGCCTGAGTTGTCTCGCTTGGCATGTCTTCTACGGTTGTTTGACAGGTCAGAGACAACAGCTGTGAAATGCAACAGCTCTTTCTCGGCTTGTTGTTTGTGCACTGGTACGATTAGACCAACGTGCGTAGTGCACGTACCTCCTTCACAAGTGTGCGCATGAGCAATTTGTCGACCACCGCGCTTCCATGTGCGTCGCCGTCGCCAAGGGACATGCTGTCAACACTGTCTGCATCGTCATCGGCGGGCGGCTTACAGTTGTGGCAGCTAAACTCAGCAAAGCTATCAGTACGATTAACGACATCGTGAGTGGTAACTTGAATGCACTGGATATGGACTTGAAGCTCACACTGAGTGCAGCGAATCGTGTTTCTTGTGCCAACACGGAGGTCACAGTTCGGACACTTTCTGGGCTCATGAGTAGCCCTCTTCGAAGAACTGATGATGTCGTCTTGTGATAGAGCTCGCTTCTGTCGTCTCGGGCCCATTTTCCTGGTGAGATCACTAGATAAGTCACTGTCACGTAGTTCTTAGTCACTCGATGAATCAAGCAGCGAGTTTACGGCACAAACAACGCACAGAAACGCACCCGTTGTTTGGTTATCATTGCACATTGCGACCAGGTGCAATACAAGTTCCAATCATTTGGATGTTGCTATTATATGTATCACGCAAGACGTCGTCAAATAAAGAAATGCTGCGCAATAAAGCGCTAAAAACGATAAGGCAAACACATGAAAACCAGCGAAATGCCAAGAAAATAGTTATCAGTGTGCAGTACTAGCTAATTTCAAAGGTAGTTTCTCTGCAGGATCTAATCAACAACGGTGATTTTGAAGGTGTATTTGAATTGAATTAAGTTGCCGATCGATCCCGGAGGGTACACCGCGTTTAAATTATCTCAAAAACTTGGAAGCATTAAAACCACGGCTAGCACCTGGCTAAAAGAAGTTCGTTATTGAAACATAATGGGCGCCCGTCTGATTTAATCAACTAGGAGGGAGCGCATAATTCAAACACTGGCAAAAGTTTAAATTAGCGTCTAGTAAGGCAGACTGCTTTGTGCATTTATAAGGGAAGCAATCTTCGTGTGACATTGTATAGATAAGTATGAAGTACGTTGCAATTACGTCTTTATTTGTTGTAAAAAACGATACATAGTATTGTTTTTAAATGCAAATGACATTTATATATCATGCATTCGATAATCATGCATAATTCTGCAGCCCTGCATCTAGAATGTTCATTATCAATTAGGTCAGGTTTTATATCCGTATGTACGATGTTAATATTGCTTAGAGCCAATATTGCTAATTAGCGTAAAATGTGTTTGCGTGTGAGCTCCGTTAAATTAAAAAATAGCTTTTTCTACCATAGCGTGTACAAAACAAGTTTACTCAACGGCTCCCCTAACACGGGACGTCTCTCCACATGGTGTAATTCTACCTGGCGCGCGTAAGGTACAAAAACGCGTGAATTGAGTGTGTTGAGATCTTGAGCTAATTAGCGGAGACAATGTCATCGTTTCCACATACTACGCGTGAATAATGTCAGAAGGGGCGATTACATTAGCACTCAGAAAAGTTGCTAGAGTTAACGTTGGTGGTCACCAATTTATATGTCGAGCTAGGAAAAAACAAAGGCTTCTGATACACCGTTTTTGCCAGCTTCGTTTGCAAACGTCGGTTTATTAATCCGAGTCTTTCCACGTGTCTGCTCTGCGTCGGAAATGAACTGTAACAATCTAAACATATCCCGACTCTCATCCTCTGGAATAACGGGAGCAGCACCTCATCACTGCTTGAATAAGAGTGCATTGTTCTATAATAACTACGTAGTTCGTTTTTCTCTCGTTACTCGCTATAGGTAGTTTCAATCAATCCTATTTATTTTACTCAAAAAGAGTACGTACAAAATAGTTTATGCTATTATTAAGCACAAATACTTGTTGTTTTGCCGTTCCACCGAAAGAAAAAGTGTAAAGATCTTCGTTGCAGTGCCGGACAATCAACCGCGTGGTACTTAGCGCATTGCTGCGAGCAGAACCGACAAAGACACTGAGTAGTATAGTCTTCATGAAACTCCCTACGGGAGCATACAAGGTGATGGAACGCGTGTACGATGTACCTGGTATATACATGCCTGTCATCGCAGGCCACCCCGGCCCACAACCAAGGAGACTTAAAGACGTCGAGCGTTCTTACCTCCGTCGCTGCTTCCGTGAATTTGCGTCGCCACTCTTCCAAGAAATGGTTAAGTGGCTCCGTCACTGGCATACGCAGCCTAAGCCGAAGCATCTCCACCATCGGCGCACAGTCCGACAATACATACACGAAGCGGCTTCTCGCCTTGATTGACAGGCAGAGTACTCGCTTCATGTATAGTGTGAAGCACTTTTCAAGCAAATCAAAATTACCTTGAGATAGGTGTTGCCACACTCTGTCTAAACTATACGCCAACTTTGGCAGAGTTTTTAACATAAACAAGCGCACTGCCGTACCGACGGACAGTCGCCGTACATCTCCGACCCCTCCGTACAGAGCTGCCAGTGCCGAGGTAACACTGTTTTCGATGTGTGTAGTAAACGATGTGACCCTGTAGTGAATCCGGAGACCCAAGTATGGGAAAGAGTTCACAAACTCCAATGGCTTCCCACAGCAACGAATAACGTCGTTTGCACCTAACACGGGACGTCTCTCCACATGGTGTAATTCTACCTAGCGCGCGTAAGGTATAAAAACGCGTGAATTGAGTGTGTTGAGATCTTGAGCTAATTAGCGGAGACAATGTCATCGTTTCCACATACTACGCGTAAATAATGTCAGAAGGGGCGATTACATTAGCACTCAGAACAGTTGCTAGAGTTAACGTTGGTGGTCACCAATTTGTATGTCGAGCTAGGAAAAAACAAAGGCTTCTGGTACACAGTTTTTGCCAGCTTCGTTTGCAAACGTGGGTTTATTAATCCGAGTCTTTCCACGTGTCTGCTCTGCGTCGTAAATGAACTGTAACAATCTAAACATATCCCGCCCCTCATCCTCTGGAATAACGGGAGCAGCACCTCATCACTGCTTGAATAAAATTGCATTGTTCTATAATAACTACGTAGTTCGTTTTTCTCTCGTTACTCGCTATAGGTAGTTTCGGGACGTATATACGCTATGAGCTTCAAGCCACCACTTCAAGCGCTTGCAACATGGACTTCGTCGGGTAGACGGACGGCCGCAGGAACCACCTGGCGAGTATCATCACCCTGCCCAGGAGGTAAAATTACTTTAATCTGCTAGCTGCTCTGCTTGCTACTGCACTGTCCGAGACTACAACAAGAACAACAACAACAGCATCAGAAGCAACAGCAACAACAACACTAACACCAGCAACAACAACTATAACAACTATAACAACAACAACATCAACAGCAACAACAAAAACAACAGCAACAACAATAACAGCAACAACGAAAACAACAACAACAACAACATCAACAACAACAACATTAGCAACATCACGACAGCACTCAACCCTCCTCTCTGGTTCAGCAGCCAATAATGAGTTTGCCGTTGTGAGCGGCCGTTGAGGTCGTCAAGTGCCAGCTGTTGCAACAATGCGCGGCGGTTGGGCGTTCTCGATTGGCAGCCAGCTACCCACCTGCCTCTGTCCGTCACTAAAGTGCAGGCAACAGAACCGAAAGCTGAGGTCGTTGGTCAGTTCTCTCGCCTTCTCTCGCCGCCACATGCCGTGAGTGGTCGACACAACTTGCCTAGTCTACTGCTGCTGCTGCTGTTGCTCGACTAACTGCAACTAACTGCCTCTCCCATATATGACGCAACGGGGCGAGGCCGGACGGGGGTGGTTGCGGGAGAAGAGGAAGATTGGTCTTCATTGATCGCCGAACACGCGTCGTCCCCATTTTGGCCTAACGCAAGGCCGACACAAGCCTGCCGTGGCTGTTCTTGCTGCTGTTGTTGTTGTTGTTGTCGTCGTCGTCGTTGTCACCACCACAACAACCAGGGTGTCGCGAGGCTGCTGCTAAAGATGTCTTCTGCGCTGAGATATTGCCAGCTCAGGCATATATATATATATATATATATATATATATATATATATATATATATATATATATATATATATATACATACATATATGTATATATATATATATATATACTTCTGTACAAAAGAGCCTCTCTTACGACCGGACATAACACCCCCCCCCCTTCCACCCTATTATACATCACTAAAGCTGTTGCAAACACAGATTTTGCATTTAGACAAAAACGTTGACAATACAGCAAAGGTTCAACACGGAAAGTTCGGCATATGTGCTGCTGGTAGTAAAAAAAGTTCCACTCACACTTCAGAGAAGTTATCGGGAAATGTCTAACTGTGAAAACGCCTCTCTGTTCTAGTTCAACAGAATGCCTTTGTATCATTGTAGCAAAATTAATGAAGTGCTTTTTTTACTTTTTGTTCTTATATAGTCTTCTAAAGCAACTATTAATTTCTAAACGAACTTACATTCGACGTGAGAATCTTAAAGGGGTTGTATCATTACGACGGACGTGTAATAAAACAATGCGCCTGATAATTATGGCAAGCGTGTCGTTTTTGAACATTTTTCCGGTTTGTATTTCGCTTAGACAAGAGGTGCTTTTTTACGTATGAAACTTTGCTTTACCATGTGATTGTTTGAGTGCATGTTTTCTCCGCACTCCGCAGTGATTTGCTTCTCTTATCGCCATATATTCTATCTTTGACTTGATTTGGGAGCGTCTGTTTGCGCTAATGCGAACCCTGTCGAATTTTTCCTACATGCCTATAATGGCGCCAAAGCCGTAGTACGTGCAAGATGTGCCATATATGGCCAGGTTCTGCTTATGCTGTTAGTAGCTCTCAGATCTTGTATGCAGCCAATATGATATGACCATAGCGACAGCGTTAGCTTTTTCCTGAGGGCGTCCTAAGGAAAACGCCGATACGACCAACCGTAGCAGGGTGCGGCCAAAACAGCGGACAACTGCCGACACAGGACGTCTCCCTGTTAGAGGCAGAGGCAGCTGCCAAGGCCGCGAAGTGGAAAAGATAAGGGGGAGAGAGGGAGAGAGAGAGGTATATAGGTATAAGGCCAAAGCAAACCAGAGAAAAAGAGCAACGTAGGCAAGGATTTGGACGTCCGGCCCACCATGGACCAGATCACCGAGCGGTGGATGGCGCATCGCTGTACGCGATAACGCAGGTGGTTAGCCAGTCAATGTGCCCTTCTCTCTGTCTGCCTGCCTGCCTGTTACAGCGTCGCTTGGTAAAGAGTCTCCAACAGAACTATGTATGATGCTATATGCCGCAAAGACTATGTATGATGTACGTTTCTCCCTTGCTTTCTCTCTCTCTCGTTCTCCCTGTATCTCACTCTGCCTCTCTCGTTTCGTCTAACTTGTGCTTTATCAACGCATATATATATATATATATATATGTTCTTGTTCTCTCATTGTCTCGTGTTCGCTTGTTGTCCTTGATCACAACGTCTGTTTGCTTCTTACCTGATGACAACCGCCGCCCAGCGTCATATATATATTTATATATATATATATATATATATATATATATATATATATATTGAGGCGAGCACTGCCGAGTGTGCAAACGTATTGTAAATGATTAATAAATCATCACAATATTTTCTATAAATACATATAGTATATACTAAGAAGGGAATAACAGAAGGGAATACTTAAAGGATAAACCTTGTAGACGCGCCACAGTCAAGCTCTCCAAAGGGGACGTCTCGGGCGACGCCAGACTTATTGGTTTCACGGACACATTTATATCAGAGTCCGAATGCCTTGAGTTCCTTTGAGACAAACATCAACACAGGTTCTTTTGGACCCTTGCTTGCCATCTCATCCCCCAGCAACGAAGTGCGCTTGGCCAACAGATACTTCTGTTGTGTGAGCCCAGAAGTTGTGCAGCTGGTCTTGACTTCTTTAGGCCTTAATTTTTTTATGACCTGCTGTCCGCGGTTTTAGGATCCGCCGTTGGCAGATGCACTGCCAAAGGTTGTTGACATTCTCCAGTTGGGGGTTTCCCCCTGCAGCCCTTCGGAGCACGACTATTTGCTTTAAAAATAAAAAACGGCTCTTTCTGTCCGAGAGCATGCTCGTCTTCACCCGGAAGTTGGTACGCCCTTGTTATGTTTGTTCGTAAAGGACTCGATTGACTTCCTGCAGTGTCCTTTAAATGCCTGGTACCTGGGCGACGGCGTGCTTGGGGGACAGCCGCCTTCCATCGCTGGTATCTCATTACGGAATAAACCTACTGAGGTCGTGCCTTTCGGCAGCCCGGATACGAGGGCTAATTGTTTTCAATTGCCCGAGAACCTTCGAGCCTTCAAGGAGTAAACCTTAAAAATGTAGTGTCTACTACCGCCATGACTGGCCGGCGACCGTTTCGAGTTCGCCATTCTCTCGCTCAAACAACACACGTCCACTGTCTGGGTGGCACCAACGACTACTAACTCATTTATTCGCATGCATCCTTTGATATCACAGATTTGCCTGCGCTTTTAGTGACTTCCCGCGTCTTTAGTTTGCTTCGGCATTGCCGCCGACCGACGCTGTATATGCCCGCTGCTAAACGGACGCTGCTATTCTACATTCCCCCCTCCTATTTACAGGCTTGTTTTGAATTTTGTTCCATCTTCACCCGTAGCCGGCTCGGTGCGCGTCTTATCCGCCGTGAACGTCCTTCACATGGCGCGCTGTCGTCTTCGTGTTGTTTAATGGGGCACCGGCGGCGGCTGACTTCCGTATTCTGATTCAGTCGCCGGGCACGAACTTGATTTCGAATGCTGTTCTTCTCCCGTCTGCGTACTCCTGCTTGACCTGTTTTTCGTCCACTGGCGCTCGTTTTTTCTCAGCGTATCGCTTGGTGTTTCCTCGCCAGGGACTTCATCTAATGTTGTCCTCATCAACCGCCAGCACGTATTACGTAGTCGATGCTTCGTGCCATGATGCGCATCCTCCGCCACTCCCAGGCATTGGCCGTCGGTCCAACGACGTCTCACCGTTGCTGCTCCTCTACTTCCGGCCGAATTGGCTAAACGAGCCACACTTTCGATATCTTACTCATTTTGGCCCCGTACTCGTAGCTTATCCATTCGCACGCCTGGCATTCTTCCGCTCTGTGTTCTCGCCCTGCCGCCAGCCTAGATCCGCTTCATTCCGCCGGACCTCCTTCATCAACTCGTGCCGTCCTGCAATTCATACTGACCTCCGTGACGCACCTCTCTATGTGTAACGCAGCCGTCAGGGCCTGTTCGACTGCCCCGTACTCGTGGTTTTTCCATCCGCGTACCTGGTATCTACCTGCTCTGCATTCTCGTCCTACCGACGGCCTTGGTCCGCTTCTTTTCGGCGGCCTTCCGCTTCTCGAATCTTTTTCACCTACTTGTTTCCCTCCTGCGATCCATCTGGCTTCTGTGACGCACCTCTCCTCGTGTAGCTCGGCCGTCTAGTTCTGTTTGACTTGCAAGGGCCTCTTTGAGGAGGAGCTTTTCTCTCACCTGTGGCCGTGTTGCCCCAGAATGAATTGGCTCCTCAACTCCGGCTCCGAGCATTACACTTGCACCCCACCAGCAGTCGTCATAATGACACTATTTACTCACCGTGGCCGTCACCGGAAGACTTTGTCGCGGGCAACGGCCGCTTCCTTGAGTTCCTTGAGCATCTTCTGTAGCTTCGTCACCATCATGACGTAGTTGTCTCGCCATCTTTTTTCTTTTCCAAGCTTAGTGCTATTTCGTTTACGGCGTTGTTGGCCGGTCTGTGGATGGCAAAACCGGAGGTGGGGGTGGCAGACCTGTGGGCCGCTAACCGACGCTGTATATGCCCGCTCTGCTTAACGAACGCTGCTATCCTACATAAGACACTAGAGGTGACTCTGGACGTTCGCCTCTCACCCGACGCACACTTGCAGGCTCTGCTTTTCATAAATTTAGGTGGACTGGGAATGACTGGCGCTCTAGCGTTCGCTGGCCCTGCCATAGTCTCCTTTATATCCCTGGCATTGAAAAAGATCGAACGTTACTGGACAACACAGGAAAAGTGTCTACGATCACACTTTAGCAGCTTTATCTGAAAGATTAGCATGTCCATGAAGTGCCATACTTACTGACACACTTTCCCAGAAAGGTTGGTCGACCACACTGCAGGAGAAGATATTTCCGTATCTCCTTGAGCAAGCCCCCACTACGATTGACAAGACCAAGTCCTCCGCCAAAGACGCCGGGGCCAGGTCTCTGCTAAATGACGACACTGTTCAGATTAGTGCAGGGCTAGGCCTAAATGCAGCTCTCGTATTCCCCTACCAATGTAGATGCAGCGGTCAAGTGGGGTCACAGGCACTCCATGACCTCTCTTGTGCCTTAAGCTCAGGTCGTCAAGCCACGCAGCACTTAACGGGATATTTAGCCGAGCCTTAAGATCTGCTGGCTTTTCTTGCATTCTCAAGCATCTGGGTCTCTGCAGGACGGACACTAACGTCCCTCTAGATAGGTCGCATGCAGGTATGGGATGAAACCGTTACTGAATCATTAGCCCCTTCAATGGTCAGTGCGGGAGCGGAACATGCTGGTGACGCGTCTATGTTGGTGAAGCCAAAAAAGTGCGGAAGGTATGCCAGTATTAACACTACATCCAAAACTGTCGCCCACTGGCGTTCGGGACACTAGGGGAATCTGGCCCGAAGACGCACAAACTTATTCAATGAGTCGGCAAGACGTTCAACCTTTCGACAGGGGCACTAGAGCTGTCAAGTATATATATATATATATATATAGTAGCGGCGATGGCTTAGGCGGCTAACGCACCGTTCAAAACGGGGCGTTGCCATGGCAACCATGGTTGACAAAACAATTGCAAGTTCGAGCCCCGGCCTTGCTGGTTGTATTTGTTGAACGTGGTTGTCATTGTCCTGCTGCTACATACCTCTGCTGGTGAAAGCCTATATAAAATCCAGTACGAGAACGCGATGACGATAGATGCATTTAGACGATATCGTGCCACAGGCAACTTAGCCCATTACGAGCGTCTAAACTGTGGTTGTCAGAGAGTTGAAAAAAAAAATTAGCACTTTGGAGTGGTTTGGTCACGGGTTCTCTAACCCAGGGTTAGCCCACTTCAACAATGTACCTCGAACAGACCTCCTTGTCGTCCGACATTTTCTCGTTGAATGTCGAGCGACAGCCTCTGACGCAAGAATTCGGATGTTCTCGAGTCTCTCGTCGAAAGATTAAGGCTTTTACCTGCGCGTTGAATTAGCTTGAGTGTAAGAAGGCCTGCAGTTCTCATAGACAACGAACAAAATTCGTGCGGATAATCAACGCTAGATTATTTTCTAGCATCTGTTAGCCTCAGCTAACCTGGACGCATGACCTGCTCGGTCCGCACCAGCACTGACCGTCGAAGGAGCTAATGAGTCGGAGTATATATATATATATATATATATATATATATATATATATATATATATATATATATATATATATATATATATATATATATATATATATATATATATATATATATATATAAATAAATATATATATGTGTGTGTTTTATTATTCGCATGGCATGGGTACCTAAATACACATGTCACCCTTTTATATCAGAGACGCTTAGAGCGGCACGATATATGTTACCTAGGCATCCATAAAATCAGCGTATCCTTCAATACCTACTGAGTATTTGCCTGTCATTGGGACAATCTCTTCTTTGAAAAATCGACCTGGTCCTTTCTAACGTTTGGTAAAAAAAGCTAAGGCCTTCAACAAGTCTATATATCTGCACCCCCAAGACTGTACATTATTTTACAATGAATCATTCCCTAGCCCACAAACACGACATTCTGTACTTTGCCCTCCCTATATTTAGCTCTTTGTATCTTTGTATCTAACATCCCTGCCCCTGGCATCTGCAAATAGCCTATTTGCTCGAGTAAAAGCAGGAAGGAGTTATAATGAATATTATCGTATATTCATTGTAATCCCTTCCCACATTTCCTTTGCATATATACCTGCCGAATTCGATCTGAACCCATCACCAATTTTCATTTGTCTATAAAAGACTAGTTTACTCTCAAATTCACCATTATTTCCGATACCCTAATGCTTGCCCGACTATTGTACTCAATTTGCCTAGCTGCGATCCCACTTCGTATTGATTCTTAGTGCCGTCTTCACCAGTTGCTTATTGCTTCTAATTTTTTTTACTTGCAAAGTATATACGTTTTATTTGCTTAAGTATTATAGGTCACAATTGTCTCCTTATGAACGTGTACACCGGATAAAATAAGTAAAAATGTCACATATCCTCCCGGTTCGGGCGTGTCCAGTCTAGTAGAGTTTCGCGCACAGAAGCGACGTTACCCCGCTGAATGTCCAGCGATAGTCTCTAGTGCAGGTACTCGACAGCTCTAGTGTCCCCTGTCGAACGGTTAAGCGCCTTGCTTCTAATTGTATTGTTTCAAACTTCTTTGCTAACCCCGTGTTGTGGACCAGAGAGGCATTAACAAAGGTCAATCCTGGCTCATGGCCTTCCATATATTCCTTGCTACTGTATATTTATTAAACCCAGGGGCCCTTACACCTGATTGCTTCCTCAAATAATCATCCCATGTAGTCACTGTCACCCCAAGATACTTGTACTGACTTTTATAATCTAATTCCTTTCCCTGAAATACAAGTTTCCTTTTGCCTAAACCCATAAAATACTAAAATTGCGCTCCTTTTCTTATCAAACGCCATGTCTAGTTCCTCCGCTGCTTCTTCACCTGCATTTAGCATTTGTTAAACTTTGCTACTGCCCCGCCCTAACACTACCATATCGTCAGCAAACAGCAGCACGGGTGTCTTGATATTTACACCATTTCTCCCTATCTGCCATTCAAAGCCTGTTCTATTAATCCTCTGCGTTATTCTCTCTATATACATTAAAAAATCATCGATGACAACAGACAGCCTTACCTGGCCCCCTTAGCGACTATAAACTCTTGGCTGCTATTATTATTATTATTCAAACCGTGTTATTCCTGTAAATTTATTCTAGTAACTCCACCCAGCTTCTCTCAAAACCCTCATCCAACATAATTTGTCACAACTTTGTTCTGTCCATAAAATATAACTATCTAGCCTATACCCTTTTCCAAATCCGCACTGCCATTCTCCTATCTTCTTATTTGCCTCTAGAATACTCTGTACTCTACTCTTAAACACCTGCATAAATAATCGATACGTTATAGGTGTAATTGGGATTGGTTGCCTATTTTGTAGAGTGTCATTATCTGCCCTTTTTTTAGGTATACGAGGTATACGTATCTTCCTTTGCCCCAACACTCCGGGAGTCTGCTCCATCTAAATATATTATTAAATTGCTTCGTATGATAATACACGTACTCCTTTCCTAACGCATAAATAATTCCTACCGAAATCCCGTCAAGACAAGACGCCATTTTTGAATTCATTTTCTTTACAACGCGTTCGATCTTATCCGCTATGATTGTAATACCCGTGTTAGTTCTTGTCTTTTCTACACTGTTTACGGTTGTGAAAAAAGCGCTTGTAACGCGGTGCCCATTTCTTCTACTATGTATGTTCAAAAATAACCGGATCCTTTTCTGTCATCCTTGTTTCTCTAGTCTGACATAGTCCCGAAACCGTTTTGCTCGCTGGGCATTAGGAGCCTTCAAAATCCTGTTAAATTCCCTCTCGTCTATATTTGTAATTGCATCTTGCATTAGCATTATAATTTTATGATTGGCTTCCTTGTTATTTGTTCAATACTCTCCTATACTCTTCTACCTTGTTTGCGTCCCTTCTTATTACCTTTCTATGCTCCTTACTCCACTTTTCCGCTCTAATATTGCCCTATTAATTTGATCACTCAATCTTCCTCGTCCCTCTCCCTTCTGAATTCCCATCCCTATGTTACAGCAATTGTCATATGCGTCCTTGATGTTCCTATGCATCTCGTCTACTAGCCTTTCTCCACTTGTCGCTATAAGCTGTTTTATGTATTCTACATTCTGCGCCCATTTGTGTTTATCCACACATTTGTTTGGGACAACTACGCACCCCGGCTTCTTATTTCCGCCAACTTCTACCTAATTATGCTCACTTCCAACATTGTATGTTTGCTCTTTATCGTCCCTGATATAATCTTCCTTTCAGCTGCTCGATATGTGCATTCCAGTCTCCCAGACATATCACTACTTCCTTATCCTGATATTCCATAATTATTCTATGTTCTCCTTTAAATAGCTGCTTATTCTCTTTTTCCGTGTTGCTTGATGCTCTGTATACTCCCTTAACTGCCTATATAATCCCCTCCTGGTGTATCCCTATATCCCACTATATATGATCATCAGATCCTCAATTTTAACATTCACTCACACTCTGTCTTCTGTGTCTCTGTCGCTTAACTTAGCTTGCTTAGTAATTTACAAGCGTCTTCCTGAGCAGGTCTGTTGTTGTTGTCGCTGCAGCCGTTTCTGCTGCTGCTGCTGTTGTTGCCGCCACCGCCGAACCTTGCAGACTTGGTTGCCGTACGTCGTACACCTGACTGTTTGCTGTCAGGCAAGGTTGCTGCAGGGGCATGATGATAAGGTTGTTGAATACGAGGACCCCTGAGCCGAGAGGCTAAGATGATGAGGCAACATCCAGACAGTGAACAGAGCCCCCCAAATATGGAAGAGCGAGGGCCTAAAAATATAGAAGAGTAGACGAAAGAAATCGGGTAAGGGAAGTTTAGCGCTACTATAACTCGCTATCTCTCACACGCATGAGCAATGTAGTATGGACAAAGAGGAACGGCGCTGTAGGGATCCTTATAGATAGATATGCGTGTGGAAACAGCAACGTTTAGGCATTTTGCCTTAGGTATAGGTAGGGTGACATTTCCTTGCATTCCTTACGAGAGCGCCATTCGCAAAGCAATGCGCTTTTTATCTTCTAGTACACTCTGTAAAATATGTTCTTCTCTCTCTCTCTCTCTCTCTCGCTATGAAAACACCTTTCAGTGCTCCGGTTAGCAGAAAAATCGAGCCAGGCAGATACATAACACAGGGGAAAATATGACCCACACCCTTTTGTAGCGGCGGTGGCTTTGGCAGCAAACGCACCGTTCGAAAAGGGCGTTGCCATGGCAACCTTGATTAGCAAAACAATTGCACGTTCGAGCCCCGGTCTTGCTAGACGTAATTGTCATTGCCTTGCTGCTAAATACTAATAATGAAGAAAGCCCGTTCAGCAACAAGAAAACGATGAGATGCATTTAGACGATGTCCTGCCACAGGCAATTTAGCCCATTACGAGCGTCTAAAGTGTGGCTATCAGGACGTTAACAAAAAACTGGTTAGGAACACTTCATAGCTAGTAAGAGGCTTTAAGTGGCTAATATTAATTACACATGTTTTCAATAAAACTGCTAAAGCTTAAAGTACAATTGTAGAAATGTAAATTGATATACAAGTTTTTAGAAATGCGTCGAGTTGTCTACCATCTATTATCAATGAGAACTGCTGGAAGAAAATGCGATCAACGACAGGGATCGCGTACAGGCGACATCCTGGCAAATAACAAGCACAAAAACAAAACTGACACTCAAACTTGAGACCGCCAAATCTCGTCACCAAGCACTCGAATCGCAACTGGGAGCATGTCTGCAGACGCAGTAAAAGTTGACAAAGTGCAAGCAGGGCAGCAACCGTAAATCGAAATAGCCCTACATCCTGATTAAGCGTGCATCTCTGCCAGGTGCGACAAAATCCTAGCACAACGAAGAGGCAATGAAGATTCTGGGAAGCAGTTGGGCGGGGCAAAAGCTTTTGGACAAAGGCACGCATTGCCAACTGCGGCAGTCGCCATCTCTTTCGGACAAATTAAATAATTTCTAAATAACAACTTAGATGTCGAGAATAGATACATTTTCATTGTGGCTAACGCCAGAAAGGTCAAGGCGCGTCCCACCGTGTAGTGGCCACGAAGAAGTTCCATGGCGTATCATAAGCGAATGCTAGGGCCAAAACTAATAGGCCCGAACGTAAGGTTTACTGATTAAGGTATTTTGATTGAGAATCCTGAAGTCTCAGCCGCAACCTGAATAAGCCGACTGTTCTGTGAGAGTGGTGAATTATAGGCATTATTGATAATTATATTCTGTGTAGTAGAAACAACTTCTTAAGAAGGTTATACGTTGTTCACCTGTGCGAAAAAGCGTCTACATGTGAGCGAAGTATGTGGCTGACCAGGGTGAAACACTGCTCGCAAAACTCTAACCAAATGATAAAGCCCCCAAGTATATGGGAGAAGGGGCAAATAAGAAATAATGCTGGGAAGCGTTAGTACAAGGCGGCGACGACAAAACATAATCAAGGGAAATACAAAATGCGCCCCATCATTGTGAATGAAAATCATGCCGTGACAAAGAGCGCCACGGTATGACAAATGTTGCTGCTCTTGCAGGGTTGTAAACCGACTCAAGAGAAATACTTGACTTAATTGGTTGGTTTACATATTTGCACACATTCCAATATAGTCCTGACTGCGGCACCAGCAAATGGAGCGCGACAAACGGATAACCTGTTAGTGCTCTAGCAACCAACATAGAAAACACAGCCGGACAGTGTTTTAACAAATCTAGGAGATTGAGGGTGCAGGCATATTTTAATCCTCTCGACAGGATCTTGTATGTCGAAGAGGAAGAATTTTTGCTGATTAGAGAGACGGTGGACTACAATTGAAAAACGAAATCCATGAAGGACAGCTGAGAAACATATTGCCCAAGATTTCCACAATACCATTTTTACTCAATAAATATTCTTTATGAATGAATGAAACACATAGCTTTATTCATGAGTACTTGCAAATACACTTAAAAGCATACAGCCTCTGTACTGCGGAGTTGCCCAGGGGCTAGATAATTCGTAAAAGCGTAGAGAGGTGGAAAATATTAGGCAATGGTTATTTGAAACCTTGGCGTCACGCTCAAACATTTTTTTAGACATGCAGGAAGCTGTCTTAGGTCGACAGACAAACTAAGACAGCTCAACCTGCGCTGGTAGATGACCCCTTACATTGTTGCATTTGTTTTGAAATATTAATGTTTCTAAGCGAATTCCGATGTAGTATAAATGAGTTCAAATAATATTCGGTAAGCACAAATGGCCCTACATGAGCCGATTAATGCATTATAGAGTATGCATCAGCTACGTGTAGACGTAGTAGACAAAACATCTACATTGTTAGGAACAAACATTTTGAAGTAAAACGGCTCCATTGTTCCAAAAAGAAAATGTGTCTCAGCGTTGATCATTTTTAGGGCTTTCCATCATAACTTTAGGGTATGCTCATGGACGGGATAAACTCAGCTTTGTATACCTTGAGCAGAATGCAAAGGCTTACAGGTTTTAGAGCATTGATCTAGTAGAGGGGGTGCCAGTTGTGTGTAAGGCATATCACGTTTGACTACCGGGAAGCCAAAGTAAAGTTAAATTTCTTTTTAAAAACTGAAACTGACTTTTAACGTTTTGCAGTTTTCATATACAAGTATATGCTAATCTATTTAGAGTTATATAAGAGGTATAGAAGGGATAGATAAGCTGGGTCGGTTTCATCCCATGCTTAGCCTCTCCTTTCTGTTTGGCTCTGTTTGGAAATACTTTATTTTTGTATGTGGGCCGATTGTTAACAATAAATCCTTGCAGCAGCGTGTAACGACCAGGCTCAGAATCTAAGTGCGCGTTTTTGTGTGATTCTAATTCAATATCTATACATTCCCGGCATATTTGAGTACAGTTAAGTTAGTTATGCTACCGCCTCTGAAGATATGTGCTCCTCTTTGTTGTATAACAATCTGTTATACGGGGCTGGTGTTCTACATGAAAAGGCTACAAAAGTAGAACAACGAGCTCTCTGGGGACGACTTTGCGGGATCGCGCGTGTGCCAGGCGGTCTAAGCCAACCAAAAGAGTGTATCTTTCTAGATTGACCCAACACTACTTTGCTTATTGCTTTGCGACTTTAGACTGGAGCGCACAATGGTCTGTGCACTACATGTTTGAAATGCGTCCGTACAGAACTTGCGCTGCATGCAACGAGGTTCCAGACTCACCGGCGTCGGCGCTGGTCCCACAAACATCGTCTTCTTGAAAATAGTTGAAACAAAAGAGAAGTGGTTTAGCGTCTCCGAACGGTATGCGATTTTCCTACAGGGTGTTCAAACCCGGTGTGGCCAGGAGTGGACGAGTCGTAGAACTTGTTAAAAAAAGTAATGTTTCAATGGTATTGGAGCGTGTGGAAAATTTGCAATCGCAGATGAACGAGCTGTTCGATGAAGAAACTGAAATCAAATTTGGCCAATCCATTGTTGCCGTCTAACGCGGCTTGCTTAAGAAAAATATTTCTATGGGATCTCTATTTCTTTTCTTTCATGTTGAATACACTCACCTTTTGCCATTACGCTCATTTTTAAACGAAACACAGAAATGCCATAGATTCATTGGAAATTGATCATATTGGTATTGAACCGATGGTGGTTTCATTTATGATATGATTAAAGACCGTACGCCAGCCGCTAACATTATATCTTCTGTTCCGGTAGTAGTGGACGAGGAAAAACGGCTCACGGCAATCATATCACAAATCGAACCATCATCGATTTGGTATCAAAATAGTACTCATGGAATTTTTTATGTGGTTGTGTTGTTGCTTTACAAGCGTAACAGCTAAATTTTAATGTATCGAGGAAACAAAGCAGAATGCAAAACGCGCCAGTATGTTTAGTTTCTCCATTGAACAACTCGTTCTCTTGCAACCGTACATTTGGAAATGCTATTGTCGTTACGATCACAGTTAACAGTGCCAACGTGTTCGCGTGTGGCTCTTGCAATGTGTCGTTAAATCTAGAACCTAGCGTGGAACTCTGCTGCTTACTTTGTTGCGAATTAGTTATACGTGCAGTGTCTACTCAAGCAAACACCGTCATCATCATTATCAGCAACATTCCTCAGCTCCATCATCCCAGGCCAGCCCTTGCGCTTTGTTCTCATCGGCACCCCACCGTCAGCGCCATCATCGTCACCTTTATCATTGTCAGCTCCATCTTTACTATATATATACGTCATCAGTGTTGTTGTCGTTCTCACCACCATCTTAATTGTCGTCATGACTTTTGTGTTTTACTTTCTCCATTAGTTGCCACCCTCAGCGTCATCACCATCACCTTCGGTATACTGGTATACCTTCATCACCTTCGTCGTCATCATCTTTGTCTTGATTTCTCCATTCCAGTTACTACCTTTAGCACCAGCATCGTCATCGCTTTCACCATCACCGCTACCAGTCATCATCGACGTCGCCGCAGCTTCCACCTTCGGTACATTGTCATTATTTTAATATCGAATGCCATTCGCGACCCGGCCTGTAAACAAACAACATCTTGTTTGTAAACAGGCGCGGCGCAGCAGCTGGCCACGCCCGTGAAACGAACGCCACCGAGATGGCAATGGTGGGAATCGCCCGAACCACGTACATCGCTGCATGCAGATCGTGCAGTGGCATTGGATGAACGCATTGCGAGAAGCAATCAGCGATGCGGGCGGTCCAGCTTGTCGTTTGAAGACGAGTTGTGGGAAGCGCGCCGCAGAAAACCCGGTGGAAGACACTCGCAACAAAGGCATGCGTGTATCGCAGGTTGATTCTTTCCCAGAGAACACGGAGGATGCCAGCAAAACAACCGAGGAGGCGTTAATGGGGGAAAATCCGGTCGCGGTGCAGAGAGCACTTACTCAGGAGAGGGACAATAGTAACAATGGTCGCTACTGAAATTGAAGAAAGGGAAGATCGGACCGACGATGACGAAACGGTGACGCGCCCCAAACGATTGTGTGAGTTGCAGCTTATGACAACGCTTTGGAGACGCGTTTTAATGATATTTGTTACATTGCGGCATTGCGCAGCACATTGAAGGCAAAGTTGAAGAACCTCGATATACTAGAAATGGGGGCTTGTTATTGCAGTGGAAGGTAAGGGCGATAGACTTACATTGCTATCGCTACAAGAGTTGGCGGGAGTTAAGGTGTCCGCGAAAATAAGCAAAGCTTGCTCCTCAGTAAAAGGCAATATTTTGGGTGTGCAACCCTCTATCTCAACGTCGTGGCGGAAAATCTTCCACGACCCAGCCAAAAACAGCAATATTAACTCACCTTCTTTTTTAATGGAATTGCAAAAATATAAAATTAATCTTGGCCTTCCTTGCTCCGATTATGAATGCACAATATGACGTATTCAGCCTCACTGAGACCTGGGTCACGGAACCAACTGTACTTTCCGGTTCGTGTCTGATAACATTATTTGATAACAGAGTGAAGGTCTTGGAGGAGCAAGCGGTGAAGTTGCTGTACTATATAAAAAGAATGTCAGTGGAATAGAAGTCCTACACGCACTGGACTCCTGTAAGGAAAACTGCGTTGTACTTGCGGGAAGTTTCAAACATTTAAATGCAATGCATTTCTATTTCTTCAGAAGCTATTCCCTACCCGTTAAAAAGCTACTGTTTTGCTTGAATTAAGTCGACGTTAACAAAACAATAGTGCCTCGAGGGGACCATAACTGTCCCATCGACAAATTGGACAACGTTAGAACAGGCGAACTTATCAGCGCGTTGGCGTCCCGTAGTGTGTGGGTGAATTCCACATCCAAGGAACCCACTGTGTATCTCCATAAGAAAGGTTTATGATAGGTATATTTGCCACAAATGCCAGACACGATAGCACCAGATACAAGGGTCCGCAGTTCAACACTCTGGCCTTTGATACCTGACGACACCTTCCTGTTGCAATGCTCCTCACGGTAAATCATCAGGCAGCAGGCCAATGGCGGCAATGGTTACACGCGGCCATTGATTCAACCCGCCTACTGGAGCTCTCGCTAGAGGTTTTCCTTGGCCCCAACCCCTAGAGGTTGAAATATATACAACACAAATTCGAAATGTATACTACCTAGCGTGCGTCGATAACTGAGCCCAAAAAAAAACAGTTGATATACCCAAGAATGCCAAGAATGCTCTGAAACAGTGTATAATTCAGACGTATATTCTGGTAAAAAGTCGCCCTAAAATGACCTGCCTAAATACGAATGCAAGTCGGCTTTATAAAAAGGCTATGCGGGCAGCTAAACTAAGGCAAGAGATAAAAGCACAAAACAAGTTTCTCAGAAAATTTCAGCTTCATTCACGTAAATGGCTGAGCTCCAACACGCGCCCAGCAACCTGCCTAGTATCATCTGAAAGGCTGGATAGTTATTTTTGACAGATGTGTGCCAACTCATCAACGGTCCCCAGTTGCACCCGGTGCATGTCTCCGTTTGGGGCGAGAGGACAACTGAAGGTCGACAGGAGCTGGCTTGTCCTATCGGTATTTCGGAAGTTGTGGACACGACAATGAAGCCTCAGAAAAGGCTGTCGATTCAGACCTCGTCCGAGACGAGGAACATCTGCAACAGGCGATAGTTCTGGGTCCTTGACTTGCTGTTCTCTTCAACGAGATCATTTTGAGAGATTTTTGGAAAGTACCGAACGCTTGCCAGGGCAGGTTCACGGTTTCGGCCGAAGGAGGATGACGATGCGTTATTGCGCTCTTTTTCTCGATAATGTGAATCATTATCTAAGTTAAAGCTAACTTTCTTTTTGCTGTTCTTCGTAGACTTAAAGGCGACAGCGTCGATACAGCGTCACGAACAATACAATATTCCTAGATAAATTAGCGTTATGCTGTGTTCTAACAATAACACTAAAGTGATTATAAGCTAGGCTGCAGGAGGGGCAAGTAATCACAGACGACGGGGTAACTGAACATAGCCCAATTATTCAGACTACAGGGGTTGCATGATGCGATACTCTTAGCCCGCTATGGTTCCTAATGTTGGTGAGCGATCTGGCAGACAAAATCCAGCGTCGGCACTCGCAAGTTATTACACTTATGCACGTTAATGGGCTTGCCCTCTACTGCCGGAGTTGACCTCACCTGCAGCAATCGCTTGCATCACTGCAAAAGTTTGTTAAATGTCTCCAAAATTAAAGGCGCGCTGAAAAACACAAATTACGTTTGAGCTCTGCGCCAATAGATTGTTCAGCATTTTTCGAATCGTGAAGTAGTATTTTAACCACAAGGATTACAGCTTACTAAACATATTAATACACTACCAATTTATGTCGAATAAACTTGAAACTAAACATATTAAGATACGAGCTTGCAAGAGCTTTCTATCGTTTCATGGTACCCCAGAACCTCATTGGTTGCCGCTGTATGTCGCTCTCAACATTTAAAATCCAAAGATTGCACCGATTGCTGCTTGCGGGATACACGTCATATGGCCCCATTATCGAAAGCCAATCTGAAAAAAACTTGATAAAATTCAAGCCAGTTTTCTAGAAAAGAGTGCTAGTAGTCCACCACACTAGTCGCAACCGGCTTGTCTATTTGTTGGCCTTGACACCACTCCTTGTGGAAGATCTCAGAGCGACTTATGCTTTGCTAAGCACGGAGGCCTTTGAAAATCATCTTGCTGAATAGGAACATAAGCTTGCGGATGTTAATTTGCGTTTTTAAGAGACTAGAGCGATGATCACAAATTACTGAAATAAACCGGTTGTAAAAACAGGTTTTTCCTAACCGGGTTTGCAATACACGGATTTCGTATGCATTTATGTACACGAAATGGAATGCATGAAATATCGACCGAGTGCGAATACAAGATATGCGGAAAAGCGTGTAATCTGTATTATTTCTAACAGTGTACCAGATAGCCCTATGTTTGCAGTACTCTCGTAAACAATACATATTTTGCTAAGAGCCCCCCAATGTAATAGTTTTTTTGCTACGCTGCGTGCCCGTTCAAAAGTTTTTTTTTCCATAGAATAAAAATTGTCTGTGTGCATCAAAAGTCTGAAATTGAAGGAAACTCCAACGCTTCTGTGAGCGCACGCACTTTAAAACTCTGATGGAACCCCCTCCCTGTGTTTCTCTTGAATCTTACAATAAGCAAGATCGTGATTTGTTATGATGCTTATAAGTACGTGAGTAAGGCCGACATGTGTTTGTGTCATCTACCCGCCTGCTCCGTAAGTAAGACAATACTGCCTAAGAGTTTTATAGTTTACTAAATGTACATGCAACCGGCTAGACGAATAAGAGCACTCTTATAGGGATATATCTCTCCACAAAATATAAGAAGGTCAGATGTTAGCAGAAATATCACATGTCGCTTTGTAGTTATACAGTGTAAAATTATGGACTTGCGACAAAAAAAAGAACAAAACACGAATGTTAGATTAGAACAACCCATTGTCGTCTCATACACGAAGTAATTAGCGACGCAATAGAAGCGAGCTGCAAGAGGCGCTTGTTCTTATGATATTAGAGTCCTCCTCTATTTTGCTTTACCACCGTAAATTCACCGAACGTCATTAGGTGCTACTAATGAGAACAACTTCGACATGTATATACTATGCTTTATAGGTAATGCGCACCAAACAGGTGATTGTATATTTACGCTTCATCAAAAAGGGAGATACCTGAATATGCTTGGATGGCTACAACTGTGCAAAAATATGCTTTAACTGTTCTTTAAAGAGAGGTAGTCTACAGTGTCTACCAGTTTCTGATACTTATGTACGTCAAGGCGCACGGGTGTTTACACCCTACACTGTGCCGTTCCAATAATGCATTACTGCATTTCCTATATTCATTGATGGTTTCCTACACAAGGAGTCACCTCTATAATAATTTTACGTGGCGGGCAACTCAACAAAATGCTCGTATATTTATGATGTTAGGCAATATGTATTATTGATAGTTAATGATATCCAGCTTGCCATACATGACTAAAAATCCAGCTTACGATACATGACTAAAGATCCAGCTTGCGATACACGACTAAGTATTTTGCAACTGTTCCATCTGCTCACACTAAGACGACAATACGACAATGTAGCTAACAATTTAACTAGACATCACCCAACTCAAAGTTAGTGTGCGGCTGCCAACCAAAAGTCCTTACTTTTTGGTCGCACATAGATGAAGGTGCATTCTATCCATCCGTAGATACGATGCGCCTTCTAGTGGCGAATATAAGTTTACGTATATTCATTCATATTGGCACAGCGCGTCGGTGTAAGAGACCAGACGCCCTGGACTCGACTTCATACGATACAGGGCAGTACACACCACACAAACAGACCGTCGGCAGGTGTATGCACTTGTGCGCTGGGTACAGCTCAGTGTCGAAATAAGAGATAAAAATGATTGCCGACCGACCAATTGCTTTGCCGACCCGCCGCCTTTCGCCTCATCTAGGCATGGTGTGACGCGCGATGTTCACCATAGGGATCTAGTTGCGATCGCAAAACTTGCTATTACTCAACACCAAGTAGCAAGGTCGTGCGTTGTGTATTGGCCTTCTGGTTCTTCTTTTTTTTTGTGTGCTGGTTACTTACCGCGCTGACAGCCATCGACGTACTGGCGAGGAGGAGACGGGGAGAGTTAGGAGGCGAGAAACGACGGCGGGAAAACAAAGAGCAAAAGTAAGGGAATAATAGGGAAAGAGCAGATGAAATAGTGGCTGGATGCCGACAGCTGTCGACATGGTCCAGGGCTACGCTTGTGTTGTCGGGATTGCGGAAGGCACACCACTGTTCTAGTCTTCTGCACGAGGCGCATCTGACGACGAGATCGTCGTTCACAACGACGACGCCCCCGCTACCACCACCGCCGGCACCCACCGACGATCACGATACCTCGGTGACCTTTCTCCCTATGCTGGCCGGCGGTGTGGGGTGGGGGTATCATCAGACACCTCTATGAGGCATTCGTTGTTGTTGTTGACCCTCGAGCGAGAATTCTGATCACGTCATCCCCCCCGCATGCAATCCTCGAAAGCCAGTCTGCAGCGTCCGCTATGCCAGATGCTTGGGCCGCTGCTACTTTACCCAGACATACATGCCTTTAGCTGGTGGAAGCCTGCTGCGTGATTCGGTGTGGTAGAGTGTGTCTATAACTCAATTTTCATCTCGTAAGAGAAGTGTGAGGGCGGAGAATTCGGAGGATGAGGGAGGGGGGGGTAGTGATCCTAAAAAGGCTGGCCGACATTGTCAAGCGTGGGCTTTCGCACACGGCCCTCTTGAAACGGGTGAATATACGATTCGTTCTCAAGAGTACCGTGTCAAACATCTCGGTCTGGTGTTAAAATGCACGTGTATATACGAAGACGTATATATATACAAGCAGCTTTCTGCAATAGGGTCGATACACGTCACGGTGACCTGTCCGGCTTTAACCTCGTTCAAGGCGAGAATTCAAGGCGTCGATATCGCATAACGGTCGACGAGGTACGCAAAGAGCTAGCAGGTTGCGGTGTGGTGCACGCTCGACGCTTATCCCGCACAGGTCAGGCTGGCGTACATGTCCTGTGTTGCTTTTCCCTGAAGAACTAATCATCTATGATGACGTCAGAAGAGGCATACTTAATGAAGTCCTAACCGTCCTTTTTAGAAGAGAACACCTGGCGGAACGCAAGTCTTCCGATACTACGTGAAGGTAATCTGGGAAAAAGATGAGTTATTGGCCTAGCCCCTGTCTGCTACGCTGCTTCACTGGTCCGATTCGGTCCGGTGGCAGCCTCGTTAATGGAGAAGGTAGTTCGACCACAATTAAGACATCAAACCAATAAAACACGATATACTATCAGAAGCATGCTCGATCCGGGTCCTTTAGAAGACTATCCGGCTAGTACGGCCTAGATGAACCCAAAACACAAAAAAGAAATTAAGTGGCCTAACGCGGGCTTGTTTCCCAGAGAGACCGCGCTATGTTCTTAACGGGACAAGATACCTTCAGTGGGGGCTGGCCTAAAGCCTTACCCTTGCCTCAGCTCGGCAGCAGGCTCGATCCCAACATTTCCGCATGATGTCAGCACTTAGAATCGGCTCTTCTTCTACAAGCCGTTTCTGTGCAAATTGTATAAAGAAGTAGATTCCAATGGCCTACACGCACTAAGTTAGCTAAAGAGCGCCGGTAAATCGTCCAGATACGATGAACTAAACAGTTTAATTATAAGGTCTCTTAGGAAAGCCGGTATACCATCTATGCTTGAGACGAGAGATTTAGTGTCCGCTACCAAAGCAAGACCTAATAGGGTGACCATTGCATTGAGGTTGCATGGGAAATTCTTACCTTGGTATGCAACGGTTCCGTGCACAACCGCGGTTTTCTACTTACATCACAGCTCAGTTGAGGCGGAGCAGGTAGCAAAGCAAATGGGCGCCAGAAAACGGAATAAATAAGCTGGACTGAAATATATATATATATATATATATATATATATATATATATATATATATATATATATATATATTTATTTATTTATTTATATGGTAGTTCTTAAAATAAAAAAACATGAATTTTCCAAATGTTGTTTTTAAGTGTTTCTTATTTGATATACTCCCCGAGAAGCTTAATACACTTTTCCCACCGAGATTTCAAAGCATTTATACCTCTTAAGTAGAATTCCGCGTCTTTAGACTGAAAATAGGCATTGACAGCAGCCTTAACCTCTCCATTGCTGGAAAAACGCTTTCCCCCGAGACTATTCTTAAAATGTCCGAAAAGGAAATAATCAGAGAGGGCCAGGCCTGGAGAATAGGAAGGTTGTTCAATAAGTTCGAACCTCAGTTGGGCCAGTTTTGCCGATGCTTGCCGCGACTTGTGTGCAGGAGCAATATCCTGGTGAAACAGGACAACCTTCTTCTGCAAAGCGGGATGTTCCACGATGAGTTCTTGCTTTAGGCAGTCCAACAGTCTTGCATAATATTCTCCCGTGATTGTTTTATCGCTCTTAAGGTAGTCGACCAGAATTATTCCACGTTGGTCCCAAAAAACCGTAGCCATCATCTTTCCGGCCGATGCCGTTGTCCGCACCCTCTTCGAAAGTCCTTCACCAGATGCACACCATTGGCGAGATGCTTTTTAGGTCTCGGGAGTGTAGACATGGACCCAGCTTTCATCGACGGTCACGAATCTGCGCCAACAATCCAACGGATTTTTTGACATCTTGGCCAAATTTCGCTGTGAAGCGGAAACATTGGTCTTTTTGGCCTTGGTTGAGCAAATGCGGCACCCATTTTGCTCTGAGCTTTTTCATCTTCAAGTTCTCGTGCAGGATGAAATGCACACTACCCAAACTGATCCCCAAGGCGTCCGCTATCTCCCTAATGTTCACTCGCTTATCTGCGGCAACGATTTTCCGCACTTTTTCCACGTTTTCCTCATCAGTTGCCGTTTGTGGGCGTCCTGAACGTAGTTCATCCTCGGTGCTCCTGCGACCTCATTTTAACTCATTAATCCAGTTGGAAACAGTGGCAAAACATGGCGCAGAGTCCTCGTACAACTCGTCTAACACAGTTTTCATTTAAGTCGAATTCCAACCTTTGATATAAAAATGCTTGATACACCACTCGAAACTAGCACGGGAAAAGCGATCAAACGAAATCGCAACGGCCAATCACCATGATATTTTGACTGCTAGCAGTCGAAAAGTTGCCGTTTCCAATAGCGGTGAAAGCGCGCCAAAATTCTAAAAAAGCTCATTTTAAGAACCGTTTTATATATATATATATATATATATATATATATATATATATATATATATATATATGTAAGTATATATACATTATATATATATATATATATATATATATATATATATATATATATATATATATATATATAACAGACTGAAAGCTCTTAGTGTGAGGTATGTATTATATCTGACTATCCTGGATGCAACTGTGCAGGCCAATTTTTTAACCTTTAGTAGGAGGCTGGTTGGAGACTTTTATATAGCGTTATTTCATTTTTCCTCTTTTAGTAACCTTTAGCGTGCTTATTTGGAGTGTCTCCAGCAGAGGAATGTACAATTACGCTTAGCAAATGGAAGAAGAAGTACTTTTATATATATATATATTTATATATATATAGTGTTCGTGCCCGTGCTCCTCATCTTTATAGGCTATTTGGCGACATCGTTAAAGGCAACTCAAGATCACATCACTGCCTCCTTAGTAAGTTATGAAATTATACTAGCATACTAGCTACTTGACTAGATCACGACGACCCTGCAAGAATGAGAATAATGGCTCATCGGCACGGTAGGTAAATATGACGGCGCTCTTTCGCAATGACACCTTAAGGCTATCCCCTGCTAGGCTGCACGCTCGTTGATACGCTACCGTCCCTAGCAGCACAAACAGGTAACGAACGCTATTCGCAAGAATGCACCGTACACGATGCATAAATTAATACAGCTACTGCACAGCGTTAGAGTTAATCTGCACGATAGAAACGAGAATGTAGAGATTAATGTACGAACGCATATGTTTATAGGAACACGCATATTATTTTGTTCCTAATAATAGTATAAAAAATACATCTCATTATGACTGAATAATGAAGTTCTATTGTGCAGTTGCCTTGGTAAATGCACGCTAGCAGTGAATCAACTCTAGTAATTAATAATAACAATAATAACTCTAGATTGTCTAGACGTTCTTTCTCTCGTGAAATAATAATGAAAACAACATAATCTAAGTAACTCTATATCTTTATATTAGTAGACAAAAATCGTTTTTCTGGAAAGAACAAGCTTCATCACCTATGGCTAGTTTTGAGCACGCACATGCTCTTAATACATGCTTAAGGTTGTAAAATATTATAAAACGCATTGCCTTTTTTGCCATTTTCACAGCATTATTCGCTTACGAACTGATTGGAAATTTGGCAGATCAGTAATGACGATTTTACCTCTACCGATAGTTTTTGAAACGTTCACAGAGGTATATATATATTTATATATATAAACTGTCGCTACAGTTTCTCTCGTGAAATAAATATGAAAACAAGATAATCTAAGTAACTCTATATCTTTATATTAGTAGACAAAAATCGTTTTTCTGGAAAGAACAAGCTTCATCACCTTCATGGCTAGTTTTGAGCACGCACATGCTCTTAATACATGCTTAAGGTTGTAAAATTGTATAAAACGCATTGCCTTTTTGCCACTTTCACAGCATTATTCGCTTACGAATTGATTGGAAATTTGGCATATCAGTAATGACGATTTTACCTCTACCAATAGTTTTTGAAACGTTCACAGAGGTATATATATATATAAACTGTCGCTACAGTTGTTAGATGGTCTTCGCTTGCTTCGTGCATGTCTTTACAGAGTCGAAAGTGGTAGATGCGTTTGCGAGTTACGGCGTTATCCATGCGCAACGTCTCTATGCACCTAATCCAGAGGGGAGAAGAGGCCCCCTAACAGGTTCATCCTTCCTGTTCAGTTCTTGGCATCCTCGGTTACCTTGGTTTTAGGGCCTGGCTACATGCTTTATCTTTCAGAGAGTCACCTTGCGGATAGATATTCGTTGCCACGAGCTGTCGGAAAGACGGCCACACAATCCATTTGGCGGCTGTCTCCCCCATTTCTGCACGTTAATTGCGCGACTCTATGACGCCAGACCCCACACATGCTTGAAACTCTATTTTGCTAAGTAGAAAAACCGCCGAAATATGAAGGCCCGGGCGTTATAACAAAGCACTGAAGAAGACCGTGGCCGTCGGAGAAAGCAACTTCTCATCACAAAGGTAATAGGCAAAGTAGGCATCATTTAGGCCAACAGCAATAGGAGCAGGCCGGCCTATGGTCCGATAAATGAAATAGAACGAAGAAGAATGACTAATGTGATGACCCGAGCCCAAGAAGAGAGAAATAGGATAATCAGAAAAGAACATGGGATAAAGACCATACGCAGGATACGACCCTTATAATTTAACAAACTGTGCGGGTGCTGAAGGGAGAACACGAAATTAGTTCTGGTGGGTTCCAAATAAACCCCAACCGCTGACCCCCCCCCCCAGAAAGCTTGGAAAGTAAATAGCCCTATCACGCATCGCAAGAAAATGTAATAACAGCATACACACCCAGGCGAGGAAACATACCACCTAAATGCTGGTGGTCGCAGGAGAATGCGGACTAACGTAAACTGCAAAGCGAGGCGTGGTCTCAAAATACCGAGGTGCGCGCACTCAAGCATTGCATAGATTGCCCCTACCTCGGATCAGCCTTAAATATTTTGCAGAATACATCCTTCCGAGTAAACAAGTCTGGAAGAACTATGGCAAAAGAGATCATCCAGGATGCCAAAGGCCAAAACTGCAAAGAAATATAGACACTTCTTCTAGCTTAGAACGACCGAAGAGAGGTACCGATTGAACGAAGGTGTTAGACAGGTGCGGCAACCCGTAGGCGACCCTAGCTGATTCATTTCAAAAGGAGCTCGTCCCTTATTTTGATAGCCCCCGGTACAGATCTATGGAAATCCGGGCAATGTTTGTAAAAAAAGAACCGTACTGTTGTCAAATCGGCCTAGCAAGTAATCAGCCGAGAGTTACATACCACTTTCTGTCTACCTTATATACGCTTAAAACAAATCCTGACCTTTCATAGTATCATTCATGTTTTACGCATGCAAATTTGCTAAAGTGGCAACATTTTAGGATATTGAAAGCTTAAGAATACCACATCTAGGACTTCAATGTTTGCAAACTTCCCTCATTGCACCGACAGCATAATACTTCTCTTGCAATCCGAGTGTTCTATGTCCGCAATGTCTAACCAGTCGCATCATTTCAGCAGAAAATATTAATTTGACTCTCATTTTTAAATAAAACAATTCTGCTTCAGTTCATAGTTGAACTGACATATATATATATATATATATATATATAACAGTCATGATAAAGCTGATTTCCTTCCTCACCGCCTATTGTTCGTCTATTTTTATCGCCCGTGCGAGTACCCAAGGGTGACGGACGACCCAATGGCACAAACGTTATTAAGGAGAGACTCCACCGAAGGTGCTTCATAACTATGATTGATATACCTATTGCCTCACTCGCTGACATTTTAATAGGTCAAAACATTAGCGCTTCGGCGCAGGTTTACCGGACCAGCATTGCCCATCACGTGTTTGGCATCCGATCCAGCAGGCTGAGTAGCCACGTATCGGTGACCTCAAAAGCCATTTCGCACACGGGCGCATAAAAACCTTTTTACCCGATACGTATAGCCAAACTGATACGCCGAACTGACCCGCCATTAGTAGTACTGCATGAACGCGAGTTTCTTTAGCCCCTTGTATTTTGATACCTGCTGTTTTCTCGTTCAAGGTCAGATTTGTGCGGAGGTGGATTTCTACCTCGTTTTCTGCATATAGTAAGACTAATAATGTATTACTTTGTGGATGGCCTAAAACGTATGTAAAATATAAATTCGATGCACATTCAGCGCAGGTTCCTGAACAAATACGAACGTAGACACGTATAAACATCTCCTAACGTGTATACATCTAAATCTCATCGAAATGCATCGAAATCTGTTACACAAAGTCGTTGTGATACACCAAACGGAGCCTGAGGTGCAGGACTAATGTTTACGCCCGGCAACGCGGTTAATCTAATTGATTGGCTGACCACTTCTAGCTTCAATAATTAAAGACGTCGCCAAGGAAGACGAGGAGGTGTACGGGCAAGGATTCGCTATGCGGGGCTGCCGGCCCAGAATCCGCAATTCCACTTCTAACGTCTGCCTTGTAATTGTTATCAGATTTCCTAAGTTGTTTTGGAGCTTGTCTAGAAGATGGCCAGTGCTTCACGTCTAAGTGTGCGTATATTGGAATCTGACAAGGTTACTAAAATGTTTATAATGAAAAATAAACGATCAACATGGATCTAATTGTTCTTTACTTTCTGAAGGTACAACTTGTATTAGGATTTATGTAATTTTTACCGATTTCTATATATATATATATTTATACATTTTTGTGACGGCGAATCCATACATAGAAGCGCACCTCCAAATCGCATTTTTAGAAGTTTTTAGCTCTACCTCGATGGCTTTAAGGACCGATTCGCGTTGTTGTCAAACTTTTCTGTCGCACGTTGTCAAGGCGGACAAACAGTCCAGGTGGGGCGATACTAGCCTCAATGTTTTTAGCCTTGCGGACTTGCGCGTTTCTGCTGTGGAGGAAGTACTGCCTTAGAAATGCCCTGGAGCTATTCCTGGTGTGCGCAGTAAAAACTTTTGGTAGGCTACCTGTTGCATACCCATCAATTGTCACTGTATCACAGTTTTCCAGTTAGACCATATAATAACACGATTTCACTCCTGTAAGGCAGACCATTGATGTTTACTGTTGTGTGCGGAGACGCGCCTGACCTCTGCAAACTCTGGGGCTTGAGTAGTGGGTCACACAGATGTATATAGGTTTCCACAATTCGAAAACAAGGCATACTGTCTTTATTAAACTATCAGAAATTCTTCAGCCAGAACGACGCGTGTCACTCTTTCGTCGTGCAGCAAATCAGCAGGTACCCGTTTAATAAAGCCAAGGTGGAAGCCGTGAAGAATTTTATGGAAGGACACGGCATTCAAGCCCGCCAAGTTTAATTTATGCGAGCATATGTGCATGAGTTCACGTCAGTTGCAGCATTGACACGAGCCACAACTGAAATAAATACATGTCGGCTGCAAGAAGGCAAATAGTCACATTGAGAACAGTTCACAATAAAAATCATTTTTTTTTCAAGTGCTACAATATTTTTTCAAAGGGTAGATAATTATATACATGATAATTCACAAAAATTCTGTATTCAATATATACAATGCAAAATATGAGAGGCAATTATGAACAATTCATCATATTATTAGGCGCAATAGTGCCATTGCGTAATATATGCAGTAGTACAGTTTATAATATAATGTTACTAGTTCATGGTTCTCAACATTATCGCCATGCGCCACGAAAACGTATTGTTGATTCGGTCAGATCGTGCAACTATTTTTAACGATATGCTTTGAGTAAATTGATCGTAAGCTGTCCATGTAATACTAAGTGTTTGCATTCAATCATTTGAAAACTTAGTATTACGATCAACGTCTATTAAAAACGCACGAGAATGTACGAGAACGGGCTTATGTAATATCACGTGTTAACAAATGTGTTAAAAGAGACGATAGCGACCGCTAGATGCAACCTAAACAGATGTCGCTAACATTGCTCCTCCTGTTAACAAGTGACCTCATGGAAGTCTGATATCGGCAAGGCAGCGAAAAGCAACTTATGGTAATCATACCACGAATCAAACCACCATTGAAATGGTACCAAGATGATCCAAGTAAAGTGCACATTCTTATGGTTGTTCCATGCATGTGGACCGTGTGTATACAAAATTTGCAAGTTATTGAGTGCAGTAAAAGTTAGAAGAGTGAATATCTGATGATATATGTTTTTGCAAACTATTCTCAATGTGACCTTAATGTAAATGTATCTGCCGTGCTAGCTTCTCCACCGAACTGCTCGCTCACCCGCAATAGCGGCTTTTATAAAACAACGCGCAATCACCCACATTACTGTAACAGATGAAGTAATTTCACTCTAAATCCCAAACAAAGCATGTTGAGATCAAAGTTCTTCTACTCCTTAAAATAAAAGTACCTGATTATGGAGCAGCTTGTATATATGTATAAATATATATATATATATATATATATATATATATATATATATATATATTATACATATATATATATATATATATATATATATATATATATATATATGTATATATATATATATATATATATATATATATATATAAGTTTAATGCAGTACATATACGCATATGTGTATAATACAGCTCGCGTAGCCTCTTCTTCTTCTGTCCGTCCGCCCAAAATAGTGAATAGATGAAACAAATGTGACAAGCTGAAACAGCGCAGCCAAGACCAGATGTAGGAAAACTCGGAAAGCCGGGACTTTAGGACGAGAATTAGATGGCACCACGAAGATGGCGGCCAGGACTGCGGGGGTAATAAAAGGGAGAGAGCACACACAGCAACGACCACGATAACGACATAAACAACAGCAGTGACCAACCGTTCTAACGGGCCTGGGTGATGAATGATAGAAGAGCGCCACGTTGCGGCCCCGGCGGCTAAGTTCCTCAGGAGCTCGGGATCCCTCCGTTCGCGAAGGACCTACGGATCCGGTTGCGCCCACGCGACCTTTCCATGCCGTAGCAATGAGCGTTGTTGTTTCTCACCGTTATTCGTCGTCACTCTGCAGGCGCTGCAGAGATGGCCAGGCGGAAGCCCAGCAAGCTCATTGCTTGGTTAATTAGCCAAGCAAAGTTGTTTTTTTATTTATTTTTTTTTTCAGAAAAGGTTTTTGGAATGCCCGATACATATGCAGTGCTAGACTTACCAGACACCGATGTGCGACTCACAAATCTCAAGCAAGCTTGTTCTCCTTCCCATCGCCCGAGGTTCGGCATTGCACGGCACGTCATCGAGACCATGAGGAGTACAAAGTTTCAGCAAGTTTATAACTCCCGACGCCTGAGCCAACCCGTCATGGGGAAATGCTGCTACGCCGGTGTGTGTGTGTTTTTCTAAATAAATAATTGGCTAACTTGCTTGTTTTAATCTGCGGTACTTATATATATATATATATATATATATGCCGTTATTCGCTAAATAGATATGTACTTGCTCTCTTAATTTGTGTATACCAATTGCTGAGCCGTGTTAGATCGGACATGCATTTTGATGAGGCACGACGCGCCAGTTATTATCGCGTCAAGCGTAAAAAATACCCAATCATTTTGATAGTAATTATACAAATTAGTAATAAAAACGGCGTTTTCGCTCCGTTTTAAAATTTGCAGATTTTCAGAAGTGCATGTAAATAACATAGGTTGAGTTGGAGTAAACGAGTGTAGGTTGAGAATGGCGTGCTGTGTCCTAGCAGACCCGAAAAATGATGAGCCATGAAAGTAGGATATTGAGGCAACGCCATTAAGCTCATTTCATGCTTTTTTTTATAGCTTGCTTTCATTCATTGGCTTGAAACAACTGTATTATCTACGGCAGGTAGTGTAGTGGTCGAAGATAAGTGGTTTATTGTGTAGTGTGACTTAATGACCGTGTGGCGTACAGTGACATCACGTGGCGCTAGACAACCGTTGCGAGCATCTGATTACCGCTGGAAGGTCCTTCGTAGAATTGTATATCGTTTTCGCCATTCATCACCATTTTAACCGCAGGTTGATCTGTGTAGGCCGCGTAGGGTTTTGACGAAAATCCTTTTGTTAGCAATTATACGCATAGGTCAATTTTATTTGGCGTCACGGCGTACCCTTAAAATGCCCTCGTAAAATGAACATTGAACCCTGAAAGATGACCATTGCCAACACCAAATGCAAAAATGAACGACTGTTCAGAGTCATTATTAGTCGTAATAATATTAACTTTATCAATTTGATTATATGATATTATTATAGTATAACTGATTAAATTAGAAAAGAATGTCATTCTATTAAACGTTTGCAATTGTTTACTCATTATATTACTCCCGAACTATATATTATTCCCTGGCATATAAAAAATAAAACCTTAAACAAAGCATAACTTAAAACATGAATATTGCCATATCATATGGTCCAATCATCCATACTACTTATTATGTAGTCGCTTATTTCTAGCGGAAACGGGAGTATATTACCACTGACGAAACCGCAGTGCTTGAACAACAACGTCATTTTTAGAGCAGGCGGCGATGATGACGAATGCCGCGTGTGTGTGATGCCGCGGATAAGGTTAGGTTTAAACGCTAAGATATTCAACGCTAAATGTATCACTTTGCTGAGATGTGCCATACGTACGTGGCCGAAGGAAACTCGGTAGAGCTTTAGCAACGAAGGATAGAAACATTTACGATAAACATTTTTCGAACACAGGTTTTTTCACAACAGAAACATTGCAGGCGAACGCCACAACAAACACATACGCACTGGCATAAACAAACTTGAAGATCAGTGGCGTCCGCAGTTTCTTAGAAACCAGCCGTATATTTAAAGGGTGTCACCGATTGGCATTGCTATAAAAATGCAATACGTATAGTTTTGCTGGTGCGAACAGTAGAATAGCATACATTTATTTATGTCATATTAAACTTAACTACAAGTCTTTACTCAATTATTGCCACTATTAAGCAATGGGCTAGTGTATTCAACCAGCCATTATTTACGGTTGATGGGCCTCAAAGCTGACTACCCACACGTTTCAGCGCAAGTTTAACTATCAAAGTTCTATCAAGCATGTACCGCTTTTTTTGATAACTTGCCCTATAGGCGGCAATATTGCAACTGACTACATTTAATGTATTTTATTACTCGAACATTTAGTCTAGGTTTATAGACTTACATTTTTTATTTTTAAGGTAAGGCAATTGAACAGGAAAAAAATCTTTTTTTTCCTCTTAACACATTTCTTGTCCATTCCATTGTAGTGCTTAAAGCAGGTTCTTTGAATCGCAATTATGTTATCAATATGATAGTCAAGTTATATATCGTTTAATAGTCCTATGGTGAACGTTGGTAATATGGTATTATTATTGTTATCTTAAGCCCTTAAACCCGCGTCCTTGCTGTAGGTTTACTGTCGACACGGTGCTTGCCTGACCCACTATGAGGGGAAGCGCAACAGGGGACGGAGTCTTCTAGCCACCCTTTGCCTCCTGCTCAACATTTGGTTGGTAAATTGGAACTGACTAAGCGTGCCACTATCGACGGAGCCCCATGAAGGCACCACGGAGCGCGTTCAACAAGAATTTACTGCCATTCTACTCTCTTACAGCCTTCCCTTTCTTCCTCACGGTTTTGCTCACAATGCTGAGACTCTCGCTAGAACGCGCTGCCATGTGTTCATTATACGAGCCAATTAAGCACGTACTTGTCGATTAAGATATATATATATATATATACATATATATGTATATTATATATTATATATATATATATATATATATATATATAAGGCGAGCACTGCGAGTGTGCAAACGTATTGTAAATGATTAATAAATCATCACAATATTTTCTATATACCTGCCCAGACTTGTACCACCACTGACACTACATTCCCCCAACCTCCAGTTGGCCTTCCACAAAATACACGCATTCGAAGCGTCAATTTCGTTCGTGCTGACTGCTTGAAGAAGTTCGGCCCTTCTCAGGACAGCGGCTGGTCTCTTACACTTGACTGGTGGGTCGGTCGGTGGTGAGCGCAGAAGCGGGTCCAGGCGCCTGTATTGTCTTAACGTCAGCGCGGCGCTGGCTTCCAGCGCTTACGTAGCCGGCGTTTACGAAGCGATGTGTCGGCGTTTGCGAAAAGCCGACGAGAGAAAATATAGATGCGTTGCCCCTTCAGCGGGTATTAGCTTCGGCTCTTTAGTATTATTGGCATTGTTATTATTTCTCTCTCTCTCTCTCTGTGTCTTCCTTCCTATAGCCTTATTCCTTTATAGTTCTCGCTACATTGCTCTCTCTCCCCCCTCTCTCTCTCTTGCTTTTCCACGCGGTCTACTCTTCTCTGTATGTATCCCCTTTCTCTGGCCCTTTTTCAGTCCGTGAGGACGCCGGCAGTTCACACGACGGGGTTCACCGCAGTAACGACGACGACGATGGAGACGGAGAAAAAGCTACACAACGAACGCCGACCGTGAAGGCGTGGTGAATATATTTGCCATACGGGTAAATCTTTTGATCCTCCTTCGAGCAAAATATCGCCGAAACCGCTATTCCTTCATCCTACGCAGAGAAGGTACGCTGTGCAGTAGTACCCTATCCCGCTACGATTGAGTGGTGTCGTAGCAAACGCGACCCCCCGCGACCCCCCGCTACCCCCTTACTTTAGCTGCGTTTTACTATAAAGAATTGTTTTTTTATTATCATAAAATGCAGCGCAGCCGTGTAGCCGTTTTTGTTGTTCTCTTGAAGGCAAGCGTTGCTTGGTATGAAATGGATACCTTTTTGAAGGCAGTACGAAGGGCGCCATCCGCCCCACACCCCTCCCCGCACACATTTGTCAGAGAGTAAATGGCCCACTTGCGCGGAAATATGCGTATGTATAGAGGAAACTAGCAGCAGCGATTAAAATGCGCCCGTTTCGCGTTGTGCGCTTGTTTAACGATGTTTAACGGAGCTGTCGAAACCTGGCCGCGTGGCAAAAAACGATTCCCTCATTCATGACGTTTAGGAACATTTTAACTGCGCGTGTGTCTATTGGCCTCATGACGTCGACTGCCGCCACGCAAGCATTAAATAAAAGAAAGCATGGCCATAAAATACACATTGACGGCAAGTTCTGAACGAACCGAACACATAGCCGTGGTAATACATTGGCAGTTTTTTTTTGCCACTCAGATTGCCACTAACCGTTTCAGAATACCGCCTACATGCCGCTCGTAGTAGTAGATCGATTTTCATTTGATGCCATCCCGCTCTGCTTCCCCACTAAGCAATCTTCTACTGGACTTTTCCTTTCTCTCTCTCTCTCCTCTCCCTTCTCTTCCTCCTACTCCCTGTCCTCTTTTGGCGTTACTTTCAGCCGCACCAGTGATATTATGAGGGTAGCAAGCAAGCTCGATAAAGATGATCCGTCTAAAATCAAACTTTCTTGACCACGTCTGCACAACGACCTCCTCTTTATCCACTTGCGCACGGTTCGCTGTTCCCGGCCAGGTGGCGTGGCCAAGTGGGTCCAGGGTGCGACAGCCATTCTGCCTTCCTTCAAGCCATTCTGCCTGCTGTTTGGTACATCGACCGGACGGCTAGCCGACGATAAAGCGGGCCAATGAAGATCGCCAAAGCTGAGGGTGGCGACGAGTTGCGTTCGTCTACCTCCTCTTTTCCCGCTGTAGCTTCCGTTCCCCGCTGAAACTGCAGCTATCTGCAGCTACCTATTCTGGCTCGCAGTGCGCCTGCACCATCGGCGGCAAAACACCACGGCTGGGAGCGGTACTAGCCACCTCGTCGTCGTCGCGCGTATAAGCTAGATGAGCGAAACAATTTCCACCTTTTCTTCGCTTCGCACACAGCGCAGCTATAAAATCGATAACGATGCAATTAAAAAAGAGGCACCACTTTCAGACGATAGTGACCACCCAACCAGCACGTCAGCCAGCCGATTGCCAGCAATTGTACGGAGTCTTCCGTCCTCCGCCGCCTCAAGGGAGCCTCCTCGCTGTTCCAGTCGTCAGCCCCTGTCTAGCTAGAGTAGCAAACGCTTCTCGTTCATTCCTCCGGTCACCTCATCCTCGATCCTATCTTGCGACAACGACACAGCTGGCTATCTGCACCTCAGGTGGTGCTTGAGCTGCTGAGGTGAAGCAAGGCAAGAATTCTGTGTCTGTGCTTTTGCGTTTGTATGAAGGGGAAGCTCTATGAGCCCATTCTGAGGAAGCTGCTCCAGAGACTAGGGAGCACCTTCGTCCAGCAAGTCCAGCTTCTAACCCGAATACTCCCGCACAACTAATGGAGGATACAGCTGGATCTATCTAGGCAGCACCAGACAGAGATCATCAGAGAAGGATTGAGGCTTGGGTGACTGACAAACCAACGACCGCTGCTCGTTCTGTATACAGGGTGTCCCAGGACTTTCGAGAGCGATATAAGGAATTGTAGAGCTTGTTAAAGCAATTTTTTTTCCAATGGAATATGGTCTCTGAGAAGTCTTGTTTCGGAGTGAGAGTAAAATTATTACAATTTGTGACACTGGTGTCTTTGCCCGACATAGGAGCACAAAATGTGCAACTGCAAGACAACCAGTCCTCCTATAGAAAAAGTAAGCTTACCGTCGTCTTCGTGAGAAACGCCGGCTTAAAAAATATTTTTACAAGAGTTTGCAAAAATTGAAATTCCCTGTTAAGCTTTTATGTCCAACGCCTCAAAAGTACAGTACTTTTACAGTAGCTACTCGAGGGTGCCCCTTTTTGTACTCCTGTGTCGGGCAATAACACCACAGTCACAGATTTTAGTAATTTCACCCTCACTTCAAAACAATATTTGCTTTTATGAGCTCTACAATGCCATACATCGTTTTTACAAGAATCCGGATATCCTGTATATATATAAGCCTGAGAGTAGTGCTTGTTGTCTTAGCTGCATGGACACTGTGTGAAGCGTACATGGAACTTATGACCTGAAAACGCGGAAAATCAATTGATTGCCACTTTTAAAAACACAATAATTTAAGGAATCACGTTTGTTTGTCTGGATGTTTACCAGCGGATCCCGTGGTGGTACACATCAAGGTAGTCGTCCCGCGATCACGGTATAATAATACCTAGTCGGTAGTTTAGTTCTTAGGTTTGTTTCATAAAATCCTAAACAAAAAGAGGGAGGCGTAAGGCAAGCTTACTTATCACATTGGGTATCTGCATTTTAACAATTCGGAATTTATTGGAACGATTATAATTAGACATCATCTCACATTTCCATGAAGTTTGCAGTTCTTCACCAAGCAAACATACGTCTCACGATTGCCTTCTTTGCGCTTTGGACTTTCGGTCAAATATTTACTCCGTATCCTGTGCTGCTACATACGCAGTCGAATGTACCATTAGATTGGATGGTAAACTACGGCTAACCTTTGTCATTAATTTGTATCCAAAATTATATATGTATATATATATATATATATATATATATATATATATATATATATATATATATATATATATATATATATATATATATATATATATAGGGCGGTCGGCAAGCTATAGTGCTTTGAATTTTACAAAGTAAACTAAAACCACAAAGGTCTTCCACCAAGCTGGGGTGGATATACAATACAATATGGGGGAGCAACGAATCTTCAGGTTCTGTATTAAAAACCAAATCATATATTCTCAAGTGGTATAAATGTTGCACACTGCTTACAGTTTTCAAACAGAGAGTATTTTTTTAGAGAGTCATTACAGAGGACGAGGCATGGGTATGTTGTGATGACATTGAGATGCGATGACATACCAATTTGCCACCTGGTTCGAAGATCAATAAGGAACCTACCTGCATTTTTTTAAAAACTACGCGAGAACGTCTGAACGGCAAAACGGACAGAAAACCCAACACCACCCAGCTATAATACAATTAAATGCATTAAATGCAAAAAAATTCAGAACTTCACGTGTAATCAAATAATAATAAAAGAATAAAAACATTTCCATTCTTATTAAATGCTATATGTTTGTTGATATTATAGCCGTGCACATACAATCCTTTGTAGCATTCCCCTACCGTGTCAAATGGGTATAAAGTCTAGGATGTTCAAGCGTTCACACAATCGCTTAGGTTGTTATTAATACGTTTTTTTTTTCTCAGAAGCTTTTGTATTTGCCCGCTTTGGGGATAGCATTAAAATCCGGTTTCCATCAAAGACAGGGTGAGTATCAGCCAAGTCTTGCCCTAAGAAAAACGAGCGGCGCTGAGCAGGGCTCAACTATCGAGCGTCAAACAGTCCCCGTGCAAAGCAATTTAAGTGGAATCAGTCGTTTTACATGTGCTATCGCACACTTTGCTATTGAGTTTCGGACAAAATCACCAACCAGTTTAGATAAGCGTTGCCTGTGCTTTCTGAAATCGGCATTATCGCCGCCGTCCGCTTCGTATCGTTAGGAGTGCTCGGAGGATGGGGCTCGGCCCAAGTCACAAGAAAAGAAGGTTTTCTTTTGAACAACGGCCGTCGTCACGTGTCCTTTACGCTGTGCCGGTCAATAAATACGAAGAGTAGCGTAGAAGTGGTCCATTGTGTCTTATCGTGAACATGACAGGGTCGCGAATTTGCCACCACGCCATGACACTGCCACTGCACAGCCGCCCGTCGCCCGCATATGGGGAGGGAGTCAATCATACGGGTGATTGTTGAAACTGATAGGAAATTGTGGGGTGTTTGATTTCCATATGGTCGGATGAGACATGTGTAGCTGAGACACAGAGAGAGGGAGAGAGAGATATGGGAGTGAAGGAGAGCGCGCGATAAAAGTGAGGCGGAGCTGAAACCGCCCTGCTGGCAACAAGCCGACTCAAGTCTGAGGGGGCCGAAGACCAAAGGACATGACCCACGTTGCAGACACTGCAGCAGGAAAACCAGCAGCTGCAGTACAAGCAACGCTAACATTATTGCGTTTGCTGTATATATATATATATATATATATATATATATATATATATATATAGTATATATATATATATATATATATGTATATATACATATATATATATATATATATATGTGTGTATATATGTATATATATATATATATATATATATATATATATATAAATATATACATATACATATAAATATGTGTGTGTGTTTGCAGATACGTATATGTTGGGCGTCGGTACCGCAGCTCTTCAGCAGCCGTCGACGAGAAAGATCTTCACTAAAACGCCGCTACACTTACGCGACGAAGCGCGCTCACCCACTTCCGTTTTCATCTTCGACTTCACCGTGACCATTGTGAGGTTGCGCGATTGCTGTGGGGTAGTGCCAGCGGTAACGGGGGTGGCGGCAACGAAGCTAGGCAGGCAGACAGTGGCTGGGCCTGCGAGCGGCGCCAAACGCGACCTTATAGCGATGGCCGCCACACATGGCTTGTGGCAGTAGCACCACCGGGACGGTACGGGAAGGTAGAGGACAGTACTGTACAGTGGGCAGACAGCGAACGAACGATCGAGGTGAAGACGACTGGCAAATGCAAATTTATGCCTTTGCCTTGCGCCACGCCTGTCTTCCATACTGAACCGCCTGCCCTTTTGGCCCGGCCCTATAAATGTGCCTGACTCGTCTATGGGCTCGAGGAAGAGGAAAACTAAGACTAACAGGAAAGATGGAGCAGACGGACAAGAAGAAGACGAAGAAGAAGAACACAAAGACGACAAAGAAAAAAGAAGAAAAACGAAACGATGACGAAAAATAAGCTTGACGTATAGATAGTAGTACCTCGGGCAGGGGTAGGAAGACATTCTTATGCGTTGCCGCGCGTCTCTTAAACCACTTCCCGTCAGCCCTCTTATTATACCGTGCTCTCGCTTTTTATCGTGAAAACTCCATTTCATTTCTGTTTGTCCGTCCCATGTCTCTCTCTCTCCTTCTATCCCTTGTACTTGTTTTTAACTTATCTTCCTTCCTTTGTTGTTCCTCGTCGTCACTCCGTGCAGCCCTTCTCACCATGGCGGCCCCTTGTCGCCGTCGCTATACAATCTTTCTTTCTCCGTATATGTATATCCGTCTCTATCTGGCGTTTTGCTCTGTTGCTGCACTCAGTACTTCTTGATCTAAATAAGGTCCTCCTTAAGGCTTCCTTCTCTTTCATATGACATATCTGTGCAGTAACAGTGATTGCAAATGGCAACTGCTGCAACTACATACTAGTTTGCCATCTTGTTGCGATGACGTTTTGACGTCGTTGTCGTCGTCGCTATCATCATTGTGGTTGCCGAACTTGAGGCCACCTCAGATCGACAGTCGGCCGCCTGAACAGAGAGAGGCAGTGCCGACGTCTGTCGGCATCAAGGCCTTCGTTGCGTACTGATTGGCGTTAGTTTGCTACCCTTTCTCCAGCGAGATGCCCTCGACAGCGATACGTGTCATCGACACGTATCACCGCCGCTATCACCCTTTGCCCCGAACAACACCAGTGGCAGGGCGGCAGGACGAACTGCACAGGCAAACTGTCGAAGGCCAAATAAGGCGAAGCTCTTCGGGGTGGTTCTACTTCGACGACAGTCCCCCGGCAACGAGGGCCGGCCGAGGTCGTCGCAACCGGTCCGGCATGGCGTGGCACGCTCATCGACACAAAAGAGGCAAAAGGCGCGTCGGCGATTGGGCGACGGCCGGTCGTGACTGACGACACTTCGAACCGTTTTGGCGAACGGGGGCAGTCCTTGACGCCGAACGAGATGGTCTGCAGCGCCCGGCATCGCCATTATCTCGGCGGGAAAGCTTCGTAGACGGCGGATGGCCCATATACAAAACAAACAGACGTACGTACACGCATACACACATACACACGTCCTGAACATCGCGCCGTTGCAACTACTCTATGGGAACGAAAGGGCAAGTGTATCATCGACAACGCCTTTAAATAGCTCGAACAGCCTCAGCTTCGTGTTATTGCGTCTGTGCGATGCGACGGGCGGGCCAAATACGAGCCAGCCGAGATCAAAAAAGCAAACCTGGAAATCCTCGGCAAACTCAAGCAAAAAAATAGGCACAGCTACAAGTTATTAGACAAATGGGTATCAAGCGGCTACTCAAAGGTCAGCTGACGGGCTTCGGATACGACACAATAGAAGGACCCGACGACGCAGTACGACATGGTTAGATATTACAGTCAGTACGTACAGTAAGGTACCTTACTGCGAGTAGAGTTGTATTAACAGTAATAGTAGTATTAGTAATTCTTATAGCTAAGTGCAACATGAACGGTTTGCTATAACAGCATGCGTGTGTGTGTGTGCATGTGTCTGCAAAGCCAGTTCTATATTGCCATTGCCGAATAAAAGGCAAAACTATGTAATTTGTATACGCCTTCAATCTGCACCAACTACTGAGGCCTAAGTCTCTCAGCGCGCGGTGTATTTGGGCTGAGTAGTTTTCTGCGGTATCACTAAATTGCGTATAGGCCTAGATCCTATGCAATCTGTATGCCATGAGACAAAGCGATGGCCGCAAACCCTTTGAGGCTGACGTGAAGAGGAAGACACAAATGCGACTCTGCATGACATATAGTTTTCATCCACCTCGTAAGCCGCGTTTTGTTTTTGTTCTCTCTTTTACTCACTATCCGCCAACAAAGTCTCGGGCCCTTGCGTATAGACGAGTTGGGCTCGTGCCAAAATCCACGCGCGTGGCAAATACTACTGGTCAAAGCTTCTCCTCTTTCCATCATATAGAGAGAGCCGCTATTCAAGGATTGATCCAACAAGCGAGACATAGAGTATATATGGAAGGCGTGTTGGCATGCATGCTATCTATCTACGAATGGGTTGTTTGCAAGATGGGCAACGGAGCTCTGCAGAACAACGGAGCTCTACAATTGGCACTCTTAAAAATGCAACGCCGCTAGTCTGGCTCGTAAATGTCGAACTGACTAAATATGACTACCGAAGCTAAAGAGGCGTCGCGATCGAGCACAATTTTACAATGCCGTCAAGTGGGTCGGGCCCGAATTGGGCACGAAATATTGACACGTGATCGTCTTGTTGGGTTAGCGTTAGTAATTATAGCGATAGAGTTCTGATTGGAGCTGGATTGATCATGAGGCAGATGACGATGGAATGCGCAAGACTTAGGTAAACGGAGACCCCTCTATGGCCAACAGCAGTCGATTTTCAACAGCCTAGTTGTAGTTCTCTATGCGTGTGCGTCTGCTTGGCCATCTTCTCTCGGAGACCTCTTCCTTCCCTCGTTCCGGTGCCCTCTCCTCTGGAGGATGGGGATCTCAATGACCCTCTCCCTCGTCGGTAGGACGACCCCTTTCCCGAGGGCGCGCATGCGTCCGCTCGATGCGAGGCCCAGTCTGCTCAAAGGGCCTTCGCAAGTCGGACGCAGCCAGCTAAAGGACGCCTCCGTCTCACAATGATGGTTCTGCCCGATCTGATGTCGAGTGAGCGCACGGTGGCGACACATTGACTCGGTGCACGACTCGGTGCCTCGCCAACGGATTTCGGAGCGAAAGCCGACACGAAAGTGCACATGTAGAGAACAACGTCAAACAACAGGCAAGTTTCATACAAGCGGCTTGAGGATCTGTTGGATGTTGTGTCGACGTCTAACAATCGGCTCTGGCAGTGCGGGAAATCATCAGTGAATCTGTGAGTGTTTTTGTGTAGCCTGTTTGTGTGTGTGTGTGTAGGGTGTCTGACTCGAGCGAGAGTACGCGCTCGATGCTGCCATGTGGAGCTAGAGGCCACCACAAGAGGATTATAACCGATGCAAGTTGCTTGTGATCATCAGTGCGACGTCTACGTGTACCGTGCAGTGGTCCCGCAGTGGTCGAAATTGTGTACAGCAAACCCACGCTGCTGCTGCTGCTGCCGCAGCCGCCGTAATTAACGTGCTCGCCGTTGTTGTTGTTGTTGTTTGTGTTGTCAGTTACCTACCTCGCCGGCAACGGGTGCCATGAAGCTTGTGCGGTGGAAAATTTAGGCCACCAGCCGCTATTGTCAGACACTACACGACATTGTCGACAGCGTGCTGCTGCTGCTGCTCTGGGTGGTCCCCGGTAGATGGTGGGAGCATCTGCCGGGAGCGCATCGACGCGCACCATGAGGTCGGTGCTGCTGGTTGTGGCCGCTTTTCTGGCGGACGCACAGGACACCTCGGCCACGCCGCCACCTTCCCCGGCTCCCGGGAGCGGGGAGCAGTTCCATCCGGTGTTTCAGGGCTGGCGCGTCAGCGAGCGTGTCGTTAAGACGAACTATGGCAAGCTACGCGGCCGCGTCGTCATACCCGAGTCGAAGTATGGCATCGCACTCCAGCCCGTCGAAGTGTTCCTAGGAATTCCCTACGTGTCGCCTCCGATCGGAACGTTGCGATTTCTGCCCCCAATGAACTCGCCACACTGGGAGGATATTCGGGAGGCCGACCACTTTGGGCCCGTCTGTCCTCAAAAGCTTCCCATTGACCTAAATGATACGTCACAGGCAACACAAAAGATGCCATTGGCGCGCGCCGAGTATCTCAAGAAGATATCGAAGCAGCTGACGAACCAGTCGGAAGACTGCCTGTTCCTGAACATCTTTACACCGGCAAAGGGTGAGTGCTGTAGTGGTCTTGCTGTCGTCACCGGCCAGTGTTAAGCGTTATCTGGAACCGACGCCAACAGAAGATATGATGAAAAAAGTATTAGCCCGAACTGGAAAAAAACATTTTCTCATTAAGTTCTAGAAATATACTGGACATAGCTAAAAGTAAAGGCGTGTGCCAAATGAATTTTAAAAATAAATTAATAATTAGACTTACTTATTCATAGACATAAATAGGGGCGCTGGTGGTACCGCAACCGTCCGGAAGCTGCGTATTTGTTAGACTTCCTTAACCCGTCCTTAACCCCCCACTGAATCCATGGGCTAGCCGTAGTCAATTTTGGGTGAAGAGCAAAAACTAATAAATAATGTTAAATATCTATGTAGCCCATTTTTCACGAGCATGGCCAAACGGATCTCCCCCAGGTATGTCCTGGCCATATACTGAAATGCGCGCAGTATGTTCGTATGCTTGTTAGCAGCAAGCTTACTGTTTATCGAACATCTGAGTTGCCCATGTTACCACGCGGTGCCATGCGCGTATATACAATAGCTTACGCAACGAACTTGTGCCTTCTTATGCGCTAAAATGAATCAGGTTTAAATATGGTATGCATCTGAAGCAGTCGGATACATACGATGGTCTATGGCAGGCGCCAGACCTGAGCCTTTGACGCGAGACGATATGTCCTTTCGACAATGGCGGCCTTTTAATATTGTTCTAGACCCGCATTGACCCGGCAAAAGCCAATGCGTACTTCTCATTGAACTGCGCTTCCCTTAGAACATTATTGTCTCGAAAGTAAACGGTGAACGGAGCAATTTCATTAAGCAGTAAGTTGGTTCGATGTATTGTGCTGTCAAATGTAAGCAATTGCTCCAAATATGTATAAAGTAAGTCCACAAGTCGGAATCTGATTAGCTGTGTTATGCGAATATATATATATATATAATCTTTCGAGGTCTAGCACTGTGAGCATGGCTATGTACACGTGTGAGAGTGCAGTGTTATCTTAGCCATCGGTTAAATTAGCCTCCACACGCATCTGGCTTTACTGCACTGCACCCGATAGACGTTAGCTTCAAGTGTATGCAGTCCCATGCTTAGAGGCGGTCACCGCAGATGTTGCTTAAGTATTCGCAACTTAATATTTGGGTTACTGTACCTAAAAGCTTGCCGTTCTGACAACGAACTACCTGCAGACCTCTATGTTTAACTGCCTAATTTGCGGTTAATTAGAGTGTTTTATGAATGTATTGTTTATTAACCAATATTTGCACATATGTGCTATGCTCTCCTACATTACTCTCATCAGCGATATTGCTTTTGTACACTGATGGAAATGATACAGATCACACGATTATCCGCATAGCTTGCATTCACACTCGATATTTCATGCAACCCATTTCGTATACTTATCTTGATATGAAATCCATGTATTACAAACCCAGTAATGAATTACTTTTTGTTCTTTTTACAACATGGGCCCCTCCAGTAGTTTGTGGTCATCGCTCTAGTCTCATAAAAACACCAATTAACATGCGCAAATGTATATTCCCATTCAGCAAGATGATTCTCGAAGTCCTTCGTTCTCGGTAAAGCATAAGTTGCTCTGGGTTCTTGCAGAAAGGGCGGTGTCGAGGCCAACAGATAAACAAGCCGGTTGCGGCTAGTGTGGTGGTCTATTCGAGTGCTTTATAGGACACACTTTCTGTCACTTCGTAACAGAGACAAATGCATAACGTACTGACTGACATGTCTCTAGTGATTTGGGTACCTTAAGGCTGAGAAGGTTAAGAACACTGAGTGACAACTGTGAGTTATATTATCCTGTTAAAGTTTTTACTAGTAAGGTCTATTTAAATCCTGGACCGGCCACACTTAAGTTGGCTCTGATCATTTCAGGATGAATGCCGGAGTGGGCTATAATTAATCATGATGGGGTAAAAAGAGAAAAAACAGAAAGCACAAATGTTCCAGTAATAAAAAAGGTAGTGCGTTGCCATCTCCTACTATAAAAACAAAACGTAGTCATACATGATGGCCGGTAGCCAGGGTATTATTAGGTGGTGCTCTAGCTTGAAGCGTTCGCGATTGCACTGCTGTTGACAATTGAATTACGAGTTGCGTACGGAATCAGGCTGCGATAATCGTTCCAGACACTTATGAACCGTGTCAGCTACCAGCTTCGTGTGAGGTGTGGGGTGACTTCCTACACTAGTGCACAACTAAGGAATCTATTCGCCAATGTGTGGCAGGCTGGCTGGGTTAAGAGATCCTAGATCCATCCTTGCGGTCGTTCTGTCACATTTGCCCGTCGTGTGTTCGTGACTGTTTCTTTGTCATGGGACGGTCCTCTGAGGCTGCTTAGCCTCAGACACTTTTTGTATATTGGCTCCTTCTTCTCTGGCCCCGAACAAGCGGCTCCTTCCCCACCTCTGCTTGTCCACATGAGCAAAGCGTTCACTCGAAAAGTTACAAAGCCTGTCTCTGCAGTGAAGCCGGTGTCTTTATCGGAAGCCGCTTCGCTAAGAGCGAATAGTTACTCTCGACAAGCCGCAGACACAGCAATGCAATGTGCTTTTGAGAGTAACTATTCGTTTACAACCAACCAACCAAAGACCTGTCCTCCTTTCAATTGCCGCTTCTCATGCGCTGAGTTCCTATATCTGGCGTCCTGATCATCTCGCGCCAACACATGTACTGGATGAGCTCAGCTAAAACCCCTTATCTACTATATAGCAGTGATCACGCCAAATAGCCAGCCCGACTGACTATCGAATGTCGGGTAGCGGAACCGGCCAGAGTATTTGACCAGCTAATTGACATTTCACCACAGGGTTTAGAAAACTCTCTGTTCATGGCAGGTAATGGGGTTAGATAAAGACGTTTGATGTTAGCCACTGCCACGAGGACTTATTGTATTATATATATATATATATATATATATATATATATATATATATATATATACTTACGGTACAGGTAGCACGCAGCGCCAGACGGGAGCCAACTTGTGCTGCAATCAACCGCTAATTACCACTCAGTCCTATGCGGCATAGCGAAACCAACCGTGCGCCTAGCAGGTCTAGAAAGTTGCAAGCGCCACTTGGATGTGTCGACGCCTTTATCGACTTACTCGATTCATGCTACTTCCTCTTCTGCCTGGCGCTTCCCAGATCTCTCTTCCGCCTATTCTCCCTATCTCGTCATCCACAGAAGCGGGCCGGCACGCCATTGTCTCACGCAAACCCTCGAAACGCAACAAGAGAACCTGCAGCCTCTTGTTATTGTCGTTGTGGTTGTTGTCGTCGTCGTTCTTGTAGTTGTTGCTGTTGTTGTTGTTGTATACTGTCACGCCAAGAGTGGAGGAAGAATATCGCCTGGCCCGCTAGTGCCTCACAGAAAGGAGACGGAAAACCGGTTTAGATTTTCTCGTGTTAGCGGTTGACGGCCATCGTGAACGTAATCTTCACATACATTAAATAAAACGCTAACGCCGTGGTAAACAGGGTCAGATAACAACGACATTCATCGAATGTTACTACTGAAATGTATACTTTATTAGTATAAAATATGTATATCTTATTAGTATAAAATATGTATATTTTATTTGTATTTGGAAAAGTGGATCATTTTTGTGTTAGTCTGTGCTTGACGTAGCTGCCAGTTATGGTTTACTCTGCAGTCGACATATCATCGCTGGAACAGCCCGAGCAACTTCGCCGATACGTGAACGAACCAGGTGATCCATCATGCTCGGCTACCAGCAATTTTCTTAAAAGCATCAAAATATATGGTTGTTAGGCTAAATGCCCCCTATCTAGCAAGACCTTAAAATGAACGTGGCACTCTCGTCGAACTGCCAACAATAATGTCAATTCGTCCACGTGACAAGCACGATTAACATACGTAAAGGTATCCTCTTGATATACCTACAGAACTTAGAATTGCCTCGCAATTAGTCTGTCGCTATCTTCGTCTGCGGCCAGATCAAGGCCGCGTTCAATGGTGCACCATCGGCCTAAGCCGTTTACAACAGAGAGTTACGTCGGGTTGTTCTCCTGCAGTTTACTGCACCACGTGGCTAATCTGCGTCGCGCAGATAAGGACTGTGTGGATTGTGTATCTATCTATCTATCTATCTATCTATATATATATATACTATACTATACTAAACGTGCGCGCGTTGTTATCACCACACATCAGCACCGACGTGCACATAGACATGCGTCTACTTACGAATGAATGCGAATGCATGCCCACTCAGTGGTACCGCTGAGCCTCGACAATGTTCCATCGTCGATGCCGTCAGCGTCATTGGCATTAGTCTTCCTTCGAAGCACTGCCTGGCACGACTACTTCTGTTTCCACACTACCAGCTGCTTCGAACGTTGCGAACAAATGTTACTCAAACTCAGGAACAGAAGCTCAAGAGTCCGGTCGGCATTTGTATGGCAGACTCCACTCTAGAAGTGTAGAAACTTGTTTATGGAGGTTGTTTTTTTTTTGGCATTCTAGACCATCACCCGTCCCCCCCTTTATTTTACTTTAACATTTACCCTGCGGCCGACATCCGCCAGCTGCGTAGTGACATGAGCTCATCCTTGCGCGTTATCAGCCCTTGCAGCAACCGATGAGGCCGGTGAGAGACATGGTGATGACGATGATGGGCATCTTATCGCTAGAGATCCCTTGGCGGCTATCCTTGGCGGTAGGTCAGTTTGATCAGTTGTGATCAAGCTGACTGATAGTCGTCACGACAACAACAACAACAACAACAACAGCAACAAGCTTCAAAGTCAAGGATAAGGCCGAGTTCCGGAGTTTTTGTGGCCGCTTGTTCGCATGAAGACGCGGTCGACTATAGCTCGCCCCCCTGGCGATGGGGCCTCGACGACTTGATGGCAATAGAATCGATTGAATACGAAGCACCTCCTTCATTGTTTGTGTTCGAGCACTCTTCCATCTGTACACGTACTAATATAATAGATCTTTTACTACTGCTTTTGTCTCTCGCTCGTCGCTTGACTCGATCTTGATCGCTCTCGTTTTTTTTCTCTATCTGCATGTTCAATGCCTTCTCGCCAACGTGGTGTCTTCAGTCTCCCGCGTACTCTGAGCAGAAGAACCCTGACAAAGCCGAGGCTAAGGAAGCGGATTCCTCGATTTAGGCTGCGCATACTACGGCCATAACAATGAACCTATTCGAACAGCGGTATCTCTCCAATAGATTGATTTCAGATATACTTCCCCTGCTAGGGCCCAACCGGCCAATGTCGGCCGACTGAACGCCAACCTTATATACAGCCGTGCATCTAAAACGCCATTTATGCCATAATTGCGAGACAGTTCATCTATAGGGGCTGACCATTTTCGTTCATTTCACATCTTTGTGAGATCACTTTCGTTCAGGTATTCGTTAAAGACACTCTCAAAAAAACACGAGCCTATTCATCGATTGCACTCTGAGACACGTATCGGGTGTTGTAGCGTACTCCATGCTTACGAGGTAACGGCTCCCCTCTGTAAGTTCATTAAAAACTCAAATGTCGTGCAGATGCGGCTGATGAGCAGATGCGGCTTCTGACGAATGACTCGAACGAGTTCCTACGCATAATTAGCGCACCTATTAACTAGCGTAACTATGTTAAGACGCTACACTAACTACGTCGAATAGATAGGTTTCGGCTAGTCGAAAGCTTAGAATCTGCTGAGCATGACTGACAGCATGATAATCAAAATGCGCTTATAGCGCCGCCGAAACTAGCTGGCCTACACTATCGGGCCTGTGCAAAATTGAGGTTCTCTATGCTGCGCTGTAACTGCAACAGAATGGGGACGCTTTTGCATTGGCGCCGCCAAATAGGCGCAGTTCCTTTCGCCGGCCATTCGCCATCCCAATGGCCGCGCACGGCCTGCTCGGGCGGGATACACGGGACAGATGCAACGCACTGTCCCGTGTGTCGTCAACTCGGCGCGGCCTTCGCCTCACAACTTCGAGTTGTGAGCGTCTCGAATTTCGCTTCGTTTCTTCTCGTCCTTCGCTGGGTCTGGCGGCAGACCGCCTGGCCCCGAATAGCCGAATTGACCATGCGCTTCCTCGTAGCACGCCACACATATGTACACGGCGTGAGTACGTATGTTGTGTGCACTATGCTCACTGCCTGGTTGGCTGGCTGGCTGGATGCGGAGAAGCCGACGCAATGTTACCTTTCAGTGTCCCCAAGGACACTAAGAGAGAGGCTTTCATGCGGAATGCAGGCGGCGGTGGAGGTGGCTGCGGCGACGACGATGACAGCGGCTGCGGCAGTAGTGGCAATGTTTGCAGTCATTACGGCACACTCTGAAGTGCGCGTGTGCTTCTTGAAACACCTCGACTGGCTCGGCGCTTGCCGGCTATTGCGGTGCGGTGGTGCCTGGGGAAGGGGCGCCGAGGCAAGGCATGAGGTCCCGCATGAATTCGCGCGTACTGCCCTCAGAAGAAGCCCCGGGAACTGGGCCTCGCTCGTTGGCAGCCTAGCCTCTATAGCGATAACGACGACGACGATGCCGGCCGCAGTAGCACGAGCAGCAGCAGCAATAACGGCAGTAGCGCACACTGTTAAATGAGATTTTATTCCTAATTAATGCGTTAATATTTTACGCGTAGCCAAACTCGAATCAGGCACAGGTGAGTAGCGGTGGCGGCGGCGGCGGCGGCTGCGGCCGCACACGCTCTCGCTTGTTCACAAAGGGCTAAGCGCTAATGGCCGAACGATTGGCAGCTACCGTCGCTCGCTAACGCCCGAGCGCTGGTCGTCTCAATGCGTGCGGCAAGCTCATTGACGCACTCAGCACGACTAGGAGGAGTGGAGAAACTTCCGGTGTTTGCGCCTCCGATTCGACACCTCCTTCTGCCAGTTCTTTGCCCGGGTTCTCTCTCTCTCTCTCTCTATCTGGAGCCCTGTCTTCAGCGCTGTGATCCGGCTGGTGCTCCTAATTAATCCTTGTTCTCTTCGACGACTGAGTCTCCTCCCTTACAGCTAACTAGCTCCTATTCAAACGTAGGGAAAGATACGCACGGCTTTGCCTGGCTTGAGGGCTCCGGCATGATGACCTTGTTAAATTTTTGGCTTTCTCAATGTTGTCCGCGGTCGCTCTGATGTGTCGCCCTTTCTACTTCGCCGTTCTCGCCCTCTTGAAATAATGGGCATAACGATTAACGAACTACTTAGTTGGTCACTCTACTTTAAGAACTGAGCCGACAGTTCCCGGTGAACAAGCAGCCGCCCAAAGCAGTACGATTTTTGCAACCATTTAGGTCGTGGATCTGTGCTTTTCTCTACTATGCCGACAGACGGCATTAGATTGTGTCTAAAGCCCTGGGCGTAAATAGTTAGGGCAAAACTGAGGCCCTAATACGCGAGTGAACAAGCAACTAAGTGCCAACTAATTGTTGACTCAAACAGTATTCTAGCTAAACAACACATTGCTCTGTCGAAAGCTTTGATCACGAGAGAGAACGCTATCGGGTAGTTATTGTACACAAAATGGTACACTGTCTCCGGGCAAAATATGTCGAGGTTACATTTGATACAACACCGGAAAAGAGCAGAAATACATAAAAGGGTTGTCGTGCACTTTCCGGGACTTATTTTCACTTATTTTTGGCTCGGATGGTCAAGTTTGAGCAAAAGATTAATGGCCGAAGAGAACCGAATGCGGTCGATGGATGGACGAATCTGTTCACTGCGTTCTGATCAGGATCTGTCAGACTGTCGGGAGACCGGCCTGAGGTCTGACGATACTCCGTCTAGATGGCTTGATTACCTTGTGATGGATCATCACCTCCGTGCTTCGTTACTATCACTACAACTTATGCTGTTCTTCTATCTAGGGAAAAAAGAGCGCCGCCGGCCAGTGCGGCACTGCGGGAAGGTGACCAGCAGCCAACGCCGACGGTCGACCTTGTCGATGCGGCTTCGTCAGAACAGAGGATTACCCATAACGTACGGACAGACGTCTATTATTGCCTCGCACTGTTGGGCACACTATTACCCCTGAGAATTTCCTAGATGAGCAGTTTACTAGGCCTATATTAGATTATATTAATAAGGAGCCCGGCTTCGGCGGGCGCCACGTAAGTCAAACGCGTGAGTGCCTATCGCGCACCCTTGTTCCTTCGTCATCTATTCCCTAAGGTGCCCTGGTGATTTCGGGCGGCTAGCCAGAGCATAGCGGCGCTTGTCTATCTTCGAAAGCATTTTTGGTACCTGGCCAACGACTGTACAGGGCAGACAAACCTACAAGTGTGCTCCATAGTGTGTTCAAATGTTCAAATCTGCGTGTTTCACCAATTACCCTTGCATTGATCGCACCCCGGTCGCACTTCCTTTCCGCGCGGTACAGAACTTTTATTTGACGCACCTTAGACGCACACGGAGGATGACGGAGGCACGTTCATTGAGCGTGAGTGTAACGGCGTCGGTGGTCCGCACTACAGTCGGTCTGAAGTTCATAGCGTGTTGTTCGACTTAATTTTATTCTTAGCCTTGGCGAGTCACTACCCCAGCAGCAGCAGCGGCAGAGCCTGAGAATAGTAGTAACCCAAGTCGCTTCTGCTGCTGTTGCTACTGCCACTGCTGCTAAGTAAGGCTAGGCTAGCCATCCTGAACGATTCGAGCTAAACAAGCGTTGGTGGCTGTGTCGGTCGCGCGCCGGTCGGCGCCGCGCGTGGGAATAACGGCTCGAAGCCTCTTAATGCTGTGGCAAACGCAGATGGCAAGCGAGGCGGCAGCATCTGGCGGCCGACGCCGCCATTCCCCCTTAGGAAGCGGCGTAGAAGCGGCGCCGGCCGGCCGGCGACTTCGCCTTCGTCTCGTCCCACTTCGCATGCGATAGCGTTGAGCCTTGGGGCAAACAAAAACCACCGGCGAGAGGGCTTCAGCACTCCGGCCCAGCACTCTTTGCTTGCCTGCGCCGCCACCGTTGTCCGCCCGTCCGCCGACCAGACGGCAGCGAGCCGCCCTAACTTTCCTGCCTTCCATAAGCTCATCACCAGCCACGAACAGCATAACCAGCCCCATACCCGCTAACCGACTCGACCGGCTCGCCCGGCTGAAGAAGGAACAAGACGAAGAGAAGAACGACGAAGACCGTCACCAACCGTCACCACGACAACTAGCATTACGTCCGTCACCGACCAGAGGAGGAGGAGGAGGAAAAATCGAATAATAAGAAAGAAAATATGGACAAGTAGAGGGAATAAAGTAAGTGAAGGGTGAGGCATGCTAGAGAATAATACAAAAGAGAGCCTAGAAATGGAACAGCGGGGCAGCGATGTATGGCGATTGGTTGCTGGCAAGTGCAAGACATACACGTCGTTAGACTGCACACAAGTTCGACGGGGGCTCATTGATCTCTCGGCAGAACTGTTTGACGCCACGCATGACAGACGCGCCACAGACAGTCTATTTGCTTTCGTTGCTGCTGCTAGTGCTGCTGCTGCTAATGCTGGTACTACTACCACTACCACCAGCACCACCAGCGCTGATGTCACCGTTGCTCTGTCCGCCATTGCTGCCATTCTGTCTCTGATACTGTTATAGCTGGTAGATACGTGTCAATACGGCAAAACATCAGACCATCGTAATCCGGCCACGACGCCGCTAGCACGAGGTCGGTCGAGACCTAGCAACTCCACTTATTCACCGGCTTAGATCAATCTGCACTATTACGTTCTCTGACGATTGCTGCAACGATTGTCTGCCGCTCTACATGCCGGGGCCCGGCCGCCCCACTTGTATCCAGTCGTTGTTACTCGCCGTAAGTCGTTTTCGATGTTTCAATGCTTCCCTGAATTTATTGCTTGAACTCTGATAAATCTAGACGGCTCAACTTTCATTAGCTGCTGCTGGCAAAGTTTCATTGCCACTCGGCGGCTGGGCCCCCTTCCCCCGCCCTTCAAATGGCCTTCGGAAAGGCTTTGATCGACGCCCAGATAACGAGCACTGCTAGTTACCGTCCCAGTTCCTAACTAATAGTCGAATGGTTCATGCCCTAAAAACTAAGACGCGCTGAGCGCCGGTAATTTAAGCGATTAGAGTCTTGCCTCGGGCGTTTCGCGCAGGCTCGATGGTTGGGCAGTTGCGCAACCACATGCATAGATATTCATATAGGCGCAAATTGCTTTCCTGGACCTTCATTACGCTGACGAGAGAAGAAAACTCTTGGTCCGAGTTGCTTAGCTGATTTAGCATATTTTCGTGACTCAAGCTTAAAGTCACGAAAACTTTAAATGCTACATTTTTTGGAAGCTAGTCTTAGAGAAGCATTAAATGGCGGATAAAAAGATAAGCACTTTAACTTACCTTTTTATCCGCGGCCTTTGCAACCCACGAATTTAATTCTGTACTTTGCAATAAACAGGGTCGTCATGGACAAGAAGGTAACGTACCAAATGCTTAAGGTGTTGGGGCGTGCCAGGCTTCGTTTCGCCTGGTGGTTCTCTTAATGGTGGAACTAGTTAAACGATAGATCAGCATTGTATATGAACGCATTCACTGTATGTAAGCAAATTATTTATCTCGCAAACGTGTTACTATCTAAATCTACATTTATACATGCTCAGCCCGTACTATATAGAATTGAGCCTGTCCTGTTGCCTATATATATTACTATTTATTCATATTGCAGCAAGGCCAGTGCTTTGCGGAAAGCAACCTCTTACGTTTTATTGGAGAACAAATATTCATGCTTCATATATGGTTCACTAGTCGTAAGTTTTACACAGATAATGTCATGATATGGTCTTTACGTAATTAGCATTTGTGCAGCGTATGTTCGCCACGGTTAGAGAACATACACTTGATAAACTAGCGGACTGCTCAAACCACCCCAACGATCTCGAGTATGTTTTTTGCTCGTCTGGGGCAATGAAATAAATTTTCATACTGATTGCTACTAGCATAATCATCGATTATTCATAAGCAATACTATTATTAACATTATTATTTATTTATTAATCAATGATTATAATTCTTATTTATTCAATTTTTCAGTATTTTCCTACATTTGTGGAACCCAAACGTGTAACCGCCTAGGGTCATCTTATTTTTATTTTTTGAGGAAAATATAAGATAATTAGATGAGGTAAAGTGTCAGAAGCGTTCTACAAAACACTGGCAATGTTGAGCAGTACATGGATGGAACCAACCGCTCTTTGAGCAGCGTCACGTTCTCGCCCGCTTCTCCATCCATGGGTTACAACACAAACTGTGCCATCGCAGTGCGTGCCATAGCCCTTCCGATGAGTGTCGGTGTATATTTTATACCCTTATCTGCACCAAATATTATCATGAAACATGTCGGTATACAGGATGCGATATACAGGAACGATATCTAGTAAGATGCTTGCTTTTGTTGTAAGGAAAATTTAAATTTAGAAAAGTAGGCCTTGTTTAGCCTCTGTCCTGAATGAAGTCGTTACGTTTCATGGTCAAAAACGATGTTCATAGCCATCCACAAGGCTTTCTGAGGTTGTTGAATCGCTCGGACCTTTATTGCTATCATTATTGCATCTTCGTTTGTAAACATTGTACTTATTCCGGGAATAAAGTGCTAACTGCATATAAAAGTAACAGCCACAAGAAGTGGATTGGCCTAAACGCCACAGCACTGGAACAATGGGGACATAAAGTTAATGGCGATGGCGGTCGTATTCACGGCGACGTTGATCCTTTACATTAGTTACGCGTACTAATGTACGCCAGTCTAAGAATTCTTGGTCTTCTTCTTCCACTACTTCTACTACTGGGCGTTCTGTTGTTAGCACGAATGTTATACTAGCCTATGCACTAGAGATGGCCTAGCGGTACGGAAATATGCGGTGTTCCAACAAACGTTTGCCTTCAGCGTATCATCTTCACAGACAAAAACGGTGACGACAGTCGCGCGACAGTGCAAGGGAGCTACAGTGTGCTTTGTCTAGTTAAGGTTGGGTTCGTATACGCTGCCGTAATACTGTTGTCGTAATTGACATGCATACGAGGTTTGAATCTTATCAGTCTCCGCCTAAGCCCGAGCGTCCCTGTTCAAGCGGTGGAACCCTGTACATGAGGTAACCGTTCGAAAAGGTGCGACGAACCTACCTACCTACCTACGACACTGTTGATCGCTTGGATTTTCAAGTGGACGGACGACTCGACGGCCAGATAGAGCCTTTGATGACCTTTGTTCGTGTAGCTAACCACCCGTGACGCAAAATCGCCGAGCACGATCATCGACGTATTACACGCTGAAGCGTTGTGGCGGTCATCTTTACCCCGTATTGGCGTATTGCGCACGAAAGACGAAAATCCAATACCGGACAGCAATTGCCTTTACACATGATATAGCTGCAGGATCATACTACTGAGTCTTTCGGGACTGACGATAGCGCGTGTGAGAAGAGACACAGACAGTGGTAAAAGTGGTGGGGCTATATTAAAATCTAACTCCAATGATAAACTTTGGCAAAGTATTTTCATGCGTTTCTCCACGAGATAGGGCGCCAATTAAAAACAACCTTGTTTTATCGTGCTTGGTAGCTGCTGAAAAGTGGTCGGTCTGAACTGGCCGTGAATGCCTTATGTAGATGTGTTTGTGCATATGCGAAATAGGACGTATAACAACTCTAAAGAAACTGTATTCAAATGTGAATAGTACATAGTATGGCGATGGCTATGAGCAAATCAAGAAATACAGTTGTCCCTGTATATACACATGCAGTGTACGGCAGCACAGTATTTCTTTCTCGGAAACCTATTGTTTTATGCGCACCAACTCAGAGTCATAATTATACGGCATGTTCATAGCCGCTTTGTCTTGTGATGTTCCATTTGAGGCGATTACTGATCGAGGACTCCCTGATTTATTGTCATTGATCGTGGCTATTAGCAATGTTCCGCAAGATTTGTCATGCTGGTGAAACGTTGTGACTAGACATTAATATACACATATAGACGTTTATATATATATATATACAGTATGTGCAGCTAAAATGGGCGCATTTTCAAAGTTCCTGTGTACGCTCGAGTATACGCTTGTTTTGCTCTCACTGACTCAATTCCTCTCTCTCTCTTCCTCTTTGTTCCTTCCTGCGTTAGTAAGGTTGTAGCGTTGAAGAGCGTGATGAGCATTCATTGTCTATATAGACAACTTTCTATGTGCTTGTGTATTCGCCACCGCAGTTGCAGCTGTTGTTGTTATGGTTGTTGTTGATGTTGATGTTGTTGTTGTTGTTGTGGTTGTGATTGCTGCGGTTGTGATTGCTGTCGTCGGCATTGACCTCCTCTCATGTCAGTTTAAAACGGCACAGACCGATTCCACTCTAAATCTCCGTTCCCCATGCCCTCGTACTCCACAACCAACCAACCAACCAACCACCCACTCACTCACTCGCGCAACCGGCCGAGTCACAACCGCCCACCGTTCAATGTCAGCACCAGCAGTGGTTTGCGAGAAGACTTGAAGCGCCTCTGCGTGGCCCAATGCCAACTTAGAAATCACGACAAAGAAAACGACGACTGTAGGGAAGACCACACGACACTGCCACTACTGCTACTACTACTACTACTACTACTGCTGCTACCAAAACGCTGGACGACTACAGTGGCCGTTACTGAAGGCGCCTTCGCTGACGCCCCCTCTGGCGCCTGCCTCTGTGGACCGCGTCGTAATCACGGTTGCCGCTGCCGCCGCCGCCGCCGTCGTCACCGCCTCCGTTGGCCGCGTCGTCATCACGAGTGCCGCCCCCCAAATAATCGCCAAGCGGCCGCAAGTCGACGGTATAACCAGTCAGTTGACAGCCTCGCCTCGCCGCAAGCTGACGTCTGCCAACAATGGCTTTGAGAGCCATCCCATTTGGTTAGCCGGGGGTTGCTGGGTCGGAGGATCTGCGAAACTCTGCCCCGGACTCGCTGCCTGCCCGGGCTCGCTGTCCGAGTTGGATGAGAGGAAATATTAGAAGAGGCAATAGTAGCTAGTGCCGAGGAGGGAGGAGACGAAGACGAGGACGATAGTGGCGATGATGTTGATGATGATGATGATGGTGACAATGGTGCCGATGGCGATGATGGCGTTGCGAATTGTTGTCGAATTGGTGGTGGTAACTGGTGGTTTATACATAGTCCATAATCATGAAGATGGTCAGGATCATTGTGATGGCGATGATGTTAATGGGGTTCTTGGGCATCTCGATGCTCGTGATTGTGCTCACGGTAACGGCCATGAACATGACTATCATACTCATTTATAGTCTTTTACGCAGATCTATATATATATATATATATATATATATATATTCCCCTACATTTCACCTACATCTAACAAGACGAGTAGTCTTTGTGGATGTAAATATACATATATATATATATATATATATATATATATCATACATTTGGCTAATACAACTACTAAATAAATTACATTCTTTGCAATTCTTATATGTTGACTTTCAGGCTCAATTACAACATTTTAAGAAGACAATTCCGTCTCTCACCGAGTTGTACTAGACCTCAAAGTCTGTTGGGTGAATACTGGAACACCCTATATATACGAGGTGTGTTCAATCGTTATCGCGACTTTTGAATTTTCGCGGGTTACGTATATTCGAATTTCGATTTTTTGTGGCGTTATGTTGGTACTCATGTCTCTCACTTATGCCGACAAGCTCGGCCATTTTGAATGTTCACTTAATTGTTGACAGCTGCTTTGCTTGCACGTGTTTTGGATCGTCTTCGATTTTTACCTATTCAAAAAAATGGATCAAAGAACCTGTATCAAATTTTGTGTGAAAAACGAAATTAAGTGCGCGGATGCATTCCGAATGTTGACTGTGGCATACGGAGAAGCTACCTTGGACCGAAGCAACGTTTATCGGTGGTACAAAATGTTCTCAGAAGGCCGAGAAGATGTGAACGACGAAGAGCGTGCCGGACGCCCGAGCACTTCAACAACAGACGAAAAAAATTAATGAAGTGGAGAAAATGGTATTGGCCAATCGTCGAATCACCGTTAGAGAAGTTGCTGAGGACCTAAACATATCGATTGGCTCGTGCCATTCGATTTTTATCAATGATTTGGGCATGAGACGGGTCGCCGCGAAATTCGTACCAAAATTGCTCAATTGCGACCAAAAACAGCATCGCATGAACATTGCTAATGAGATGTTGGACTCTGTCCGCGACGACCCAAATTTGCTCCAGAGGGTCATAACTGGTGACGAATCGTGGGTTTATGGTTATGACGTGGAAACCAAAGCTCAATCATCTCAATGGAAGCTGCCGCACGAACCAAGACCGAAAAAAGCGCGCCAAGTTCGGTCGAATGTGAAAGTTTTGCTGACAGTTTTCTTCGATTGCAGGGGCGTGGTGCATCATGAGTTCTTGCCACAGGGTAGAACGGTCAATAAGGAATATTACCTGCAAGTTATGCGCAATTTGCGCGAAGCAATCCGCCAGAAACGCCCGGATTTGTGGAAGAACAAAAATTGGCTTTTGCACCACGATAACGCCCCTGCTCACACATCGTTGCTTGTGCGCGAGTTTTTGGCCAAAAACAACACACTAATGATGCCGCAGCCACCGTATTCCCCAGATCTGGCCCCCTGTGACTTTTTCTTGTTCCCTAAACTGAAGAGGCCCATGAAAGGACGACGTTACGCTACGCTTGACGAGATAAAGACGGCATCGAAGGAGGAGCTGAACAAGATAAAAAAAATGTTTTTTTGAAGTGCTTCGAAGATTGGAAAAACCGTTGGCACAAGTGTATAATATCTCATGGGGATTACTTTGAAGGGGACAAAATAGATATTCATGAATAAATAAATAATTTTTGAAAAAACACAAAAGTCGCGATACGTTTTGAACACACTATGTATGTACAATGGATTGAACACGAGAAAAGGCCAGATAGGTCGATATCGTATAGATGTACTACCAACCGATGAACCGCAGCAAATACACAGGCGAACACGCGCGCCTAGGAGAGCAAAGGAGGAAGAAGAAGAAGAAGAACAAAAGCGTATGGAAGTATTCGATCAGTAGTACAACAGGTACACGCAGTAGACTGGCACTAAGCAACAGGGCAGACAAAGGTAGCCGTAGGCAGCGGGCTAAGATCCGCTGTAGATGGCGACAGTCGCGACTGTCTGGCTCTGCTTGAGACTGGCGTCGCATCGCTCCCTGTCGGTCTCTTTCTCTCTCTGGCAACAGAAGAGAAAAGCAAAGAACGCCGCCGTGCTTGACGATCCGGGATTTGAGGCCGACAGCAGAGTCTGTACTTTAGATGCTTGTGGTTGGTCGGTTGGTCGTGGTCGTGTTGCTTGAGCAAGAGTGTGGCTGGCCCACTACGTTGGCATTACGAAGCAGTCACGCATAAAGAACGAGAACCTGAACAAAGCGGCCAACGCGCGTAGCCACGCGTTCTTTACACACGTACGCATTTTCTCATAGTGCAGTCGTACAGCAGCAGCAGTAGCACCAGCAGTAGCGGCACCGGTGTCGGTGCCGGCTTCGGCAAAAACACCATCATCATGACCTCCACCATCCCACCCGCTTCCAACCGAAACTTAGACACTTAGTCGGGCACATGCCTCTCTCTGGGCACGACTGGGCCACGCACGATACCTGAAGTCGTAGCTGAGCTAGGCTTTTGTGGCCAGTCGTGGTTGTTCTTTTTCTCGCTATTGATATTTGTGTTGTTGTTGCTGCTAGTAATGTTGTTGTTGTTGCTGCTAGCAATGTTGTTGTTGTTGTTGCTGCTGCTAGCAATGTTGTTGTTGTTGCTGCTGGTATTATTAATGTTGCTGTTACTGTTGTTGTCGTCGTTATCGTTGCTGTCGTAGTTGTTATTACCTTTGTCGTTGCCGGCATCAACATTGTTATTATCGTGGTTGTCTGGTTGTCGCTCAAGAGAGTAGTCATCATTGTCACCGAACGGAGGGATATACGGGGGGTGTACGACTGCATAACAAATGGACGGCCCACACAGGTCCATCGTTTCGACGTGCTCATGACGAAGGAATAGAAATTGTCTGAGCAGAGGAGCGGCAAACTAGCAAGCTCATTGATTGCTGATCACCGCGATCTTCATTCATCCTTCTTTTTCTTTGGCCTCTGTCTACCGACCCCCAAAGCTTTTCCTGTCTTTTTGCCCCGCTCGCGCTTTCTTCTCATATTTTGGCCTTTCTTCTTGCATCTTGTTTGGCCGCCTGTGGATGTCTCCGTCTTTGCCCCGTTTGTTGCCGGCTCGCCACTCATTCGCCGTCGTTGGTTTGACTCAATTGGATAAAGAAAACGATCCTAGCGAACGTCGTCAACTCGCTTCACGCCAACGCGTAGTTCTATCACTATTATTGGTGTTCTACTCGAATTGCTATGATTAGTATTGTTTAGACTGGCTGTGGACGCGCATTTAGGCGGCTTTTAGCGCCACCCTTTTTCTCCTCCTCGTCGTCGTCGTGGTTGTCCTAGCGACCAGCAGACTAATAGCACCATGCATTTGCCGATAATCGCGGGGGCGTAGGCCTGGTAGTTGTCATCGTCATAGAAATATCGTAGCCGTAGTAACAAGAGTCGTTGTTGTTGTTATTGTTGATGTTGTTGTTGATATCCTTGTTACAGTCGTAGTGTTAGCAGGAGTGGGAACGAAGGCAGAGCGATCACTAGTCACCGTTTCTACGTTCTTTAACTACTTCTACCACTGCCACTTCCTCTAAGGCTTCTAGCACTGAGGTCTTCATTACAGCCTAAGAAGAGGACGATGCGTATCACCGCGTGTATGCGTGCCACCGCTCCCTTTGCCCGTAGTTGCGTGCGTGTGAACAAAGCAACGGGATAGAATGGTAGTGTGTGAGACGAACACACGTCAATTGAAAAGAAACATACAAGGAGAGCAAGAGAGTGGGGGGGAGAGAGGGAGGAATAGCAAGAAAGAAATGACAGATACAGGACAGACTGTTAGGTTGGTAGCACTTTTTCCTGTGAAGAGCCGGTCTGTATTCAGTGCTCGGCCATCGGCAATGGTCTTATTATCGTCTTGAGGCCGTCCTTCCGACGCCGCCGCCGTCGACCATGACGATGGGGTGACAAACCATTGTCGCACGGTCCCGAGTAGCATCAACTCCATGCAGGAGTTCTTCAGGCATGTGCCTACACGTGCCAATCGTTCCCTTCACAAAGTTACCCTTTCTTCTGCTCTCCCGCTCTCCAGCCCACTGTTCCTGCCTTGGTTATCATTATATGCTCTCACTGTCTCTCTACTGCTAGCTTGTTTGCGACATCTATATCGGTGCTCCAAAGGTGGAACTTGGGAGAAGGGAGGGGGGGAGGGGGCGTTGGAGGATCGTAAGTCTCCTTATTCGATCCGCCGCTATTCAGATCAGCCAAACATTTTCGTGCTGCCGTCGTATCAAAGAAACTGAAGCAGCATCAGCAGAGAGCCCTACTTTGGCGCGTAGCTGCTGCCGCTTTTGCAGCTTCACGCTGTTGATTGTGGTCGAGGCCATTGACATGCAGATAGACTCATTGGGTGAACCGGACGCCCCTGTACGCACAACCCTCGGTATCCGATTGGATACATATATATATATATATATATATATATATATATATATATATATATATATATCAAAAGTAAGAGAGAAAGCATAATCTAAATGGCACGATAAAGAACTGAACTTTACTTTCCCTTGAAATTAAATTAAATTCGAAAGCACCTTTATTTTGTCACAGGGGGAGATTATTTTAGATTTGACAAACCGTTACCTAAATACATAAAATAGTCAGTTTATTTCTGTGCCTACAATTGCGCTGTTAGAGTTTCAAGTTCTCAGTGCCCTTGCCATCCGCCACGAAAACGTGTTATTCACACAATCTGTCTTGGCAATTTGTTCTGACGAGATGGTGTTACCGCTTCTAAGATTGCTTAACCGAATGCTAAAATAGCTTTATGTATTTCATGAGTTTAGACTACGATTGTACATGCGATAATCCGCTCTGGACTGCAGTTTCCGAATAGGGCCTATCACAATAGAATTTCGGGCAATGTTACACCTTAATGAAACACGACGAAAGAATTTCCTCTGTACACTTTTCATTGCTTTAATGTGTTTGTCTAAATAGGGCCGCCAAACTGCACAGCAATAGATAAACTTAGGTACAACCAAACTATTAAAAAGCCTCATGTGAAAATTGTAATACGCATGCATAAAATAAATATGCAACGAAAGCAAGTCTGGTATTGACGTAAAATCACGACCACGGATTTGCTGAGATCCGGTGGAAGAGAAAAGCGGCAAACTATTGGATAAGCTTAACTGATCAGTTTGTCACCCGCATTCCTCTCTTGTCGCCCATCTTGAGCTAACCCTGACAATGAACGAACTAGACAGAGGAAAATATTCGCTACATTGTAGGTGTTTGCAGTTGGTGCAATACAGTCAACGTGTCCCTAATGTGAGCGTGCGGCAGTCTTGCGCGTATAGCCGATTCTGCCGGCGGGAGGTTGTCGACGTCAAACGCGGAAATGCCGCCGATGCTATTAGCAAAATCACAATTGCAGCTCCACGAAGCTCGCAGAGGAATACTGTACCGCGTGGCTCCCTCTATAGGCTGATGGCTTGACGGCTAGAGATCACAGCACAGACTCCAGAGGCTCGTTAAGCGTCAGAACGAGTCAAATTTCTCTTTTGAATTGTTGTTGATGTTGTCTTTGTTGTTGTTGTTGTTGTTGTTCTTGTTGTCAATAGTATCGTTATCGGCTGTTTGCTGAAGCTCCGCTGCCCGTGTTGACACTTTGCCTAGCATCGATTACGTATTGCTATGCGGGGGTTGTCGTGTATTTAAATGATTCTCTATAAAGAATTGTACTAATGGGCCCACTCGTATAGAGGTCCACTAACTGCAGCAGCAGCACAAGCCCTTTTCTTAAAAGCCCACTGTGCAGACCTCGCATCGGCAAGCAGCACCACCCATCTAGTCGAGACTGTGGTAATCTCGACAGAGACACACTCGCTCACACATGTTTCCTCTGCCTCGTTCTGTAATCCACTCATTTACCCTTCATCAGCCTGTCTGCCTGTCTATCTACCAAAAAGCGGACCTACTAGCTCGGGGTTCTATTGTTGTTGTTCTTCTCCTTCTCCCCTTTATACTTTGTCCGCATGTACCGTCATGTCGTACCGGGAGATGAAAAACGAACGTGTATGTTCGCGCGCTACTCTCGAGCTTTTCAGCGTTGGGTCAGCGCGTGGTTTGTAGTCGCGCCCTTCGCCCTTCCGCCCTGTTTCTGAGGGAAAAGGGGAACGGGAGAAAAGACAAGGCCGATCTAGATTTAGACGGCTTTGCTAGCTAGGGCCCGACCATCATCATCGTCGTCGTCGTCGTTGTCGTCACTGCTGTCATCTATGGCAGGGTTCACTCCTTTCTTCTGCAATTTGAGTAATGGACCTTTAACCATCACTTATTTACATCAAATGGCCAGGAAGGACTCAGAGCTTTAACGAGATGGTTTGAGAGACTGTCAGCGAGTAGTCGATCGAACTCATGAAGCCAAAAGTCAGTCGCCGCTCGTCAATACTCTTGCGGCACACTTTTTATGTCAGCGGTAGACCATACAACCACTGCTACCAGGGCTGTCGTGTTACATTGAAAAGAGCTGTCTGTATAATGAGTAAGTGAGGAGTTACGAACCTCTTCCACTAAACATCACTAGCCTAGCGAGTCCGCCAGAGATTTTTTGTGGATAAATCGCGTGTAAGCCATCTTGATGAGGATTCAGGGCAGTAGCTCGGCGAAGCCTCGACGTCGTGTCTAGATAAAAAATAATGGCTGCCAGCAATATAAGCTATTTTTTTGTACTTGTTCTCCTGCTGATCGCTGCTGCTGATATATATATATATATATATATATATATATAGAGTTGGCTTTTTTCTAACCATATTTTTGAAAGGCAAAATGACCACACCCACAATTAACACAGTAGAATCGTTAGTTGCCAAACTAGGCTAGCTCGATTGCCATAGCTCCGTCCATGCTCTTCTAAAAATAGTGCATATTTAACGGATTCTCAGTGCCCTCAAAAAGGTTTCGGTATCATTGATACTCAATTGAATATGAATGGCAAGTCGTTGCAAAGTTGTATAGTTTTTTGTCTTTACAGATTAGTACCTACTCACAATTTGATATTAGGTTATAAAACAAATAAACACCTATAAAACCTTAGATGAAACAAAGAACAAGTCTTCGGCATTTTTCTGGATTTGGTGGCTCTAATTAAATATTTTGGCCGAGAGAAGCTACTTGTTTAATAAGCACGTGTGTAGATATATATATATATATATATACAGGTAGTTCAATAAGTTCTTAGAATGAAAACCGAGAATTTTCCAAATCATGTTTAAAAATTTTTCTTATTCGATATACTCCCCGAGAAGCTCAATACACTTTTCCCACCGAGATTTCAGAGCTTTCATACCTCTTGAGTAGAATTCCGCGTCGTTAGACTGAAAATAGGCATTGACAGCAGCCTTAACCTCTTCATTGCTGGAAAAACGCTTTCCACCGAGACTATTCTTCAAATGTCCGAAGAGGAAATAATCAGAGGGGGCCAGGTCTGGAGAATAGGAGGGTTGTTCAATAAATTCGAACCTCAGTTGGGCCAGTTTTGCCGATGCTTGCCGGGACTTGTGTGCAGGAGCATTGCCCTGGTGAAACGGGACAATCTTCTTCTGCAAAGCGGGCCGTTTCACGATGAGTTCTTGCTAACGGCAGTCCAACAGTCTTGCATAATATTCTCCTGTGATCGTTTTACAGCTCTCAAGGTAGTCGACCAGCATTATTCTACGTTGGTCTTAAAAAACTGTAGCCATCACCTTTCCGGTCAATGCCGTTGTCCGCACCCCCTTCGGAGGTCCTTCATCAGGTGCACACCATTGGCAAGATGCTTCTTGGGTCTCGGGAGTGTAGTGATGAACCCGGCTTTCATCGACGGTCATGAATCTGCACCAAAAATCCGACAGATTGTTCGACATCTTGGCCAAATTTCGCTGTAAAGCCAAAACAGGCGCGTCTTTTTGGCCTTGGTTGAGCAAATGCGGCAGCTATTTTGCTCTAAGCTCTTTCATCTTTAAGTTTTCGTGTAGGATAAAATGCACACTGCCTAAACTAATCCCTAATGCCTCCGCTATTTCCTTAATGTTCATTCGCTTATCTGTGCCAATAATTTTTCGCACTTTCTCTACGTTTTCCTCATCAGTTGCCGTTTTTTTGGCCTCCTGGACGTAGTTCATCCTCGGTGCTCCTGCGACCTCTTTTTAACACATTAATCCAGTTGGAAACAGTGGCAAAACATGGCGCAGAGTCACTGTACGTCTCGTCTAACTCAATTTTTACTTGGGTCGCATTCCAACCTTTGAAATAAAAATGCTTGATAACCACTCGAAACTATTTTTTCTCCATTTTTAAAAATCACGCCGATACGTTGCACGGGAAAAGCTATCAAACGAAATCGCAGAGGCCAATCACCATAATATATTGAGTGCTAGCAGTCGAAAAGTTGCAGTTCCTATTAGCGGTGAAAGCGTGCCAAAATTCGAATTCTAAAAAGCTCATTCTAAGACCTTATTGAACTACCTGTATATATATATATATATAAATGCAGTTCGCCATCCTTCGAGCGGTGCGCGGCACAATAATGCATGTTAGAAACTGGGACAGGTCGTCTTCAGTATCACCACGTCGAACTAGTGATGATTCTTGGCATCATTTCAGCGCCTATAGATTTGAGAACGAACTGCGGTTAAAATGCATTTGGATAAGGTGCCCGCTATAGGCGCTAGAATGATGCCATAAATCATCATTAATTCAACGTGGTTAATGCTACTGAAAACAAGCTGTCCCAGTTTCCGGCTCGCACTGTGTCGCGTAGCATTGCTGCGTTCCGTTTGTAGGCTGGCGGGCCGGGTGTAGATACCTCAATACGAAGTTCTTGGATATTCCACATAATACCCCATAGTCTCTCGAGCGCTCTCGCCCTTCTTTCCCAACATTTAACTTTCTCGTTCTTTCTCGCGTTCGTTGATTAGCCAATCACAGGTGCTGATCTTGGCCAGATCCCAACGGGGTCTGAAACGAGTCCGCTCGTCTTGTGGGGTGCGCTAGTGGAATTAATATATTTATATCGTCAACACCTATATACGCGTATATATATATATATATATATATATATATATATGTACCTGGTGTTGGCTTGGCTTCCATAATGAAGTCCCTCTGTTTCCCCTTCCGCTGCCACCCGTGGGACCTCTACGAAGAAGAAGACTACAGATGAAGCGCGTCGGCGGGGGAGGGGGTAGTCAAACGCCGCGATACACAAACCAAGCGGCGATAACAAAAGCTCGTTGGGCCTAAATGGAGTGCAACACCAGCAGCAGCATCATAAGCGACAGGGCATGGCCGCGTCATGTTGCTGTTCTCGTTTCCGCCCTCTTCTTCGTTGGCTGGTCGTCTCCCAAGACGACCCAAGAGCCTCCAGAGTAAGACAAGTCGCGCAGGGGTGGTGGCGCTTTACGCTGATGCTAAAGCTGTCTGTGCAGTTGCTGTCACTGTGGCAACCGCTGCTTCTTTCTTAGTCAATCATCCCGTTGACGCCTATTTCTCGTTCTCTCTTCTCGCCTTTCTCTCGTGAGACAACAATAACAGTAACAACAACAGCAGCAACAATAACAACAACACCAAAAACAACAACAACAGCAACAACACTGACGACGCCGTAAACGCCGATAACAACGAGACAAAGCCGCTATACGACCGTGAGACCGTTAGGATACGGGGCTGCCCAAATACACGTAGGCAACCATGGCCGGCAACTACCGTGCGTCTACTTTTCTCGGTTTTAATGAAAATGGCTTGCTGCGACACGTTACTCTTCCGACTTTTACGCCCTCCGCCCGCCATCCTGCCTTCTCCTTCGTGCCCGTCTCGAAGCCTCGCGTCTCCAGGCTGCCCACCGAAGCCGACGATGACGACAACAACATTAACAACAACAGCAATAACAAAAACGACAACAACACCGACGACAACAACAACAACAACAACAACAACAACAACAACAACGAGTTCGACAACTGCAATGTTCGGTCGCCTCGGCGCTCGTGACGACCAACACAGACTTGATCGTAGGGGCGGGAAGGAAGACGGGGTTGATGCGGCACTCCCGAGTAGGCTCTGCCAGACCCTACTGAGTTTACTGTCTGGTGTTGCAGCTGCTATTGTCGTCGTTGTTGTTGTTGATGTTGGTGTCATTATGCAGCTTCACTTATGGCAGCGGCAAGACACGGAAGACACGTCAAACTCGGCAGCGGTGGTGATAGAGACGCCGGCCGTGGAGACGCCGGCCGACCGACCGACCGTCGTGGAGTACCAAGTGCCATCGGCGCCGCTGCTTCTTCCGCCACCTCCTCCTACAGACATCGACTTCGTCGATGATCATCAGAAGCAGCAGCAGCATCGGACATGATGGACGCGAACGACGCCACTGCCGCCGCCGCCGCATCCACGCCTCATCACCCCAGGTTTCGTCGATCCATTGCCCCCCCCCGAGCCAGCTAGACAGCCCCAGCCGGGGCGAGCGCTCGCAACTTGCGAGTCAACTTGCATCGCACGTGTGCCTGCCATTCCATCGTCTGTGTTCGATGCTCGTTTCATCAGCCGACCGAGCACACATTTTGACATTCTGCCAGCAGCAGCAGTAGTTCAGCAGGCGACAGGAGGCGACATGAGGAGGACGATGTTCACTTGTTGTTCAATCGTTGGTTGGTTGGTTCGTTTGTTCGATCGTTGTCTGTTTGTTGGCTGTATGATTAGTTGTATGGATTGTTAGATGGATGGATGGACTCCTCGAATGGTGATGTCAATGGTGCGACCGTGCGTCGCCACGCAAATAACGCTAACCCAGGCCAATGCGCTGCCGCACATACATGTTGCCTGTACATGTTGGCTGCAAGGCAGCACAAGACGGCGGCGGTCACTACAACGATAAGAGCAACAACAAGGGCGACCACAACAACAACAAGGGCAACCACAACAACAACAGCGACCACAACGACGACGAAAACGACAACAATAACACAAACGACAGCAACAACAACAACAACAACAACAACCTTCAAATAGCTTTTCAACCAGCCGACTGCCAAGAAAGAGACGTGCAGATTGACACGCCGAACCGGTCGGCAGTAGCCGCCACCGGCTGTCTGCCTACTAACAAACGCACATCAGGACTACTAGTCGGCACCGCATAAGATATACACCGCAATTGAATACAGCAACTGTATTCAAGTCGTAAGAACAGCGTCACGAACGCCACGCTATTCGGAGAGAGAGAGAGAGAGAGAACATCATTGGGGCGTCATTCGACAAGCATTTCGAGTGTTGACGTGAGCTGTTCATATTTTGAAGGCAACGAGGTCGGTGATGACGGCAACAACCAACAGCAACAACAACAAACAATATTACTACTACAGCTAGTACTACTGGTTCTGTCGCTAGTGGTCTGGCCATCTTTACAGTTCCACATAGGACTAGGATCGCCTTTGTATAAAAACAACAACAACAACAACAACGACGACAACAACAATTACAATAACACAACAACAACATCGGCAACAACGAAAACAACATCAACAACAACAACAACGTCGGCAACGACAAGATCAACAACAACGGCAACGATAACAACAAAAACAGCAACGGCAACCGTAGCACGACAACAACAACGGTTGTTATAGGTTTCTCTAGTGTGACCGGGTGACTGGTTGACTGGTGGTCAACACAGCAAGCGCCTGAAAATGCCGGCGGATGCCAGTGGGTAGAATTCGCCTGCTGTCATCACCCAGCTACTACGTATTTATTGTCGCGAAGCTAGGCCACAGCTAGACTCTGCTCGACACGACAGAGACACGTTGGTACACAACGACGACGACAGCAGCAGCAGCAGCTCACAGGGAATTACAGGCGTTTCGTTTTTGTTTACTTGTTTGCTTATTCGTGCGCGAGCGCGCCCGGGTGTGTCTGGTGACAACCCACAGCGATCTCAAACCAACCCACTCGTCTCCCTAACCCCCCCCCCCCATCCACACACCCACGCAAACGCTCTCTTGCCTCAACTCCTGGGGTACGATTCGACCGCTACCGCCATGGCCGCGCCACTCCATTCGCGCATCCATTCCGTTCGCTCGACTATAGTGACCAGTAGTATCCAGAGCGAAAATCTCTTCTCTTCCAGCTAGCCCTGGGTGGGCAGTGCGCAAGAAGTACGTATATATGAGGTCAGTGAGGCGCGCAATGGCCGTACGAGAACGTACGGCGACGATACAAGCGTGTGGAGTTGTCGTATGCTCTATGTCGTTGCTACTGATGTTGCCGCCATTATTGGCCTTGATGTTGCTGTTGTTGTTGTTGTTGCTGGTTTCCCTGTGTAGTTTCCCTGTGTAATTCCTGTTGTAGTTGTTGTTGTTGGCCATGTTGTAGTTGTTGCTGTTGTTGTCGTCATCATCATCATCATCGTTGGCAACATCCGTCGCGGCTGCCGTTGCAACCTTGTGCACTGGTTGCCTTTGTTACAGTTGATGGTATTGAGATTGTGGTGGCCACGCCCCCCTCCACCCGGCGCTGCAGCTTCTGCTGTTGCTTTCTCTTAACCCTACCCATGGCTAGCCACGTTATCACTACCACAGGCATCAATCCCATTGCGCCTGGTGTCTGCTACTCCATGGACTTCTGTAAGTATTATTGCTGCTACACTACTTCTACTACTACTATTACTACTTCTGCGACCATGACCACGACAACGACAACTGCACTGCTACCGCTACTACAACTACCACGACTGATGCGCTTTTCTGTCGACACCCCTTTTCTCCTCCTGCGGCTATCCTGCGGAATCGGCCACCGGCGCCACTTACTACTTCGCGCCGGTGTGCGCTGCAAGTGCAGCGTTCGTTGCACCCCTTCGTTGTTCTCTCTCACCCCCACGTTCCCCGCTCGAACGCATGCCTGCCCGAACGTACTCCTGCATATACGGCCGTCCGCACGCCCTCCAGCCAGCCAGCCCAACGAAGGCAAATTTCCTGGCACTCATGCATGCACTCAGCTAGGCGGCGTACTGTCGCCACTTCTGCAATCCTGAGCTTTCACGTCTTCACGGGTCAGGGAGTTCTTCTTGCACCCCACCCCACCCCCGCTTCCCCACCACGCCCTCCCGCGGCCCGCTATTGTGCCGGGGTCTGGCTGGTCGAGTTGGGCTCGCCCGGCTCGCGGCGGTGGTGGCGGCGGTGGTGGTAGATACGGGGGCGTCGAGTTGAGTTGGGGCTGGCTCGGCGGAGGTGGATGGGTCGGGGGGTCGGTCGGTACATACGTAGGACATGCACTTGTCTCTCCTGTCGTCGTGCACCAATGCGGCACGCTGCAGTGGCAGTCTGTTCGCAGCAGCAGCAGCAGCACCACCAGTACCAATCGACGCCACCTGCATTTGCCTCTCGGCTCATACTCACCGAGAAACACTTTCGGGGAGGGATAGAGATTCAGATTCAGAGCGAGCAAGAGACACTGAGCGTACACGAGAGGGATACAGAACGAAAGGCAAGCGCGTGAAAGTGTTAGAAAGCCAGAGAAAGAGGGAGAGAGAAAGAAACAAAGAATGAGGCAGACAGAGTCAGACAGTCAGAGGTGTGAAGGCGTGTCGTGCCCGTCTCCCGATGCCACCGAGCCCGAGGCGTCTGAGCTGTTCGCGGGCGGTCGAGATAGGGTGCTACTGCTGCTGCCGCTACCCCTGTCGCTACTTCTGCCACTATCAAGTAAACGTAGGACAGAGTCGAAAGAGCGGTGTCGCGTAAGCGACGTTACTTCGGCCGGAGCTGGCTGCACAAATGTTGTTGTTGTTGTTGCTGTACAAATGTTGTTGTTGTTGTTGCTGTACAAATGTTGTTGTTGTTGTTGCTGTACAAATGTTGTTGTTGTTCTTGCTGTTATTGGCATCGTTGCTTCCTCTTCGTAGCCTTTGTTGTTGTTCTTGTTGTCGTTGTCTCGTCGTTGCTGTACTTGTTGTTGTTGTTGTTGTCGCCGCTGTTGCTGTCGTTGTTCTTGTTGTTGTTGTTGTTGTTGTTGTCATCGCTGTTGTCGCTGTTGTTGTTGTCATCTCTGTTGTCGCTGCTGTTGTTGTTGTTGTTGCTGCTGATGTTGCCGCAGCTGTTGTGGTCGTCGTCATCGTCATCTAACAGCCTGCGTTGCAAAGGCTGTCCACAGGAGAAACCAAGCTCGCGGTATCGTTGTCCAGGCCGTGGCGGTCGTCATCCGTGAACGATTGGACAGAAATAGTGGCAGTGGCATCATGCACCCATTTGGCTCTCACCATTTAGCCAGAGGTGTACTGACAAACAGCTCACACAATAACGTACAGACAGATAGATACACAGACAAAGAAACAAACAAACAGACAGTGGGTGTGTGGGTGGGTGGTTGGATGAGTTAATAAATAGGGGACCTAGGTGACAAGATCTAATGCCGACTCTGATTACTGCAGCAACGAACGAAACTGTCCTATATAACGACAATAGCTCGGGCAGCAGCGAGAACGGCAGCCGTAGCAGAACTAACAACCGTAAAGCAATAGAAATGTTAGTAATAGTGCTGCGAGCAAGTAGCAGAAGTAGTAGTGGTGGTAGTAGTAGTAGTAGTAGTTGTTGTTGTTGTAGTGGAAACCGTAATACTAGACATGCTCTAGTAGCGGCAGCAGTTCTAATGAAAGTAATTGCAGACGCCGAACATTCAATGCAGGACATACACGGCACGCCCATTCGCTATTCGGCCGCTTGAGCGGCCGCTCACATCGGCAAGTTGTTCGGTTACCTCCTCCCCGCGCCAATGTGTGGCCCGCCGCCGGGCCGGTGGACATCAGCAGAAGTGTGCGTATGTACGTATGTAGGGAGGCAGGGTCTTTTCTCTCTGAGCACGGGTGGAGGGGGGGGGGTTACCGAGGTTTGCGCCGAGTACGTATGCGTTACTCTTCTGCGGTGGCGCTGCGTGGACGCTGGGTGTTCTGGCCTGGAAGCATATCCCCTGGAAGAAGACACTGCCACCGTTCCGATTTCGCGTATATGCGTATTGCTTGCCTGCGTATTGCTTGCCATCCGTCAGCCATCTGCGCCGATGGGCACAAATATTGGCAACCGACCCCGGCGACCCAATCCTCGTTGAATAATCGACGCTGCGTATTCAAATAGCATCTATTCGCGTTGCTAGCGGGTCGATTTTCTCTGTCTTTGGGTTTCGTTCGTTCAGTCGTCGGTTGCGTTCGTCAGGATCGATTGAGCCGAACCGAACCGCCTCTGAACTTCGAGCGATCCGTTAAACGGCTCGAGGATGAGACAGGCCCCATCCTGGGGTCACACATCGTCGGGGTCAACACAAAAGCACGGATGCACGCTTAACTCAACGATGAAATGCGCCTAGTCAATTCCGTGCACTGCAAACAGTGAGAACCTCTGGTAAAAACAAAAAAAATGGCAGATAATCATGCTATGGCGTCTCTCACATGTATTACTCGTGTGCCGAGGAGTTGTGACGAGCCTAACGTATTTCGACTTGCATGCTAATAAAAAGTATCATAACCGCAGAAAGGTGTGCATAAATCATTGACAGCTCTTTGGTGGCAGACTAACGGGAGATGATGTAGAGGCTTTGCAATCGAGCTAGCTGTTCTGTTGAGAGAAGATAGTTGTTATTGTACTTTTCGCTTCGATTGTTATTGTTGCTGGTATTTTGTTACTGCTGGTTATCACACATGGAGAGCATAGTTAGTACGGACCAAGAAACTTTGTTGCAATAGACTGCACACTGCAGGGGTGTGCGCGCGGTGGACGGTTAACGTTCCGCCTTCTGGAAGTACGCTTAGCGAAGTATTGTACTACACGTGAGCATAGAACGAGAGGGAAGGGCTTAGGAAGATATATGAAGACGAAGACGAATGGCCGCGTACCGACATCAGCCAATGAGAAACCACATCAGCCAATATGCTAGTTTGTATGGCTTGAAAGCGCCGCTTGCTATGATGAAAAATGGATAAGGTTTCGCAGGAACGAAGTGCTCATAAAAAGACTGCCGCTCTGATAACAAGCATCGTAGTGAGCCGTTACCCGTACGAAGGCGGTAATAATAACCCATATAAAACCATATAAGCGTTCTTCATTTGCTAACTCAAGTCCTGATAAGACTCTCGCCAGGTTGATTTTTGAATGCAGGAATTGATCATTCTGTCATTCAGGCGATCGTTTGTGGCTCTCTCGCCCAGCTAGTGCATGTAACACTTGCACGTGTAAGCAGCCATTTACCGCAAGGTAACCAAGCGTCCTAAATTAGATATTTTCCCTCACCATCTCACGTCGAAGCGCGAATTAATTTAAGGTCTGCGGTTTATACTGTGTTACAGTGTTTGTAGTGGTTTAGTCAATCAGCGAGAAACCATTGGATGGCGGAGTTTTTGTGGAGCCTTTTTGCAAACATTTGTGGGTGACAACGCTAAGGATAGCCCCACTCTGTCGTTCCACGCGCTATTCCTACAGAGAGGATCTAGGTGGCAATGGATGAAGAGATATATCTTTGCGGAAGTCCACGTTTGTCGCCGGGTGAGTACAGGCGGTAGCCGATACATGTAGACACAGCAGTACGGAAAGCCTAGCCTGTGACGAGTAGGAAGACGGTTAAAACCGGCAGGGGTAAGTGTGTGATGAAGAAAAGTATCGGTTAGCACAAGCAGAATAAAAGGACGACAAAGAACAAAAAAGAAGAAGAGGAAAACGAAAAACGGAAAAAGGAAAAGAAGGAAGATCATAGAGGATAAAGAGGAGTAAAAAAAGCGACAGACCGGCTACTCATCCGAAGCGTTTTACTTGGATTAGATAGGGTTCTGTCTCGATCCAGGACCAGATCGATACGGCGCCAATTGCACTCCTCCACCACTCCGTCCGTCCGTCCCCTCGCCCGCACAACACGAAGCAATAACGATATCGAAGCGATACACGAAACGTGCCCTCCAATTGAGTCAGTCAAATCTATCGCGGCGCCGCTAAATATCTGCCTCGGTAGATCCATTATAGGTAGTAGATCTGCCTTGTCGGCAGGCAGAGCCCCGACTTTGTATCGGTTAGGCCATCGCTATCGTCTCATCCACCGGCTCCGACCGCTATCGTCTCATCGTCCGCCTCACATTGACCGTTAAGCTGGCAAGTTGTCAACGAGTCGGTCACTGAGCCAACCACCCCGTTGCTGCTGCTCCTGCTTCTACTGTTCAGGTCGCTGATGTTCTTGGGTATCAGCCAAGAGCTTCTACTCCTTAATCCCGAAGCCAAGTTTCTCCTCCAAGTTATGGGCCAGCACATCCTGGTCCTCAATCCTGCCTGACCTGCTCAGCCGGCCCAATCGACTTCATCGTCGGTCCGCCGACGATGGTGGCGCATTAGCTAGGCTGGCAAAGTCAGCTTGCTGCTTCGTTGGGCCTGGATTGACTACCGAGGATGACTAGTCCTGTTGTTGTTATTGATGTCGATGTTGTTGTTGTTTTTGTTGTTGTTACTGATGTCGATGTTGTTGTTGTTCTTGTTGTTGTTATTGATGTCGATGTTATTGTTGTTCTTGTTGTTGCTACTGATGTCGATGTTGTTGTTGTTCTTGAACTTATTGTTGTTGTTGTTGTTGTCGTTGTTGGTGGTGGTGGGGGTGGTGCGGGCGGGGTTGTTGTCGTTGTTCGTGGTATATTGTCGTACCGCCAGTTCCTCCTGTGCCTACTCCGGAAATAGGCAGCGAGCTTAGCTCGTAATATCAACTCATAATATGAGCGGGACACTGCTGTCTGTCCTCGACACGTGTCGCGCGCGCGGTTCAGCCCACACCACGACGTTGGCGCGTGGCCGCATCCTCTTGGTGCTACGCCGTTTAGGTGTATGTCGAAACGGTTCGGACCGTGTTCTACGTGCTTGCTTTACAATGACAGTGCAGTTCAGCGGTGATAATACCGTGCTAACCAGTGTCTGGCACACGACAGAAACTTTCTGCTACCACTGCAGGGTGCTGTTCAATGTTGTTGTTGTCACTGAAAGTAGTAATAGTTGTTGTTGTTGGCTTTCATGATGCCGTTAATTCTCTTATTAAATGTTGTTGGTGTTGTTGTTGTTGTTGTCACGGCTGTATTAATAGTTGTTTTTAGCTTTCATGATGTCGTTAATCTTTTATTAAATGTTGTTGTTGCTGTTGGTGTTTGTGACGTTGCATTTGTTGTTGTCGTTGTTGTTGTATATGCTGCTGCTATTGCTAAGTAAGAATAACTTAATTTACTGCAGGTTATTTCAGATGCAGTTTTTAAAATAAGTCTGACGAGTAAGGTTCACTTTTATACAATATGCCACTTTGGAGTAATTCATGATAGCTTATAAGCCTAAATAAGCTACTGTCTTGAAGGCGGGTCTGTCTGCGTTTCTCCGTACGCGGAACGCCCATCTACAGATAAGCAGAACGTTCTGTTCTTCTGGAAGGTTTCGGAAATGCAGAATGCACGTGCATCACTAGCAGCCTGCGTGACTTGTGTGGGGCTTGCAACCCCACTAAACCCGGATTCCTCCCCACACTCCCAGGCTCGGCAATACTTGGCATTTCTTCCAAGTATAAACAGCAGCACGCCTGGTTCAATGCAGTCGTTTAATGTGTTGCACAGAATATACATGTATACGCCCGCATGACGATTGCTCCTACGAAAAGCTGCTGTGCGGCTCCAAGGCTTCTGCTTAACCTTGCAGTTGTCGCTACTTTAAGCTATTCATGCAAACTAGCAACGCTAAAAACGCATTGACTGTTCGTTCGTGTCGGATTCATTATAGCCGACTATTAGGCACATCATATGGCGGATAGTGGTCGCTTACTAGACCTTAACTGATAATTTGTTATTGCAGCAGTTGCCTTGTTTCTATCCTGAATAGTATATATATATATATATATATATATATGCGAATACATGTCTACCGTTCGTTAAATCGTGTTCGTCGCATATGCTCACTCCATTGTTTAATGGAGCTTTTTCTAGGACAATTTTGTCGTTTTGTCCAGTGTCTATATTTCTCTCCCTCTCTCTTTTCTCGCTCACTCTATCTCTTGTGGTATTTTGGCTGCTGAGAGATGGAGACAATTGCATCGGCCATACAGCCTATGTCCGCTATTGTGGGACGTGACTTCACCGCACAATGGAGCCATAAGCCACGATGGCCGTTACGGTCCAACCGGTCACCTCCGACTATCTCCAGCGTGCTAGCTCCGCCTCTTGCGCAGTTCGATCAGTTAAATCATGAGTGTTCACGCCTGGATTCATTTGCCATCTGTATGGCAAATGAATCTAAGTTTGTTGTTGTTATTGCTGCTTGCTGTTGTTGTTTTTCTGATGGTGTTGTTGTTTTATTTCTGCTGTTGCTGCTGCTGTTGTATTTATTCGTGCTGCTGCTGTTATGATTATTATGATTTCAATTGCTATTGTTGTGTTTATTTCCGTTGCTGCTGGAGTAGTTTTATTTACTGCTGCTGCTGTTGTAATTATAACTTCAATTGCTATGGCTGTGTTGATTTTTGTTGCTGCTGCTGTTGTATTTATTCGTGCTGCTGCTGTTATGATTATTATGATTTCAATTGCTATTGTTGTGTTTATTTCCGTTGCTGCTGGAGTAGTTTTATTTACTGCTGCTGCTGTTGTAATTATAACTTCAATTGCTATGGCTGTGTTGATTTTTGTTGCTGCTGCTGTTGTATTTATTCGTGCTGCTGCTGTTATGATTATTATGATTTCAATTGCTATTGTTGTGTTTATTTCCGTTGCTGCTGGAGTAGTTTTATTTACTGCTGCTGCTGTTGTAATTATAACTTCAATTGCTATGGCTGTGTTGATTTTTGTTGCTGCTGTTGTTTTTATTTATGTTGTTGGTGTAGTCGTTGCTTGTCGGTAGTAGTAGTTGTAGTATTAGTAGTAATAGCAGGTCGAGCCCGGTGGCGTAGTGGATTAAGTCTCCGCCTCGCAACCGGAGGAGACACATAGGTGCGCGGGTTCGAACCCCACCGCTGCACATTTGTATTTATGGGGGTTCGTCTATGAAGCAATGTGAAAAACAGTTCCGTGGACGTTAAATCTTGGCTGAGGGTCAGCCCGAAAACTTTACTTTAGTAGTAATAGCAGGGCTCGTTGTTGTTATTGCTGTCAAAGTTCCAATTATTCTTAATGTTGGTGTTAATGTCGTTGTTACTGATGTTATGTCATTGTTATTTATGCTTGGTTCTTGTATCTGTTTTCATGCTTTTTTTTTACGCCACACGTGTTTGTTAGACCGGTCAAAGTCTTGATCAAACGTTATGACTCAAAGCAGCCCACGATATGCTGTTAAAAAAAAACTCTTGAGTTCTTCGGCAGTTGTGCTTTTTTATCATGACAAGATTCTTCTTAGTTAATGTAGTCACAATAGTCGGACTTACGGATGGCCCGGCCAAACCAAATTCATAGTTTGACCGGGTCATCACTGACCCCCGGGACATAGCTCAGTCAGTAACTCGGATGGCGGAGACATTGCCGTTTGTCGAAAAACGACCAAGCTGATGTGTTACCAGTCAAACGGCGCTCTGTTATTTTAATTATTGCCCCATCTTAAGTCACTAATGATTTACACTCTCTCCCCTATGTCCTTTCGCAACAACCACAAGGAGCGTAGCCGTAATTATGTCGTACTACCTATCTAAGTTTGATCGATATAATGCAATTTAAGCCTCTCACAACAAAGTGTCCATGAGTTAAGCTGAGCCAAGCTTAAACGGGCTTTCTATCGGTCAATTAAAGCCAAAAATCAGCTGCTGTTGTTGTAGCACTTGTCAAACGCACATGCATAATTTTGGATGCCTTAAACGTACATATATATATATATATATATATATATATATATATATATATATATATATATATATATATATATATATATATATATATATAAGACTTGCCAAAAGTCTGGGTACATTTTTGTGACCTTCTACTCAAGTCCTAGAGGTTGCAATAGTAAGGCGTTGAAGCGCCGACAGTAGGCTGGCGAGATGATCGTAGACATCTTTTTGCCCAGAATTGAAATCCACAAAGTGGAAGAAAGTAGAATAGTGACTTACGATTGAGTTATAGGGTGGACACCCTATAACTCAATTTCAACCCCCAAAAAATATTGTATTATTAATTTAGCTTAAAAAATTCAAAAACTTTGCCAGGTCCTTACGTACACATACATACACATTGGATGTTATAATTATTATTACATAGCCTGATATCACAACTCTGCGCTCGAAATCAATTACACACTCAACACACTCATTGGCTTACTGGCAGGACCACGTTTTAATGACTTTGTCTCAACTATCTGATCCTAACAACGAATGTGTCATAGAGCCACGTCGCAATATTGCCATCAAAACAGAGCATCTATTTAATTGGATGCTCTGTTACCTATCTGACCAAGTATCTTCATGTGTATTAGCACACTTTAATGCCAGCTAGCAACTACCGCTATGTGTATGTAGTGAGATTATGAAGAGTCACCTAGAGTGTCACTAGACTAGCGCGGCCAACCAACCATACGTGCTATTCTGTGCGGACCCGAAATCGAGTGGCTACATTCGTTTTCGATCAGGACTGCCGGCCGCGCCGCGCCGCTCTCATTTTAGTGTGCGATTTTGCCTTAGCCAAAACCCCTAGTTCCCGCCGTAGCGCCGATTGCGTCCGTGAGCAAAGTCATCAGTTACGGATGGTTCGGCAGCCGAGGTCCGCACACCACGAGCCAGCTTCCCAGCCTGGCCACATGACGGCTCAGTATCACCTCAAGTTGGAACTCACTGTTGAGTCGGGCGTCCGGTCGCCTACATACGGGCTTGCGTGCCGGTTCGGAGATTGCTATGTTTGCGACGAGGCTCTCCGGCTATGTTGGTTCGCTAAGTCCTAAATGCTTAGTAATAGTAGTAGTAGTTGGTCCAGAAGCAAGCCCGGATCCGGACCGCCCAGTTGGACTCTTAATCCCTCTCTCTCTCTCTCTCTCTCTCTTTATTTAGCCCTGCCATTCTCTTTTTCTGTCTTCTATCCTCATTTAACTAAGCGCCTTTTAGAATAGGGACAAGCCGTTGGGTGGTCTGTCCTGGTCTAGCCTGTGAGACAGCCTAAATGTGTTGCATTCCCTGTTTACGCATCAAGCCACAAAAGAAGTGATAGCTGGTATTTCTATTGAAGCACAGGCTTCAGCACAGTTCGCTTTCAAACGCCTACCCTGCCAAGTAAGGGCGATGACGACGACGATGACAAATTCCTACGAGAAACTCGCGACTGCAGGCAGCAGTGAGCGATCATCATTTAACTCCTCCTACCCAGAGGCTCCAAGTGAGCACGTGGCCTACGAGACAGGGTGCAGAACGCTCGCAGACGCCAAGCTGTGTACTCGATGCACAGCGTACTTACGGCCAACATCTCGTCTCTAGCTCTTCTCTCAGTTCTGCACACACACTGGCGAGCGCTTAAGGCGATACCGTCTATGTACACATCGAGCAGAAGCAAACGTGTGCAAGCGTAAAGTTGCATCAATCGCTGCCTGCTCTTGCTGAGTACAGCTATTGACGGTAGAGCAAATACCGTTTGCTGCTGGCAGAGAGACAAAAATCGTGCGTCTGCCCACAGTTGTATTGCGACGCACGACACAACGGAGAATCTAGGAACGCTACGGACTTGAAGCACTGCGCCAATTTTGTTGTTGTCGTCGTCATCAACGTTACCGTCGTTATTCTCGTTGGGTTGGGAACAGGAGTCTCCATTGACAGTTGTCGGAAGGCCAGAGGAAGCGACAGGCAAATAACTGCCAGAGTGTGGAAAAGGAAGTCCCCTTTTAGCAGAGCCATTTAGGGGAAGTTTACTTGCTTGCTGAGGTAGTGGCGGAGTTGCCGAGTGGAGGAGAGAGAAATTGGAGTAGATCTGCCGTAGGATCCGCCGGGTTACGCCATGTGTACGTCCAGCTGTCCGGCCGGGTAGCCGCCACTGGGGGGGGGGGGGGGGGTAAAAAGAGCCTCAACACGAGCAGAGCTCGACAAACGTGTCTTCGACAGTAGCCGGATTGGTGCGGGGCTGAATCTGTCTGTACCTGAGAACGACGCTCGTTATGGCGATAAGACTACTGCAGTGATCGCTTGCCTATTTTAGCCATCTCAGAATATATGGGATGCAAAAGCTGGGCGGACAAGCAGCTCAGCATTTCGATGGATGGGGTTAGCTGGAGAGCCGGGCGAGAGACGATGATGGAGTAGATAAGATTTAAGTCCGAGCATGCTACGGTCAGATCGAGTGAGCATATATATATATATATATATATATATATATATATATATATATATATATATATTCATATATAGATAGATAGGTAGATAGATATAGGGTTCTTGTCGAGCCCGGTGGCGTGTTGGAGTAAGTATCCGCCTCGCAACCGGAGGAGACACATAGGTGCGCGGGTTCGAGCCCCACCGTTGCACATTTGTATTTATGGGGGTCCGTCTATAAAGCAATGTGAAAAACAGTTCCGTGGACGTTAAATCTTGGCTGAGATGAGGGTCAGCCCGAAAACTTTAGATAAAGAGTTCAAGATAGACGAGCTTCAAGGAAACATGAAGCTGGACTAAACTTTCAGCCTAGAACAGCTCTGATCTGCACCATTCAGCAAGCGATCTCAAAATTAAGATAGCATTGCCTCGCTGGGCGTCAATGGAAAGTCTCTGGCGTAGGCATCGTGCGGCTCTCTTGTCCCCAGTAGTTATTTTCAAACGTTCGCCCAATTTAGTAAGTAGTCTCTCCGTCAAAAGACCTTGTTAAAGAGATCTCGGATTTTACTGACGACAAGTTTAAAAAATGTAGACTGACAAAAGAAAAACTATTGAATGGAAAAATGAACATTTTAAATGGAACATCAGCATTACATGCCACATTTTAACAAAACTATATAATCAATGCCTTCGCCAAAGAACAATGTCTGCCGAATTACATTGTGTCTGAAATACTCGCCTGCGACGTTTTACTAATAATAGCCGTATTTTAATTGGTTTGGCCGTGGAACCCGCCAGTCAAGTCCAAGTTGGGCCAATCAACGGGCAACAGTGTGCAAGGCGACGCAGGTTGCTGAACAGGTCTACACTACTAAGTCTAAATCGATAACCAGTAGGCACGGTAACTACGCGGTACGGCGGGGACTGACGGTATACGTACGTAAGTTCTACTTACATCAGGACTTTCTGCGAGTAGAGTTTCAGTTTAAGTTGTGATACTCGTGAACTCGTGGCTACAGCAGCAGCAGTGGTCGTAATGGTAGCCGTATAAGCACAGGTATCCATAGAAGACGGCTGGTATTGGTCTTGCAGAAGCTCCTTCCAGAGCCCCAAGGGGCCGCTGGACGCCCATCGATTTAATTAGGTCCGTTTTCAGCCCGCCATTGCCTATACTGGCGGCAGAGAGAAAGGGAGAGAGAGAGAGGTACGAACATACATGGACATGCACACAGATATTGAGAAGGAAAGAGAGAGCGAGAAAGAGAGAGAGGGGGGAGTGGAAAGGGGAGATATCTTGTTCGTAACGTGACAGTAAAGCCGGGGTGGACGGGTGGCATTTGCCAGGGAGCAGGACGTTTTCGCCAAGTCAAAAGGTGGGTCGGAAGGCCATGCAGGAACAACCGGCTAAGAGCTACTGTTCTTCTTGGTTGTTCTCCTGCCCCCCTTCCCCCCCGCTCTCCGGTCTCCGCCCAATCTGCTCCTTCATTCTACAGGCAACGGCGTCATTATCGAACGAACTTTTGGCCGGCCTGCTCCTTCCTGTCTGTGAGGAGTGCTCTCCGGGCGTTGTCAGAGTGTTCATGTCTCCACTCCACAGTGCCAGAGCAGCCATGCTACAGCTAGGTCGGTTGGTACTGGCGCTGCTGCTGCTGTGGCCGACGCCGTCATCGTCGTTATCGTTGTCGCCGCTGCCGCCGCCAACGCTCTAGAGCGTCTTCTTGCTGCTTTCGAACGTTAATTAGGATCACTTGAACGGTGGCAGTGCTCTGAAAAGACCACTACCTCAGCCCTAGAAGCCCTCTTCCCTGCCGACCTTGATAAGACTACAACAAACCAGCAGCGTATCGAATAAGTTGACGAAGACGAGCAACGTTGTTGAGTGAGCTGACTGGAACCAGCCGTGAACGCCACAAATTTAGGCAGCCACCGGCTCTGGTAGCACCCCTCTACGACACCCCCCCCGCCCCCCGCTAGTACTCTTGATTTCGCCATTTTCACTGGTATGAAGCGCTCGAACAAACTTGATTGATAAAGCAAGCTCGACGCTGACCAATTTTGAATCTATAGTAGCGCGTGATACACGCGAGAGAGAAAGGGGAGGATAAATAGAGAGAGAGAGAGAGAGAGAGAGAGAGCAAGAGAGTTCATGAATGAGAAATAATTCAAGTTTCTAAACTTGATGAAGCCAGTGGTGGTATTAGCAGAACGGCGTACTGTAGGCACCGGAAGTAGGCAGGCCATCATGTGAGTGTGTGTGACAGTGAGGGGATGTGTGTGTGTGACAAGCGCTATACCACGTCTGGGCCTAGTTAACATTCACCTGCCTGAGACGGACAACATTTGGAGCGAAAAGCTGGAAGTCGGGCTGGTGCGAATGAGCGGCCCTTTACGAACAGATATTTCGGCGTATATACATCGTACGTGGGTCGTTGTGGGTTGGCTGGAAAAGTTTAAGTGTGACAACACTCGTCGAGCTCGTTTCATTCTTTTCCTACTCAACATCACGCAGTCACTATGGAGATGGGATCATGGTAACGGCGTAGGCTATGTCTCGTTCCTTCTCCGACTGAGGCAATCAACGTTTTTTAAAAAATATCATCGTTAATTTAGATCTATCCATTTAAGACGTAATTCTTATTTTAATATATATATATATATATATATATATATAATATTTACAGGGCCATGCATATCAATATGTACTTATTTAGAGGTTAGACGCAGCACCATCATTTTGGTACGAAAATAGTGGGCATTAAATTTGCTATTGTGTGAGAGTGGGACGTACATTTTTAGTCGTAATAGAAACATTTTATTATTTTTCACGAAAAGGCGTTAACCTAAGACATAACAGACATAACAAAATATCGACTTTTTATGCCTTTTCCTACTCTGGCTATTCGTTTTTCGCTACGCAAGCTAGTGAAGTTTTGCGCAAACGTAGATTTCGCACAATTATGTAGGAGAAAAGGCAGAATAACTACCTTTATACATTTCTCTCTCTCCCCTAAACAAGACGTTTCCGCCCCTCCCTACACTAGAAAAACTGATTTTCTTACTGATTTCTACAAAACCTTAAAATAAGTACATCTTGATATGAATGGCCCTGTATATATATACAGAATGTAAGCATGCCAATGACCGCGCCTAACACGCTGATTTTTGCCAGACATAGAAGCGTACGGGGCGATGTCATCTTTGCTCGCACTCGGCCACGGGTCCGTTGGCGTTGAGTCGGCATGGTAACGCCCTATCCTAGCTGACAGAGTGTCGTAACGTGCCGTAAAAGAAGTGCCGTCCTTTCGCTACCAGGCCCGTCAACCGGTAATAGCTTTGACGGTGACGGCGACGCAGGCAAGGCACACTTCTTGCAGCTTTTTTTGCCGAACTTAAGCAGACGGGAACGCGGTCGGAAGGAACAGCGACAACTCAACGTGTGTTGTTTTTGTATCGAGTACTCAACAACTTTCCTCACGGCCTCGAGTCGCTTCGACACACTTCGGTGGCTTTAGCTTGAGTGTGATAGATATATATATATATATATATATATATATATATATATATATATATATAAAGAGAGAATAGTCTATTCTTGTTCACAAATACGTATAGTTTTTTTTATGGATTCTCCACAACACTCAAGGCATAAGTTATCCTGTGGCCATTAACATTGGGTGCTTTTGTGTCTGATAGTATGGTAAATTATGGTAAATTTTATTATGGTATTATGGTAAACGCGTGTTGCATTTGTTTGACTTTGCCAAACGAAGGATGTACTTACTATAGTTAGTACTTATTCCTGGGCAGGAGGGTGCGTGTTGTAGTGTTACAACAAAGAAGCCCTGCGTACTCTACAACGGAACTTGTTTATATTCATTTATATCATATAATTTCCTACCATAAATTGTAGGGTTATAGCACGGCTACTGCCAACACAATGGGTACATTTTAAAACTTTCGCGCCAGGCCATGAGACTGAGTGTGTCATACGACCCTCAGCGTGACCAAACATATCTACTGTCGTATCAGGTTTATAAACTTAAGAAATAAAAATAATCAAAACTGGCCCTGACTGAGTTTGAAGCTGATCGTGGATAGCTACTTCTTAGTTGTAGCAACTTTTGGCTTCTTCAGGCCAAGTCCGCAAGAGTAAGTCTGGGAGCACGACGGTATCTAAGAACCCCAATCCATCTATAGGTGACGCCTCGGAGGACAGACGAGCTTGGTGTTCGAACAGTACTTTGAGTGCTCCCGGTTACTGCTCATACGCACAGGCAGCTCCAGCCAGACCACTGCCAGCCATACCTCCTATGTATATCGTAAACGAATGGGCCGAATATACAAGCCAGCCCGATGCAATACGCAGAGCGCTCGTCTAGAATGACAACTTCATGAAGATATGTTTTGTTTGATATCGGATGCCTGTGAACACAATGCTGGGTCGTGGGCGTTGTACGAAATAAGCTACATAAAACAAGCTACTGTTTGCCTTTAGTTCTACCTATAACCGGAACAAAGCGAAGGATACCTTGACGGCTGGAATAGGCGCACGACACTTTTTAGCGGGGAATGAATATGCATGTCTATATATATATATATATATATATACATATATAGCTATTTTTTGGCCTTGGTTTACTGGTTACAGTACGGTAATAACGGCAACACATTCGACAAGAGATCAAGTTATGAGTCAAGAACTTGATGTATGTGGAATCCAGGACCCGCTGCAAAAACTGTCCCTCTCTTTCACGCTCTCTCTCTTTCTTTCTGTCACTTCGTCGTCGCTTTGTCAAAGACAAGCCTATTGGTTAAATTGTAGATGGTGCATGCAAGTTCGCCTACGAACACAATCGATGTCTGTCCTTGCGAGAGAGACACACACACACACACAGGGACTCATCATAGTAATTAATCATACAGATGGATACGTGATATTGGGATATCACGTGTCGTCACTATCATGAGACGTCGAGATCTAGCGGCGGCAATTTGGCGACGTGGAAAATGCCAGGTTGTGCTTGAGTGACGTCCCAGTGACGAAGGTATCTGGCACGTTGGCCAATTTTGTCTCCGGTCCCTGGCCGAAGACAGTCAATAAGCGCATATCGCTGCTGAGTGGCTGGCATCTGTCAACAGCTCTCTTCTTTTGGAGAGTCGCTATTATTTTGAGCAGGCATAATTGCGTTACGGCTACAAGTGACAAAGTACGCCTATGATCGAAGTTCCGAGTGATCCGACGTCTATATTTAGGCTAAGAGCTGAACGACGACGACAATGAACACGAATACCGACATACACACATTCCTGCGATACCGGCCTGGACCGGATGGTTAGCGTTAATATAAAGACCAGGGCAGCAGAGCTACTACTACTACTACTACTACTACTACGCAGCTTAATGCAGTAAGAACGTAATATGAACAAACCAAGTCGCCAACGGCAGCAACGATACGCAGAATGGAGGCCGACTGTGTTTAGCTGTTTTACTTAATAATAATAATAATAATAATAATAACAATAATGCCAACGGTAAAAGTGAAATGAATAATATTATAATTACAGTGGAAACCGCCCACATGGCCTTGTCTGTGCAGCTTAGAAGTACAAACTGCTGTAGAGAACTGCCCGCTTGTGAACAAGATGTGTCTACTACTACTATTACTGCTACTGCTAATGACCAGTGTCTCGACCAGCCTACTCTATGAGTAGGCTCAGCACCTACCCAGATGACTACTACGACGACAAGATACGTCTAAGTCAGGCCAAGCAGCAACGTGTTGGGTTGGTTCTTGTCCTGGTCGGACTTACGCATTCACATTCAGATACGCACTCTCGCCCACCACACCGAGAGATTCGCCGGTGCAGCAGCGAGCGCTGATAGTAGTAAGTAGAACTAAGCGGGAACCGAGTCGAGTCCACTCCGAGTCCGACGTTATGCGCAAAATATGCACGAAAGGACTACTTGTTCGTTAGCGGCAACAACGACAACGACTCGATGAATGGTGAAAGAAGGGGCTGGCTGTCCAAGGGAAAGCCTGTTTGCACAACTATGAACATGACATGAACAGTCTAGTTCCCGCTGCACGGCTTCTCCTGCAGCAGCACCAGCTACGACATCTACTACAAGAAGCTCTATTTCTTCTTCTACAACATCTGGCCGAAGTTTCTATAACGATGTATCTAATTTTAGCGGGGCTCGCCGTTCTCCCGAACGACTCGGCGACTTTGTTAGCTCTCACTCACAAGTTCGCACACTTTGCGATCGGCCACCAACCACCGTACGTCGCTTGGGGACCGGCGACCGAATTGAGCCCCTGTGCAGCCCTAAGGTGCGCCTGCCCACAGGACTATTCCTCACAAAGCAGACGGGATAGCAGGATAGCAACACATCTTTGAGAAAGCATATGGAGGAGACAGACAGACATATAGATAGAGCGGAAGAGAGAGAGAGAGATATATAGAGAGGGGTAATCCACAGCTTGCTTGGTGCTTTGAACGCGCCTGTTAATGAAGGCATGTTCAAACATTTTGCTCTGGTAACTATGCTTGTAGTTTGTTAGAATGATGCTGGTAGAAGTCTGCTAAAACAACCCACCGTTCTGTCATGTTGTTTAGCCTAGCCCAATTCCCTTCCGAAGAAGGCGAAATACGGCGCCACAGCAAACACCGACGTGCCGCACGTGCACACGACGCTGCTTTCAGTGTGTTTGGAATCCGTTTTTCCGACCAAACAGTGTGGAGCACTAGACAAGCTTCCCCTCTTGCCCGCATCCCTAAAGGATCACACAGCCGCGACAGAGCCAGGGTTGTTCTCTGTCAGGCCCGGGAGGGCAACCCCGAGCTTAGTCAGGCGCCGCTCGTCAGCGCTCCGCCGAATAACTGCCGGATACGTAGTCGGGTTTTGCTTTCGGTCTATTGCAGGAACAGCATGTGGTGTGTGCTCGTAGAGAACATGGAAGCAAATTAAGCTATGCTATATGCATCCGGTGGTATAGTATGCCGTCAAACCGGTGCCGCCATCAATGGGTTCGTCGCCGTTCGTTGCCTTTGGACTGCTTTGGACCTCAGCTGAAGTTCTAGGAAGCAACAATCATTGGGCAAAGTGCCTGCCCTTTCGCCGACCCTACCTCGCTTCTCCATAAGCACGCCTCGCGTGCTTCGGCAATTCGTACAAACAGCCAACAACTAACATCAGCTGGAACCTTGCAACTGTATCTGTCTATGCCAATATGGTAACGCAATGTGGTTTGGTATATGCATATTTTGGCTGACTATGGTTGGTGTATACAGGATAGCATTTGCGCTGATTGGGATAGAGCTGATTGAAGGAGAACGGCAGGGACGCCTCTCCCACGGTTTCGATGTAATGCCAAAGTAATACCGAGCCTGGGGGGGTGGGGAGGAATCCGGGTTTAGTGGGTTTGCGAGTCTCACACTAGTCACGCAGGCTGCTAGTGGCGCATGTGCATCATGCATTACCGAAACCTCCCAGAACAAAAAAAAAAAAAAAAAAAAAAAAAAGCATTTGCGCGCCTTTGCGTTTTGACATATATATATATATATATATATATATATATATATATATATATATATATAAATATATATATATATATATATGTTTGTGCGATACGTCGAACGTTTCGCGTGCAGAGAGACAGAGAGAAATACCGTCGCCGGTTAGAGAGGGAGTCTGTAGCTCATCAGAAGCGACCGGCTGGGATCGGCAATGATCATTCCACGCATAGCGGCGCTGATGACTAGTGGTCCTATAGCTTGGCATGACCTCGTTAGCGTCGCATAGTCAGCATCATTTCCGTGTTGTTCGGACACTGCGTTTCGGTGCCGGCGCATACAAACAGAGCGAATGAGGGAACGCGCTATATATACATATATATATATATATATATATATATATATATATATAAATATCTATATATATATTCTCAGGAGACAATTGTAGCTCTATTTTTATTCTTTAATAAATAATGAGGATTCTTATATATATATATTTATTGAGGGAGAGAAATGCGAGCTTTGTCGGCACGTTGTACTTGACCGCCTATCGGGGCCTCCGCCAATGGTCATCTTAGATGCGATGAGTCAACACTGCTCGTCCATATGTGCAGAGCAGGTTGAGAAGATCACGTACCCGCGTAAACAGAAAGTGGTCGTCTACTATCCACATCGGTGACTGAAGCAACGTCAAATCGTTTGGTTATTTGGCGAACACGTGTAGTCTAGGAGCGTCTTCAGTAATTGAATCCAGAATCTGGAGAAACCTTGGCAGAGATTGCCCAGTATCTGCTCTCCGTGAGGTGTAATACATTGTGACACAATTTCGACTACAAGAAGATGCGCTCGCCTCCTTGAGACGGTTGGCCTTCACCAGTAACAGCAGTCGGCAGAGAAGCAAACAGCAGCAACGTCAAACACGTGTCCACACGTATTAGCTTGTTCATGACAATAGGTCCGATTTGCCGTGCTTCTAGACGAACATTTGTCACTAAAGACAATAAAAAAAAGCGATTACGATCGGAGTTTTTTTTAATAAAAAAAATGTATACTACTAAAACACTGCACTACATGACGTATATTTTTGCTTGGTGGTTTCAATCAATTGAACTTAATTACTAACTTAGCGATAAAGTTGACAAATGGAGCCAATATTAATGAAGTCAAGCATTAGTAGTCGTCGTAGAAGTTGTCGTAATAGTGGCACAGTAAGAGAAGGAGAGAAGGTCGAAGTTGTTCATTATTCATAAGACATAACCTCACTTATGTAGCGTGCCATTTTATGTAGGAGCTGTCTCTGATCGTCTAGATAGATGTACGAGTGTATCGTGAAAGCACTATTTGAGTTGATAGGCTTCGATTAGTTAACCTTGTGCTGACTCAGACATGTTCCGGTTATGACAAATATTGGCCGCCAGCCACCACCAAAATTCGTGTGGGGTCCGAAGCGGCGCCACCTCATCGCCGTTCTCGCTCTTTCCTCTCGTTTCCCCCTTCTAAGAATAAGTGTTGATGATGCTCGCAGTAGCAGCCCTGTTAGTAAAAGTAATGAAAAAGCAACTCGTAATAACAGCAGTATCAGCTCTAGTTTCCATTGAGTTTCGACCGGAAAGACAGCTCTCTTCTAAGCTAAGGAAACTCCTCACTGCTCGTAAGGCACAAGAACGCTAAAAAACTGGCTATTTTAGTATAGTTAACAAACGCCGCATACGCAACACTTTGCAGTGTGCTGCTACTGTCCTCAAAGCACGTTATCAATACTAGCATTTCAAGCTAGCTAGTTTAGAACGCTTCCGTCCAGGGGCAACACTGAGGCCCTAGACCGACTAGCTTAGCAACACTGAGGCCCTAGACCGACTGTCACCGCCAACAAGTAGAAGCAATGCTGAGATGGAGAGCGTTGGCGTTCTTTAAGCGAGACGAGGCGCACGAACGCTACCGTTGCTAATATAATAGTTTTCGGCGCCATTGCACTTGAACAGAAACGAACGCATGACTGACTGACTGCTACATACAAAAAACCACCTTGCCACACGACACATAAGTACACAAGATGGCGCAACCACTCCGTGCCTCGAAAGATTTCATAATGGCAGCAACCAGAAACACCTACCTTTGCCGGCACAAAAATAAAACTACATATATATATATATATATATATATACATACATACATACATACATACATATATATATATATATATATACATACATATATATATATATATATATATATATGCAGAAGACAGAAGCTATGAAGTTTAGGCACGCGGGCAGGCTGGCCGTGACCGATACACTTAGGTTAAATGGACAAGACCTGAACTATGTAAATAAGTTCACATATCTCGGTATCACAGTGACCCCCTCAGCCAAGACCTTCGCTGCACATATAGAGGAGAGGTCTCGAAAAGCCTTGATTGCGGCGACAACCCTTAAGAAGCCCCAGATGCTCTCGATTAAGGCAGAGCTAGCTCTATTTGATATGAGAATAGCGCCAATTGCATCATACGGGATCTAGCTTGTATGGGCAAAACTAAGCTCGACTCAACTCGGTGCTCTCGATCGTGTGAAACCAGCTTATTTGAAGCGGGTACTAGGTTTACATACGTCAGCATACAACCGCCTCACGTATTTGCTGTGCGATGCTCCACTATTCATGGAACAGGTCAAAAAACAGTTTGCGCTTCCAGACACCCCTGCATACAGCGAGTTTATACGGCGATATGAAGAGAAAATGGCAGAGATTGATCCACATTTTTATATGACAGATGCAATGGTTAGGTCAGAATGGAAGGGCACGAGCAGGACAAACAGGCACATGACCACCCGCTTTGCTGTGCACGGTTTTCATCACCTTGTCATGTCAGAAAGACGCTTGCCATGAACCCTGTGACACATGTGTTTGTAAATATTGTTATGGTATATGCGTAAGATATCATGGCAGTGAGTGTAATGCAATCCCCTCTCTAACAAAGCTGGCACTGAACGATTTTTAATATTAATATCATTACGAGACTGTAGTGATATCGATCGTACTATTGTATATTTTACCCAATCTGGTGTGTAAATAAATCATGTATATGCGCCCACGCATATACGAAATATCATGCGTCCGCCCACCTGGCCCTTACGAAGAAATATATATATATATATATATATATATATATATATATATATATATATATATATATATATAATATACTTGTAGCTTTACAACATACGTTTCTCTTCCAACATTGTCCAATGGGGTTGTGTCCGATGCCTTTTGTAAAGTTCTGTCGTGTGCCGAACGAACTCGTGTCTATCAGCTAGAGCAAGGCTGCAGTTCAAAACAGCATGCCATATTGCCTGGCTTCGTGCCGCGTGTGCTGATTCTCGGATGGCTGGATGTTCTCGACGGTCTTATGGCATCGCATCTTTGCTCGAGCCGGAACAATGACGGGTTTTTTCTATCTAGCTATGCAGGGATCTTTGTTCGGCTCGCTTTGCGTTCCTTTCTTCTCATCTTGGGTCCTCGTCTTATTTTTCAATTGCCCATATACTTTGAGATGATGCTGAACACGGAAAATCCACATATCTTGGAGAGACGGATTATGTCAAGTACCATTCCATGCATACCCAAATGAAAACCGTCTCTGCTTTGTCGAATATGTGTAATTTGTTGAATATTTAACACGTATATATATATATATATATATATATATATATATATATATATATATATATATATATATATATATATATAAGTAAAAGTGGATTTAAGGTTTAATTCAGCGAGTTTTTTCAAGTATGTCCGGAGACAGCTGGAAGCCACCTTATTACAAATGCGATCCACATGTTGTTATTGCAAAGACAAATCAGAATACGCCTAGCTACAACACAAACATCGCCCACCGTCATCTATGTAGTCTACATCAATATTCCGTTTGATGCTACCTAATGCTGATCTTTGCAACGGAGTAGTCAAAACAGAGAACTCTTGGCGGCAACGTTTGGTATCACGTTTCGATTGTACGAGGTCGGAGATCAGAGAAATGGCGACCGAAAAGTTGGCGATCTGCGGTCGTTGTTCCACAAAAAGAGAAGCACACAGATAGGAGTCGACAGAATAGGAAAAAGGAAGTTATCTTGAACGCTCTCAGCGTAACTTCTGGCAACCCGACTCCGTTGCTCGATAGCAAACGCTTCACATGGCTTTCACCCTGATGCTGATTCGGTGGTAACCAGACGACAGTTATATATATATATATATATATATATATATATAACACTTAAACTCATAGTTTTAACCGTGCCTTTGATCTCGCAGCGTGGGCAGGTGGTGTCTTGATTCCGTCGTCATTTGTTTTATAGACACAAAACGGAACCATTCGTGTAGAGTTTGATAGCAATACATTGCAAAGCAATGTGTGGGCTTTTTTATTTAAAAAACGCTTCTAGGAAAATGGCTGTTCACTGGCGGCAATGAACAGAAAAGCGCGCATCAAGTACAATAGAAAATTGCGCCTGGCGATGACGACGTTAATGAGTTTGATTGAAATTCGAGGCTACAGGTGTGTTGAAAGCAGGAAACCTCCAGGACTGCCTGTGACCATCAGAATAAGTGAGAATATCGCTGCAGTTCAAGAGAATATAAAAGGGAACGTGACAATTTCAACCCTCCGCCACCTTGCTCAGGAACTGGGTCTTTCGGGGTCAAGTCTGCAAGAAATTTTAAAGGAAGAATTGGATTTGCACCTTTACAAGGTTTCGACGACTCAACAATTAAAGCCAACGTCTCAAAAGCGCCACAAGAGACAGATGAGGCTTTTTTACGACAAAATCTCCTTTTTGGATGAATCCAACTTTCACTTTAATGGAAACGTGAAAACGTTCGCATCTGGGGCTCCGAAAACCCAAGATTGATCCTCGACGACAACCATATTAACCACAGAAAGTCAATGCTTGGTGCCGATTTTGAGGCTGTGGTGTAATCGGCCTCTACTTCTTCGAAAACGACCGTGGGGAAAATCATTGAACAACAACAGCAGCAACAAGCCTCTGCGTCTGCATGAAGTGTACGTGATCTCCAATGATGGACACATAATGTAAACGAGTTGTGGTCCTTCTCTGAGCCTAGCAGAGTCTTATATATCTATTCTAGCGTGACGGACTCACTATTCGAAATCGATCGGTCAACACAGCTCAACCACGCATAGCTCATAAAGCGCTGGCTATTCGTCTTGTTGACTTAATTGATTTAAATCTCGTTTTAGTTCCAGCTCGCTGCTGGAACCAGCAGCGAGGCGTACACAGAGACTGCGCAGTTTGACCGCAGTAGATCGGTAGGTAGATCGTGCAGGGCACGACACAACAACGAAACACAACGAAGCTGGTAGGCGACTCGAAGACTTTGCAGTGCAGCCGCACTCTGAGTGTGGATCGACAAAACGGAGTTTGCGCATCAGCCAGCTACGCTAAATATGGACAGCGATATATACATATATATATATATATATATATATAGAGAGAGAGAGAGAGGGGGGGGGGGAGCGGCAGAGAGAGGAAGGCTATTGAGTCAAAGGACGATCGAAACCGCTCCAGGCCACTCCTCAGTCAAGAGGGGTGGCACTCAGAGAGCAGGCGGCAACTATGACGACGACGACGAAGTCAAAACAACCAAGTAGTGGTTGTGCAATTGTCGTTTTCGCACTCATAGTCGCCGCCATTTCGGCGCCCGTTTTTTCTCGCCCCCGCGCACCCCTCGCCGCCGCTGCCGCTGCTGCTGCAGCACTTCTCCCACTGCTCAGTATTGTATGTAGATGCTCAATTTCGTCGTTGTGTTGCGGTCTGCGGTGCTGTCCACTGCCTGTTTTCCTTCCGTCTCCCTTTCTCTATCTGTCTCTCTCCCTGTTCCTTCGTCATTATCTCTATCTCTCTCTTTCTCTCTCCACTGTCTTTCGTTCTAGCGTTCTGTCGTGTCAATGGCCAGCCAGCGTGGCTGACTGAATAGCAGCGCCGTCCGTCATGAACTTTGTCGTCGTCGTCGTTGTTGTCCTCTACACCACATCCGCCAATCATTGTCATCTCCATAAGCGACCATGCGCGTACATAAACAAACATAGATACACTTCTACACACTTACAGATATAGATACATTTATTGTACATACACACATACACACACACTTATAGATATACTGTATACAGATACAGATATAGCGTACACACACTTCTAGATTTATTGTATATTAACACACACCCATACATACCCATATACTGTACGCACACTCATACAGATAGACGGTACGCACATTTACACAGATAGACTGTACGCGCACTCATACAGATATATAGTACACACACTCATACAGATATATAGTACTCACACTCTCATGCAGATATATAGTACACACTCTCATGCAGATATATAGAACACACACTCATACGGATATATAGTACACACTCTCATGTAGATATATAGTACACACTCTCATGCAGATATATAGTACACACACTCATACAGATATATAGTACACACTCTCATGCAGATATATAGTACACACTCTCATGCAGATATATAGTAGACACACTCATACGGATATATAGTACACACTCTCATGTAGATATACATATAGTACACACTCTCATGCAGATATATAGTACACACGCTCATACAGATATATAGTACACACACACATACATACACACAAATGCACTGTAGATCCTCGCATACGTGTATAGACAGTGATTAGACACATATATGTATACTGTAGATACACACACACACATACACAGAGATTTACTGCAGGCACAGCCGTCATACAGTTGACGGGGGCGCGAATAAGGCGAATAATCATGGGTGCTGCCCTTTTCTGCCGAGCGTCGTCATTGTTTCGCCTGATGTGGTGAACAAACAACGTGCCAACGGGGGAGGGGGTGGCAGTGGGGAGAAGGATAGAGTATGGGGGGGGGTAATACTGGGGTACTGTGCAGTGACAGCAGTGACGACCAGGCAGACGTAGTGGCAGAAGTCGGGGCGTCGGCAGCGTCGCAGCTGTAATGGCAGACGCCCCTACTAGTGGACGGAGTAGAAGTCGGGCTACTAATGCAATATCGGCCGTTTCTTCGTCGTCGTCGTTGTTTTCAGCTCTGTCGGCCTCTTTTTCTGTCGTCGTCGTCGTCGTTTTCTTCTTTTTCCTTTTCTTCTTCTTTTTCTTCTTTTGCTTTTGCTGCTGATCCTGCTGCCGCTTATTCGGCCTCCGCAATCCTCTGAAAGCAGTGGAGCAAACGGGCGTGGAACAACGGCAACAAACCTATCGATAGCGAACGCGACCCGTTAGGAAAGGTTGACAGGCAGAGAGAATAAGGGCCAAAAAGAAAACAAGAGAAAAATGAACTGAGCACGAGAGCGGAAGCTCGACAGAAAAGGTTAGAAAAAGAGAGATAGAGAGAAAGCGCCCGAGAGAGAGGAAAACATGCCGCAGAAAGGAACTAAGTGTGCTCAAGCAAAGAAGAAGCTATGACTCCATCTGCGGAACCAGACCCACACCACCACCACCACCACCACGGCCAACACCTATCGATACAGCCCGCCACGACCACCCCACTGCTACCCCCACTGCTACCCCCACTGCTGAACAGTAACAGCAGAAGTAGCAGCATACTCCATCGTCATCGGTGTCATCAGCGATTACGATCTTACCTACCTGGTAACCTACCCATGTACATCATTAGATGTAACTATATATATATATATATATATATATATATAAATGTATAGGCGAGCACTGCTAAGTGTGCAAACGTATTGTAAATGATAAATAAATCATCACAATTCACAGATTTGCACACGCGCCGTTTCTGGTCTCGCTGGTACTGAAAGGAATTGTTTTGTTGCCACGCTGTACTACTGCTGCTGTCGTAGCCTCCTTCTAAGTTTTTATTATGATATCGTTATTGCTGCTGTTGTTGTTGTTGTTATTTTGAGTGATGTTGTTGTTGTTATTTTGAGTGCCATCTTCGCTGTAATTCTGCGCTCGTTTGTTAGTGATTTCATTTGTTGCTATCGCTGTTGCTAGCCCTTTTTGCACGATCTAGTCGTTTCCAATACAGTTCCCTTGTTGTCCTCTCTGTGACTCACTGTTGTGTGTACATGGATTTTAGCCAATTTCTACCGATTTTAGCCAACTAGCGTAGAGCGAAGACCTGATGTCTGTGTTTGTGTTGTGCCGTTGTCGTCTTTGAAGATGTCGTCTCTGATGTCCTGTATTTGTCTGGCTTGTTTTCAGTGGCTCGAAGCAACGTGAAGTTGCCGGTCGTTATGTTCATTCACGGCGGCGCGTATGACTGGGGCAGCGGGAATGCATTCGACGGCACACTTCTTGCTTCGTACGCGAATCTCGTGTTTGTGTCCATCAACTTTCGGCTGGGAATACTCGGTATGTATGAACGCGTAGGTAACATACGCACGTACGCTTCTGCTTTGGCAGATCTCTTCACCGCTCAACGACTCTTTGTTTTAGCTCGTCTGTACTCCCCCCTCTCCCCCCTATCTATCTCTATCTATCTATCTCTCTCTATATATATATATATATATATATATATATATATATATATATATATATAAATATATCTCTCGTTCTGTGTCGATCAGACGCAATTTGACAATGATGACGTCGACCGCCCTATTCATACGAGTAAGATTACTAAGCTTGATGCTCCATCTCCTCCAGGAACATGCTGATCAATTGCTGCGACCGGCCAACAAAAGTTTCCGATCCAATAAATCACTTTGGATAGTATCTGCAGATAGACGTATATATCTCCCCCCCCCCTCCCCCCGCTTCCAGACGCATTATACATCTGGCCCTATCATTGAACAACAAAAACAACTAAAATCTGAATCATTCCAAATGGTACAACGCGAAAAAGAAAACGAAATATGCATACGTCAGATTGGCGTTGCAACGGTGGATATTGTGACTTTCTTCTGTAGAGCATTAGCCGCCGCTACTATGCTTCCTCGGGTTATGTACTCGGTAATACTCGGCATTAGTATTAGGTATTCTCGCTTTGTGGTCGGTGCTATATTTAGGGGACCATAAACTGTTGTCGACGAATCGAATAGTTGTCTCTTGGTGGGCAGTGAGATAGAGCGACAAAATGCAATGTCTTTCCTATACCAAGCTGAGCTTTCAGAACGAATGCCTTGCTTTAAGCGTACCGAAACCGAATAATAGGGTTTGTTTTTAGTGCTGATGTTGTTGCTATCGGGGTTATGTTAGGTGTTGCTATATTGTTGCTGTCTCTCTTAGTGGTATTCTTCTACTTCAATTGTTGTTTGTTGTTGGTTGTTGTTGTTGTTGCTGCTGCTGCTGCTGCTGTTGCTGTTGTTGTTGTTGTTGTTGTTTGCAAATTGTTTCGTCTACAGGGCTCGATAGTTAGTCGACTAACTGCAACTGTTGCCTGACTGCCAGGGCATTATGAGGCACGGACAGTTCATAGCCGTCATTAAGTCTACGTAAACACTACGTCACCCCAAAGCCGAAGCACTCGAAACAGAGGCTCGGCGATTATGCCACACACTGCTGATAGGTACGTTCGGGGGTTGGTTTGCGTGCGTTGGTGGCAATGCACAATGATTATAACAGTGCAGGCAGCGGCTTATGCTCGTTTGCCTGTATACTTAGCTCTCAACTCAAGAGAGACGACGAAGGCCCGAGGAGACAAAGGGGTGCCAGGGGGGCGGGGGGTGGAGAGGGAGCTGGGGGTGATGACGTGCAAACACTACGCGCCCTAGGCGAAAGCCTAGTAATGAGCAACTGCACGCTTTAGAAAGGCCGGGGCGGCAAGATCATCCTCTCTCGTCGTCTCTCGTTCTCGGTATGCGCACAAGGAGATAACGCGCAGCTCCACAGACATGTACTGGTGTACGTTACGCTGTATACTCAACGTTGCACGCGTCCAATATTGCATCGTTGCAGGTGGTGGCTAACTAAAGCTCTTAGAGAGAGAGAGAGTCGCGGAGCTTTGTCGCAATGCTTTGCGACATTATGCAAATAACGGCAGCGTATTGTTTACGGACATCATATCGTGACACCACACCCGTACTGCTACTACTACTACTACTACTATTACGTTAGCCTAGCCGTATTTAGTGCAGGTGGTCTTGATGGTACACATTGGCGTTACATGCAATCGATTGCTAGAGTGGGTGCATGCACCGGCCTAGAGCCTAGATCCTGGGCTAGGGCCAATCCGTGTGTATTTGAGGTTGTTTAAATATTCTCAAGTAGCGGCTATCAGTGGCTACCCGGGGGTCCGAAACATACACGCATGCGCCATCTTGGCGGGCGGCAATTTGCGTCTTGCCTTGAATTGTCATGTTAGCGCGACGATGCTCCGTGTGACCAAGTGTAGCTTGTTCTAATGTCGCGGTTGCCACTGTTGTCTACTGTGTAACGCAATGCTTGCGTCTCACAACAGTTGCATTTTGTAGAGCCACACACCCACACAGTTCACCTTGGCGGCCTTATGTCAATACGCTGCTGACTGCCCCCCTGGCGGATGCTCGGTAACGGATCTAACGGACGGTCTGGGTCAGCGACGTCTGTTAGATCACACCACCCTCCGATTCAGATCGCAGAAGTCTGGCAGAAGAACTACGACTCGTATTATATAGCATGTACCGGGATGTCGCCGGTTCGACCCGCCCTGTTGTTGATCGAGTTTCTTTGAGCGATGCTAGAGAATAGATGATAAACCATACCGCTTAGAGTCAGCGGCCATGCTGCTACAAGGACGGTTGGGGAAACCCTAAATATCTTAACATGTCCGGTGTCCTCGGTGCATTGAAGATATACCTCAGGTTAAGTTCCAAACCCGTAGGGGACGGAGAATAGTCTAGAATTAAAAACAACCTTCTTAAAAATGTTTTCAATTCTAGTATATAGCATTGCCGCCGAGTCAGCTCGGTGGGTCGATCGCTGCCCGGCGGGAAAGAGGAAGTTCGCCTTTTGTGCGGCAATTCAGTCAGCCGCTCGGAGATCAAACGTTGCCTCGTGACGCCAGCAGCCATTCGTCGCCAATTTAAGGCACTGCTATCGAAAACCTGTTATGTGCTTCTGCGGAGGACAAACGGAGTCCTGCTAACTAAGTGTAGGGGAGCTACTTTAAAAAATCATTCTAATTGGGTTTATATATATATAGCTAGTTTTAGTAGTGGTTGCGGCTTAGGCGGCTAACGCACCGTTCGGAACGAGACGTTGCCATGACAGCCATGATGACCAGACTGACACGCTCAAGCCCCGGCCTTGCTAGTTGTTCTCGTTGGACGTGGTTCTCATTGTCCCGCTGTTATATGTATACCTATTGCTGGGGACAGCCTACATAACTCCAGTAACGAGAACGTGATTACTTAACCCATGATGAGCGTCTAAAATAAAATTATTTGAGTATTAAAAAATAATGGCTAAGTGTTCTTCTTAACGGAGCTGTGCTGAAGAAGGTGCTAATAAAATCATTTCAGGCGTAGCTTTCACTGGTATCTCATCGATATGCCTACTAAAAGAGAGTCTCGGGCTTAGTGCAACGCCTAGATACGAAAAGTGGCGAACACCTTTGGGTGGTTCTCCATATACTTCTGGACGATTATTCCTGGCCGCGTATGACCCTCCTATTCGAAAACATAAAACACTTGACTTTTCTCCGGTAATCTGGAGCTTGTTCTATAGAATTGTTTATGGTTTCGAGATTTTGCTAAAACGACTGGATCGATAGACGTCGGCCTTAAATGCAAAATAGGTATTAAAACTACACAATACATTTAAGAGGCAATCAAAAGCAGTTTTAAAATGAATACACGCAACCTATGATTTTTTTTTTGTTAGAAAGGCGCTGCGATACATGGTTTAAAATAAGTACAACTGCATCTGCTCTGTCAGGATTTTGTCTTCTGCGTCCTCTAGTGTAATCGATCAACAATAAACGACGCTAGTACCTTGTAAAGGACGCTTGTAAGTGCTATGCCTCTAAAATTCCCTCGGTGAATTGCATTCTTCTTTTGCTTAATGATAGGCTGTGGATAGCTTTTCGGCTACTTATCAGGGATCGTGCCTTGTGGAACACATGCATTGTATAGTTTTGTCACAATAGGGCACAAAGCGTCGATGTTAGACTTCAGGTAAGGCGCGCACTGCCGAGTGTGCAAACGTATTGTAAATTATTAATAAATCATCACAATATTTTCTATATATATATATATCATTATGCTTACTTTTTATTTGTATCGTCGGCAGCGAGTGCATCCAGTAAAAGGTAAACTCTACTTAGCTTCGTCAGCCTCGGCGATGCCGGGTCTAAACGTCGATCCGTGTACGTCTGTATCTATGTGTTTGTATGCGGCTTTGGGGGCTCCTCAAAAAGTAGATGTGGGGGCTCATGTGAAGCGCACCAGATCTTCCAAGCGGTCGCGTGCAGCACAGGGGGGGGGCAGTGCCGCAAATCGGCGCTTTACTGTTAGGGATGGATGGTCGGGCAGACCGACAAATGAGAACTCACCGCCCTGGGGCGGCGAGGGAGAAATAGGTGGCGAACGAACTCTCGGCATACGGCACGGCGAGAAAAATTGTTCCGGCCGTGCCGTAGCAGAAGCGTGCACGCGACCGACGACAGATATCGACACCTGCAAAAAAAAAACAACCACGTGCACAATTGCTGGCATTGCTGGATACGAAGCGTGCTTCTTTACCGCGAGCGATAAGGAGGGGAGACGCCCGACACTGTTTCACGCGAGAGGGCGAGGCACGCGAGAAGGTCTGGTGACTGCATTCTTCGGCAGCCCGAAAGTGAGCTGTCAGCCTCGGCGCAAACAGCAGCATTTTTTGTTTGTTTGCAGCCGCAGTAATCATGTTACCAGTATGTGGGCGTGTCATATAATATAAGCTAGTTACACTTTCGAGTCCTGTCAACCGCATTGACATCTACATTTGAACGAAACTAGGTGATACATTAGATTGCACACTTGAACAAAATAGACAAACGCCTATGTGAAACATATATGTATATATATATATATATGTATATATATATATATATATATATATATATATATATATATATATATATATATATATATATATATATATATGTATATATATATATATATACTGCATTTGACTAAGAGTGACCTTTTGCTCAAACTCCAATGGGATACACGCGTGGCCTGGAGTAGAGGTTGGATGAAACGGAACTCAAACTGCTTCCGTGTGAGTTCCGCCTCCTCACACGAAAGCCGAGCGAACGAAAATCGAGTGCAGCTAGTCGAAATGCAAAGGCCACGAGGAATAATTATATAAAACGTTGCAATGATACATAATTAAGCACCACGGGCGTTCATTAGCATCGAGCGTTGAAACTCCCTCGTTCAGGGTCCTACAGGCGGGCAGGCAGGCAGGCCAACGAGTATTGGGTACGGGTGTGCTCCATGTTTAGTAATACCCGATGCGTTCATACCCCAGTCAAGACTGCGCGTACGCTGTAACGAGACGGACACTTGTTTTATGCAGGGTGTCATTTGCTTGGTATTAAGATAGATACAAGATGATGAGATTCTTCTAACATAGTCGTCTGTTCATACGGATTTGCTCGGTGTTCGACAGGCTTCTTTCCGGCAATGGAGCACGCTTCGCGGGCAAATAACGGCCTGCTGGATCAAGTGGCGGCTCTGCACTGGATACACCGGAACATCGAGTCATTTGGCGGAGATCCTGACGACGTGACGATCTTTGGGCACGGCACGGGTGCCGCCTGCGTGAACTTTCTCATGATGTACCCAATGGCCAAAGGTAGGCGCAGCAAAATGTGCGTTCGTTTGTTTCACTTGCTTTGGATTATTCAAATTCATAATTAGAATGATCGACTGTGATCGACTGAAAAATTGCACACACTGCAAAAGGTGGTTTTGGAGCTGTGAAGAAGATACATTTCTAAGGGTGATTGATGTAAGTAAATTGAATAGCTTGCGTAGCAGGAAGCAGGTATTGCGCGCTAGGTGTGGTCCAGTCGTAAGTTCATATATATATATATATATATATATATATATATATATATATATATATATATATATATATTTATTTATATAACTAGTCAAAATATAGGTAGGGCACGCGTCTTGCAGTGCAAAATGTGTATTGCGGGCAACTCGCAAAAGCGTGCGTCACCTGCCCGATCTCTCTGGCACGATCACATACGCCGCGCCTTGTCGCCCATCGGTAGACACCAATACCCCTGTAGACATCTAGCTGGCTGGCTGTATGTATTCGACTAGACCGGCTGGTACCACCAACGCGTTCGTTTGAATGGAGGATACAGCTTCGATGAGGTCTGCACTCGGATCGAGAGGCCACTGTCTTTTGGAGAAAGAAAAACAACGATCGTGGCAAATTTCCGCCAGCTGTGTAACGGCACCACGGCTCGCTTCGGCCCCTTTCACTGTTTCGTGCCCGTCCGTGACGAAGAAGCATTGCTGGAAAAAATGCATTGCCCTTCCGTCCTTCTTTTCGAGACAGCCGCCAGCGTTACGCTCACAAACAAGCAAGCAGAACAGCATACATACATACGAACATACGTAGTGGAAAAACAGGCCGAGCTCAGTTGGAATGTTGTTCTTTTTCGGCCTGTCTGCTGTCGTCGCTTTGCCCTGGGCTCGTCTGAGCCTCGTCCTTGCCTCCCTTCCCCCCATTTCGTATCGTACCTCCCTTCGCTCTTCTCTCGTTTCAAGTGCGTTAGTATTCCACTACCTTTTCTTCTCTATTTTTTTCACAAAGTCGTTACCTTACAGAGCCAATGGCACATACTATTGAGTAGCAGCTCTCTGAAGAGTAATCTACATATTCAACAAGCGCTAGCCTAGTTCATCAGACAGCGTGGAGGCGCTGCCCTGCATGGTTCTGTCCCTGCTGCCGCAATCTAAGTCCCTCAAGAGTGGCCGCTATGAGGCGGCGTGGACGGCAACCATGCCGTCTCTTGGAACTGTTCGGTTCGAGAGCATGTCATCCGTGGTGGTGTGCTCGTCCACTAAAGCCGCCATCAAGAAATCGGCCACCAAGCGTAGTCCTTGGCCTGCTTTCTCTTTTTGCTCTCCTGCGCCTCGCCCGCCGTTTTCACCCTCTGCGCCCTTCGTGTCATCGACATACGCGTCGACGGCATTTCTATTGTTGTTATTGTTGTTGCTGTTGTTGGTGTAGTTGTTGTCGTCGTTATTGTTGTTATTGTTATTCTTGTTCTTGTTGTTGTTGTTGTTGTTGTTGTTGTTTTTGTTGCTGTTATTGTTGTTGAGTTTGTCGACGTAGGCATCGCTGACATTGCTGTTGTCGTCCAGAAAACACATCGAGGATGAGGAACGTCGAAAGCAAAGGAGACGTGGCGAAAGGGGATGCAGCGTTCCCTCGGCAGCAAGGTCCGCACGGTAGAAGCGGAGGAACGCTGCAGCTGGCGCCCAGCGATGGTCCCTTCAGAGGATGCGCGCGCCCAGAGGTGTCCCGTGAGGTTTCCCATCTTGACCGCCGCACGGCGCCACGAGCCCCTCTGAGTCTCTCTCTCTCTCTCTCACCCTCCTTCTGTCTTTCTGTCTCCTTGGTCATCTGGCTTTGCTGCTTTCCTTTTCTATGCCTCTCCGCGGCGGCCGGGGCAATATTTTCTTCAAATAGACGTGCCGTGATGGAGTGACGACGACGGCTGTATGCAGGTTCCCCTCAATATAGACATACAGAAATGTGCACATACAAACACAGATAAACAAACACGCAAACATATATGCGCAAACCCACAGACGTAGGTACATATACACGCCCACTGACAGACCGATGTGGCCGATGAAGTCCCTGTTGAGGTACAACTGCCTACTAGAGGGGCAGCCACAGCAACTAGATAGTACGAATGTACGACTCTGTGGACAAATACGCGATTTCAACGTGAGCTCAAGAAAATAATTTTATGCCACACAGAGCTATGGTGAAGAAGAAGGAGAGGGGGGGCGTGTACTCGTATTCGGAGTACCATTAAACCAACAAAAATTGGTCCGACGAAGACTGCGTTCTTCTATAGGTATGTTCGTTGCGAGACAACATGTGACTTTGTCGCCAACGCTAGTCGCATTGATACACACACGCAAGCCTAAAACTATTATGAGCGACAAGCCAGTGTTATCTTATGTGTATATATAGGTCATATTTTTGAGGATTGTCAAAATCATTAAAATAATCTTTTTTTCCAATGAAATAGGGCCTGGACAAAAATTGCTTGTTTGGGGTGAGAGTAGGGCTACTCAATTTTTGTTATTGCCCATTGGCCCGATATTACTTCACAAAATGTGCCACTGCAAGACATTGGAATGGTCGACTGAGAAACCGAACATACGGCCGTGCGCGGAAGAAGAGAAATTCAGTCCCATGTTAACAGGAGAGGGAGGTAAAAAAAAGATACTTTCTGGGCTGACTCTCACCCAAGATTTAACGTCCATGGTGCTGCTTTTCGCATTGCTTCATAAACGGACCCCAATAAATACAAATGTGCAACGGTGGGGCTCGAACCCGCGCGGTGTCTTCTCCGGTCGCGAGGCGCAGACGAATGCACCACGCCACCGGGTTCGACAGGAGAGGGAGGTCAGCGGCTAGTGTACGGTCTGTATCTGGCAGTGTATGTCCTCAGTAACCACGGGACCCTATGGGAGTCCGACATTGGTGGGCGGGGGTATACGGCGTACGGAAATCTAATCACTAACTAAATCTCCCTTAATTTGATACCAAAATAATCCGCATGCACATTGTCTTGCATATGTTTAGTTGATGAGCGTAGTACCAAATGTTTAAGATATCAAATGGGAGAGCTCAAACATACGAAATCACAGAATCTCGATTTTTGCAAACTCTTTTCGACGCGACTATTTTGCACTAGCTAGCATTGGATGTCCTTAAGATAAAAAATGTTGCTCACACACCCAAACAAGACTCTTCCGCCCCACATTCCATTGAAACAATTATTTTTTGATAATATCAAAATATATGTGCTCTCTCTCGTACTCCCCCCCTCTCTCTCTCCTTTACTCTATATATACACATACATATAATTTTCATTATCACTAAATTGTACTCAACTCTTCTACGTTCGATTCTCTAAATACCGTATTTGCTTTTCTTTTATCCTTCCTTTTGTCTCGTTTTCCGTATCTAACCCCCTAAGGCCTCTTTCTGTGCGCCCTGTTCTTAATATCAACGCAGAAACCGGTTTTCGTTCTCGTCTCAACGAGCGAAAATCTGGCGCAGATGATGTCAATGGGGGGGTTGGGGGGGCTATTTTTTGGATAGGTAGGTGGGCTGGCTTTGGGAAGCGGCAGTAGCGCGGTAGCCGAGAAGGAAGGGGGTACGAGGCATCTGCGCCTTGCTGGCCAACCTCCTGATCCTTCTGATGTCTGTGCTGCCGCTGGAGCTGATGGACTGATGACACCAACTCATGCTTGCTCATGAGTCGTCCGGAGGTAGCAGGCGTCCGCTGCTTGAGAAATAAGCAGAGGCTGGATGAAGGCAACGCCCGGAAAACTGCCCTTTACTGACGGGTTCAATACGGACGGGCTGGCGGCATGCGTCGTCACCAGCCGCTGCTGCCGACAGAGGTGTTGGATTGGAGAACAAAGCTTGCTCGCCCCCGCCTTCCCCGTCTTTTCCCCCCTCTCCCCCGCCTCCTCGTACTTGGCTTCCGCACTCTCCGAACGCCAGCACTTCACCCCACGACAAGCAGTATCGAAGCGGGAACTGCCCAGACAAGAGAGTCAGTGGCGGGCTATGGGTGATAGCCTAAGCCGGCCCCATTTCACAATCGGGCCTCACCACGCCGCGTTCTTCCTGTGTCACCGCCGGCACCGGTTCTTTTGCTTTTTCGCCCTCGCCTTAGTCTTTTTTTTTCTTCTTATGTTCTTCCTTTGACAAAGAAAAATCCGCCCGAAGACAACGGCGACCTTCGGTGAGGGCGGCCGCCGTGATGGTACTACGCAGCACTCGACACTCATTAGAATTTATTGGAAGAAAGCCGACAGACTGACAGACAGACAGACATATAGAGCTGCGACCGATCGACCGAACTTCCGGAATGAATCTTTGGCTTCGGACGGTAACGACGACGACGACAACGACAACGATGCCTTCAATATATGTACAGATATTTTTCAGCGGCGCAGGTCGAACGGATCTAGTGACGTGGATTTAACCGTCGCTGTCGGTGTTCGGCTGATGTTCGGCTTGGAGAATAGGGCTCTGCACCGCTTGACGAAAGAGACTACTACAACTAATATAAACACGATCGCTTCGCGCCTCATAGGTGTATTAGTCTCGAGAGCTGGCAGTGATCCGGCAAGATTGTGCCAAAGAGTTGTAGTCAAGTACGGGTATTACTTGTAGTCTGATCTAGACAGCACGGATAGAAGCCGCTCAAAGTCGCAAAACGAGCAAGAGACGGTTAATTACGAATGTAGAGAGTGTGCAAATATATATATATATATATATATATATATAGCGTGTGTTTTTATTTAGTCAATGATAATGCCGGTATAGACTTTTTTCAAACAATGTCTCATTCACACACAGTACTGCTACGTATGCTTTACTCAAGTCGGAGAGTGATGGCACTGTGACCCCTGGCACGTTCATTGACAGCGAATGGTAAAAAATCGCTTTGCTCTTTGTCTCTCTGGCATTGGAATTTACTACTACTACTGTTGAACCTAACGTAAATATATGTCATAGCGGTCGAACGGGGTTATTATGTTGTTAGGTATTTTAATTCCTTCTTATCGTTAGATTAGATGGTTAGAGGATAATTAGCTAACTGGTCGCCTTGCTAGCTACCAGCTCGGAGGCTCAAAGCGTTGAGTGCAGGGGGTACTAAACTTCGTTCGAGCTGGCCGAGATGCAACTTGTCGGCTGGAGAGGCCGTTTTTCTCTTTAAGACAGTTTTAACAATGAATGGTATGCAAACCATGTTGCTGGTAGCCTGCATGGCCAGTGTGGGACTTTAGAGACCCAGTAAACGCAGATTTCTCCTCACTTGGCAACGCTTGGCAGTTCTTTGAAGCCGTGGGAGAGGCGTCCAGCGACAGTGTTTTCACATCGTGCACCACCTACCCAGGCCGCACAGCACGCAGGTGCTACTGGTAACCTTTTTAATCGTAACCTAGCTGTATCTCTAGGTTCTGACCGTGACCGGACAATCGATACAGCGAAGAAGTCGTACAGTAGTAGGTCAACTCTCTCACGTCTGTCAGTAGGGATGGCCGGTCGTCTGGACAAGAACATCTATCTATCTACCTATCTATATATTGTAGTGTGCCGCACTCGTGTGTCGGTCGTGCCGTCGTTATTTCGGTGGTCATTATTCTCCATTACAGATCTGTTCAAGCGAGGCGTAATGATGTCTGGCTCGGCGCTGAGCGCGTGGGCAGTGGCCCGCGACGCGCCGATGTACGCTCGCGAGGTCGGCCGACATTTGGGCTGTCCGACGTCGGACGCGGCTGCGTTCGTCGAATGTCTTCGGCACCGTCCCGTGCAGGATCTGATCGGCGCCGCGGCCCTGCTCGACGTGCCGGACCACCTATCGGCGTTCGGGCCCACGATCGACGGCAGCGTCGTGGCTGGAGAGCCGCGCCAAGAGATGACCTCGCCAACGTCCCCGTTCGCACAGCACGACCTGCTATTTGGCGTGGTCAAGTTCGAGAGCAGCTACTTCGGCTTCTCAAGCCACGAGGAGAAACACGGTTTCGAGGTAAGGCAATTGTGGCGGCTGCGGCGTCTCTGGTCGTGGCAATATTATCCATCACAATCTTCTTCATTATCATCTTCATCATCATCATCATCATAACCACCATCGTCGTCATAACTTTATCGGTTTCATTAAGCCTAGAAGTGTGTGATCATTCGCCTTTGTTGCTACTGCCCTATCGCATGACGTCGAATCATCGATTAGATCACAATGATGTCATGGTATCCCAGCTCAAACATGATACGTACACGCAGCTCTGGCACCTTATTATCTTATCAACTCTCGCCGAGTCGTCAGGCCTGTGACGGCTGTCGACTACAGTAGCGGTGGTGTCGTCACTATGCTGGAATACAACCGACCGAGCAGTGGCGCCCGCTTTCCTCTTGGGGGGTTGCCCTTTTTGTCTCGCCAGGCTTGCCGCCCTCTCCGTCTGCTTCAGGGGTCGGGTCTGCCTCGAACCACGCACGCGCTTCATCCTCTCATCACGGTCATGGTTGTTGCTGCGACTGTTGTTGCTGTTGTCCGCGTCGTCATTGTCGGTGTCGCTTTTGTCGCAACCCATCTAAGTACAAGTGTGGTGCCATTAGCGGAATGTCCTCGCTCACTTAGTGCAACAACGAACACCGCCTCCATGGGAATGAACGGGGCCTAACTCAGGGCGGCGGTGGCGTCGTTTCGGTTGGCGGCAGAGGCGGAGTCAGCAGGGGTGACGATGGTAGTGGACGGTCGAAGACTGAACTCGACCGCTGCGGGGTGGCAGTGCAGGCGACGACGACGACAACAACAACAACAACAACAACCATCACCCCTACACTACCACCACCACCACAACAACAACAACAGCAACAGCGAAGGCAACGAACTCGTCGTCCGAGATGCCCTGTCCAAGAGTACGAGGCGCTGATAGCTAGGCCACGCTTCGGACAGCGACCGACAGAGATAAGGGAGACTGGCCCAGCCAGTAGGCCACATAGGCCACCAGCAAACCGGCCATCACACGACGACGACTGCACGCCAGGCGTGTTGCGTTTGCGTCACCCAACCGAGCCGGCCTGACGCACCCGATCGTTCGATGGGTGGCTGTTTGTTGGTCGATGCTCGCTCTCTTGCTGGGCGGCTCGGCCCGTTCGGTTAGGTCATCATCTCGTTGGGTCGTCGTCTCAATAAGTGCGCCCACCGGCCGGCAGTCAGTGGCAAAGGGCCAGTGAACGAGGCCAGCGAAACGGCAACAACGCCAATAGCCTCATTCGATTACGTTCTCTGGGGCGACCTTTCAGGCGGAGCGACGCGACCGGATTATCCGTACGCTGGTGCGCAACCTCTACTCGTACCACCAGCAGGAGATCTTTCTGACGATCATCAACGAGTACACCGACTGGACGCGCTCGATACAGCACCCGATCAGCATTCTCGAGGAGACCGCCGAGGCGCTCAGCGATGCGCTCGTTGTCGGGCCCATTGTCGAGACGGGCACTTTGCACGCGCAGGCCGTCGGCTATCGGTGCGTTCTTGTTTCCGTAGTCCGCTAAAAGTATATCTATGTGTGTCTATATATCTATATATATATACATGTATATATATATGAATATATATATATATATATATATATATATACATGTATATATATATGAATATATATATATATATATATATATATATATATATATATATATATGAATATATATATATATATATATGAATATGAATATATATATATATCTCTCTCTCTTGACCACGGTGCTACGCGCTGCCCTGGGCCGTGCTACTACGCTGGGCACCGCGTTTCAGGCGAACACACTCGACGACGAACTCGTACGTGTTCGGCTACCACTCGGAGGAGAGTCTGTACGCGCAGAAGACGGGCTGTGTGAACGGCGAAGATCTTCCGTACGTGCTGGGCGCTCCGCTGCTCGGAACCGCCACGGCGCTGTTCGGCAACTATTCGCGGCAGGAGGCACAGCTGTCGGAGATGGTCATCAACTACTGGGCCAACTTCTTTCGTTCGGGGTACGTTGGTCCTGGTGTCTGTGACCACGGTCACAGCCATCAACTGCTTTTCTAGAAAAACTACTGCTGCTGCTGCTGTTGCTGCCACCTATGTGTACTAACTACTCTGCACGCACTACGACTCTACTATTGCTATGCTAGGACTAATGCAGAGACGTCTACTAGACTAGTATGGTGTAGTCACATAGTTAGGTATTATATTAGTACGAAGACGTGTACTTCTATTACTACTACTGCTACTAAAGTAAAGTTCTCGGGCTGACCCACAGCCAAGATTTAGCGTCCACGGAGCTGTTTTTTACATTACCTCATAGACGGACCCCCATAAATACAAATGTGCAACGGTGGGGCTCGAACCCGCGTACCTATGTGTCTCCTCCGGTTGCGAGGCGGAGACTTAATCCACCACGCCACCGGGCTTGACATTACTGCTGCTACTACTAATACTACTACCATTACTGCTACTACACTACGACTAGGTAATATTGAGGTAACGAGGCTAGATCCGCCCAAAAGACGCCATACAGGCGCCCCGCTGTCATTGTTGTTTTTCGGCCAGCCGGTTTACGCTTATTTCCGCCTCGTCCTTTTCACAATGACGCGTAGGATCAATTTGCCTGTCCCCCTCCCTGTCGGTCTGCTTGTTTGTATTGTAATTCGGCCCACACTAACCTAGATCGCCGTGTAATCGTTGCCACACCCGCGAACCGGTATCGCTACTGAGGTGCGAAATGTGGCGCAACGAATAAAGGCTGAAAAACCGAATATCGAATTGAACGAAAAAACACGTTCAGAATATAAGACACGTTTCTCGTTTCCCTTTCTTATTGTTATTCGTTTTGTTCAGCGGTTTTTCTTTGACGCTTGGGATTGAGCCAGCGTCAGTATTTTCGAAGATATTGCCACACGATAGAACGATGAATGCAGACGTTCTGACGCCCTTTAAACGGAATGCGGAAGACGAATCGACATGTGCCACCCGGCGGCACTTGCGCCGATATCTGGTATTGCTGTTGTTGTTACTGTTATTTTTCCGGCTTCGGACTTAAACGTGTTTATAGTTATAGTCTAAAGTCAGCTAGCCTTTTCTGCGGTTTGTTTTCTTCACCAGCTCTCCGAATGCGACCGATGGTGATATTGAGACAAAGAACAAAGTTCGATCGGATCGTCTTGGTTGGCCCGACTACGAACCAGTCCATCAAAAATTCCTCACAATTGGTAGGACTACAATTGAATCGTCTTTTTTTGTATTATTGTTGTTGTTATTGTGGTTACCGCCGTATTTGTTGTAACTGTTGCTCTTATTGTTGTTGCTGTTGACAATGTTTTCGTTGTTGTTGGTTTTGTAATCATTGTTGATGTCCCGTGTTGAACATATGTGGGTACATTTAGGTGTAGGCTCTTCGTAGCGCCCTAGCAAGTTCTCCTATGGCGGTGTTGGCCTGACACGGCCGATGCATGTCAATTGTGAATTCTCCTGGTTTGGTCACGGCTCGGTCATGGCTCGACAGAAATAGCAGTCGTTGTCGTTGTAGTAACATCGGCCACAATGGACGTATAACAGTGTTCTCATGGCGACTGACGTCCTCTGCCCTCTTTCTGAGGGTGGAGGAGGGCAAATGGATGCTCGCGGAGTAAACGATGCGGTACTTGTGGTTGGGCTATTGCGGCCGTGATATTGCCACTGCTGCCGTTGCTGTTGACGCTGTTGTTTTTGTTATCGTTGTTGTTGTTGTTGTTGTTTAGCTGCGGCAGTTAAAGCCTTCTTGACGAAGGCCGACAATGTGAACAACTGGGGCAGAAAGTCTCTCGTCCACGCGCCTCTGCGCGCTTGCTAAAGGACCCGCTCGCGGACATAATGCGTCAAAACAAAGCAGACGAAGAGCAAGACGATGACGATGATGTAGGCGAGGACGGTGGTTATAGTGCAATTTTTAGAGATGCCGCCAAACTCGAACCAGTAGTTGTGGCTGTGGTCACGCTGCGTTGCGTAGTCGCTGCCGCATTTTGTCGCCTCTTGTCATGCGTGCCAATGCTAGAGCAGTGAACGCGGGTACTTTTGAATGTCTCCATGGCGCTGTGCCGCTCTGGACGAACCGGCGGCGGAAGGAGAGAATGTGTGCCGGGAACCGCCTAATTTTCCGTTGTGACAAGACTTAGTTTGTCAACAAACTAGTAGTGTTAGCGATATTTCTATACTTCTCTCATAGAAGACAGTCCTCTCATAGTTTTTTTTAGAGAAATGTCTACAGTCGCACCTAGAACGGGTCGCCGAGCACAGGGCAGGGCTAAGAGTTTTCAGCAAGGTGGTAGATTTTGGGTTGTGATACTCTCATGTCACATAATTGTTGCTGCACTTCTATATGCGTATGTTTGTCTATTCATCCGTCTGCTTGCTGCCTGAAACTGTTTCTCTTTCGACCTTCCTGCAACCCGGTCGGCTGGACTGCCTGGCACTACCGCCCGTATCGTCATCGACGGCTCGGCCCTCAACGAATGACCACGCATCCTGGCGCCGCTTTTGCTGGCTACGCTGTTGTGCTGTCTTACTGATTATGTCGGTGACACTATAGGGCTGAAGCCCAAGATTCGAGATCATTATCACGCACACAGGCTATCGATCTGGAATCGACTCATACCAAAGCTGCACCGCGCGGGAGTAGGAGGAGCCGCGCTCTCAAGGGACCACCACCTCCTCGAGGACTTCGACAACCAGGTAAGCTGCTTGATCTCATTCGATCGATATCGCTTCACCTTCATCACCCTGCCCCCTCCGTTCCCCGCCCGAGGCATGTCGGCTGCTCTGCTGTCAGGTGCTGTTATTATGCTAACAATAAAACAGACAAGACCTCAACAGACGGCCACGACCAGCAGACCGCCCACATCAGAAAGACCCCCAGAAGAGTGGCCCTATTTTTTTCGCAGCGAACGAGTAATTGCCTCAAATACGTCCCAAACATACACCCTAAAACAGCCGCCGACATGGTGCTGTGTATTGGCCCCGTTATAACCAAAGCAGCAGGATAGAAGTAGTATTATTAGTACCGTTCCACTATTTCACTTGCTACTTCTAGCGTCTCACTTCCCGGCCCAGCAGACCGACAAGGTCGTCCGTCCTGCATAAACAATTACCATTTCTTTCTACCTCTGTTTCGCAATATCGGCCTATATCGGTCTCGCGATTGTTCGTTTCTTCAGCGTGCCACACCCCCGGCGCCACGCTAACAGAGAGAGCCCCGGCAGACTTGCCATACATGTGTCTAAGTCAAATTTCGAAGTTTTTGCAGCTTGCGCCCAGCTAGTGAGACCTTGTTAGCGGCACGTTAGTCATCTGCTTTCCATGCCTTTTTAGCCGTGGTGTTTCGTAGATCATGTTCGTTATTTTCCGGCTGCCTGTTGCATTTGAATATGACGTTGCCACGTTATCCTGATATATTATATGCAAAACTATATAACGTTACGCGTTCGAGTATTGAGTATGCTAGTTATAAAAATGGTACGAACATTTAAGAAACACACATTACGTATTGTGTTTAAAAGCACACAAAGAGACAAAGCCAATATATTTTAAAACTCGCTAACGGGCTCCAATACAGAAATCCTTGCAACAACGAAACACTCTACACTATGTCATATGTCGAACGCTACCGGTTGTATTTCCTCTAAAAAACTCTAGAATCTACATTATTTCCATTAGCGTTTGTAATGCTGCTTAATATTTCAATTAGCAATATAGTAATGACACTTGTCGTTTACAGACAGCGGTTGCAAGGTTCGCGCCGATCTTTGCCCTTTAATCAACAGAATACCTCCCCTCTCCTTCCGGCCCTCCTGTCCGTTCGCATGCATTTTAGCGGTGCACGTAGTGTATGCACGTATACACAGATCCACCGAGCACAAACAGCACCCATCTTGTAAGCACTAATGTCGATTCTTAGTCAATCGCATTGACAGCCTCACTAATTGACTCATGCTTGTGGGTGCGTTGATACGTATGTACCTGTTCTGACTGTCGTGGGTGGGTTGTCGTTTGGATCTCTCAGGCATCGTACGCAGGTGTCGTGCGGAACATCAGCCTCCTAACGACGGCGTCCGCTTCGTCGCCAGTGTCTCAAGGCCCTGGTCAGCAGGGCGGAGGTGGTACAGGCCCGCCGCAGACGGTCGTCCAGCAGACGCATCAGCCATCCGATATCGGTACGTTACAGGCTTTCAGGTTGCACTGAACTGTCGTCGAACCCGGTGGTGGAGGCGTCGTGGGTGCAATCGCGTGCGCCCCGCCACTGGAGGAGACACACATTGGTGCAGCACAATGGGGTTCGATCTCCCCTCTTTCATGCATATTTGCATTTGTGGGATTGTCCGTTTAACAAAGCAGCGCGAAAGCAAATCCGTGGACGTAGTTATTGTTGGCTGAGAGTCAGGTTTTAGGTTGCAATACGCTAGCTAGTCGAGCTCAGTGGTGTAGTGGCATGCGTCTGCGCCTCGCAACCGGAGGAGACACGTAGGTGCGCGGGTTTGAGCCCCACCGTTGCACATTTGTATTTATGGGGGTCCGTCTGTGAAGCAATGCGATAAGCAGTCCCATGGACGTTAAATCTTGGCTGAGAGTCAGCCCCGAACGGAATACGCTGGGTAGGCGGGTGGCCAATGGGCAGCAAAGCAGGTGGGCACCGTGACGACAAAAAGATATGGCGTTGCCGTTCAATGGATGAATGAATGAGCGACTGAACTAATTGGTTGCCATGTCATCTTTGCGTGTCGTCGTTCACATCGTCTAACAGTGACTGGATGTGTGCCTCCTCCAACAAACAAAAACTCTTCTGAAAAGGCTGGCCAACAGGATGCCACAGGGTGTCATTTGATGATTGTTGACGCTGTTGTTTATACCACTGGCGGGGGGCGAAGGCCAAAAGATAGGAGCACAGCTTACGAGGACAGCTTTCGGCTCATCTGCAGAACGATATTATAATAACTTTAACCAGAAGTTGCAAAGAGTTCAACTTGAGGAGTTCTGCATGCTGAAAATGAGTAGGCAGAAACGTAAATAAGCCGAGAGAGAACCACAGATCAACAAGGAGAGAGAGAGAGATGCAGCCATACCAACTACAACGTAGGAACACAACAACAATATACCTAGACACCACAAGAATAACAGAAACGTCGGTGCAGGAAGGAGAAAACAGTAGAAAAACTGGGCATTTTCCTAAACGCCTGCCAAACACGAGTATACCACAGAGTCAATGCGGAGATACTCTAGGCATCGTTGTATAAACCCGATATCAACCTGATCAGACTTCTCCTTGGAGATAATAAACTCATTGTCCAACATGGTAGCCAGATCGAAAACGGAAACGACGAAAGGTCTACGACAGGGATGTAGTATCTTGGAATTTTCCTAAATTATAGCTCAAAGTAACTGTCAAATAGAAAAATTGATGCTGCAACGCAAGCAGCGCATCTAGTGGTATCGGAAGTCCTATAAAACTAATTGAAATAATGTTTGCTTGAAAAACGAGAAGCACAGGGTCACATTATAAGATACACAATCAGCGTGATAATTACGCCAAACTATAATTACAATACTCCAGTTAGCCACGCATGGTACTGACAAAAATGATATCGCAATGCAAGAAACCAAAAGGTTCAACGATTTAATGAATCTATACTAATGTACAAATACTTATAAAGATGACTGAGAATGAACACCTACATCTGAGCTTGTTTAGTAAACAAATAGATAACGTAACATCGGGCACGGCAAAACGAGGTCTAATGGAACATATGCTAACAGCTAAACGAAGCTTAATAGCGTACATCCGACCTAATAAACGATGAGGGCCCTAATGACCTTTGAGGATGAGACACGCTATGGCTGCTCGACTTGTTCAATCGGATCCGTTCGATCGCGCCGACGATCGGCATTGGAGATTCGCGGGTTGCATGCGGTGGCTAGGGTAACCTGCTTCCATGTGATACCACTCACGTCTCAACCTACTTAGAGCACCTTAATTTAAAAGTATACTTAAAAATACACAGTTAGTCTCAATGATGTCTACTCAAAAATACTTAAATCAATGAAAAGTGGGTGCACGCAGCAAGCGCAACAGTGCAGATGTTGGCATGGGAAGAATAGGAACGTAAGCCTGTACTGAGTTTGGGATAGTAATGTTTAGTCTTCATTAATTTGCTGTGCATACTCATATGAACACAAAGACACAGCATCGGAGCATCAGCATATACAAACACATGAACACAAATGAACGCCTACTATATGAATCACTTTAGACAGTCATTTAGCGAATGTTCAGTTAGTCTTATCGGGGAACCTCACAATTTCGAGTGGAATAAATAAATGTTGGTCTGTTTCTGGTTCGGATTCTCCTTCGTATTGGAACATGCTGCTTCTCAGAGTGATGAATGCAGGCGCAAAGCATCTCAGTAAATTTATAGTCAGGGAGCACACGCATAAAAGCATTGCTCGTGAAGCTGCGTGAGAGTAGTGAATTTGTTCAGCGCTGAACAGCGTCTTTGCTGCAGGGCAGACATACATATGTATAGCAAGAACGTCAGGGCTGTTTTGGGGGGGTTACTTCGGCCATCAGACAGCGCTTCCAAATGTCAAACGAGTCTCACATGGGTGCGGAAGTTCTGCGGAACACTGTGAGCGGTGCTGAATCAATTCTCAAAATAAAAGACGTTCCAGACACTAAGCGTTCCAGCGTTCCAGACACTTCCAGTCAACATAACGGTTCAGTGCGGGACTTACTTACTATATATCTTCGACTCAGAGATACGTTACGTACAATCAGTAACGCGACGTTTTTGCCGGCGTCGGTATGCAGCGCCAAAAAGGACGCGTTTTACATCCCACCGTGATAAATGTTTGTACGGATCGAATGATTTCAGAGGGCCGACCGCTGCTACCTCACCATCTCGATGGATCCGACCAGAATCGTAGTTCGGAGTCGCAATTTATGTCGGGACTGGCCGGCTTTCCGCAGGGAACTTATTCCACGGCGCTAGGAGTCACCATTGCGGTCGGCTGTTCACTGCTTATCCTCAACATACTAATATTTGCCGGCGTGTACTACCAGCGCGACAAGGGCCGCGGCGCGAAAGGGAAGGACGCAACCAGCAGCCACAAGATCCAGGTATGATGGCTATAGTCGGATGAACAGTGAATTTCTGACCGCACAAGAACAAAAAACAAAGCACAAAACAGAGCCACAACCAAATACGAAATCGACGAAAAAGATGCCTGGTCTATTTATATAGGTACCATCTCGATACTAAATATGAGATGTGGCACAATATATTGAAGGTGCATTAATTTAGACTATGAGGCCGAGCGTTCTACGGTAGCCCATCTACGTTGTAGGGTAGTTCAAATGTGACGTATGTATGCCCGCATAGAAAATAGATCGCAGAAAGAAGGACGTGAACGACGAAAGGCTAGAACATTTGACAAAATGCGGTTTCCATTTCGGCGCGACATATACCCTTTCAATGCAGTCAGTTTTAAAATTTGGAGATTTGGCCCACAGTCATAGCAAATAAATGAACTAAGGTTATAACAAAAAATGAACAACAGCTATGAGGAGAACGGGTTGGGTGTTGTTTCTGTTTGAACAAGTGCACTACATTGCAGCCCTCCAACTCGATCAGAGAGGCGGCTCCAAGCACAACGCCCTCACACAAGTCCAGCAAAGAAGTCTCGACGCCAGTCCAGCCCCGGCCCGAAACCCTGCAGCACAAAAAAGTGTCCACTTTACCGAGACCACAACAAGTACGTATATCAAGAACTTCATATGGTGTAAACGCCAGCGTTACTATTACATACGCCGAACTTGGACCAATTTGATACATCAGGCTTTCCATATATATATATATATATATATATATAAATATATATATATGTATATAAATATATATATATATGTATATAAATATATATATATATATATATATATATATATATATATATATATATGTATATAAATATATATATATATATATATATATATATATATATATATAAACATTGTATCAAAACACGAGCAGCTAAAACAAATAAAGCATGTGCATAGAGCAGGGGAAAGAAAAATGCCTGCCTGCCGATTCTGTCCAGGCGCTGCGCCTTGATCGCCAATATTTAGCTGGAAGCAACTAGCCGACACTTGCGCCCTCGTTGTGGTCAGCGGACTGTCATTGGACCCCATCTAGCGTAAATAAACGTGTCTCTACCATAGCTTGCTGTAACTTTTTTTTTGTCTTGGAAGCCGCAACAGCAGCACCGGTTTCACGTTACTGTCCGTTAGAGCAGCGGCTCTCTCGTTTCCAGACGTATGTAATATGTTCACGACCACGCGTGAATCCACGCGACAACCGTCACATGTCGGCGGATGTTGGTTCATCATTACTGCTGAAACAGCTAATTGGATTTTCCCCGGCGGTCGACTTCTCCCTCTGTGTCTATCTGTCTCTCTTCCTGTACCGCCTCTCTTTCTCTCTCTCTCGATCTCGCCCCCTTCTCTCTCAATTTCTCTGATCCGCCATTTTCTAGTCCACAGCAGCCTGAGCGCTTACTTGCCGGCCGTAGACAAATGTTTAACGATGTGGGACTGCAAAGGAACTGCTAGCGGCAACGCTGTCCACTCAGCTTATGATGGAAAACTAGGAGAGAAAAAACGGCTGGCAGTGTGTGTGTGGCGGTTAGCGAACGGAAGGAGAGTTCTAAAGGTCGACGGCTTAAAACTTGGCCTTATACGGACCTCCACGTGTAGCCCACACTGCTGCTCGTCCCTCTCAAATGTATTTCTATAACTTTTTATGTTAGCACTGTGTCTGTCCTCTTGACTATGTGTCTGCCTACGACCTCGTGATCTTTTCACCTGAGTTAACGGTATCATATATATATTATTTTGTAGCGGCGGTGGCTTAGGCAGCTAACGCACCACTGTTCAAAACGGGCCGTTGCCATTGCAACCATAATTAGCAAAACAATAGCCAGTGCGAGCCCCCGGCCTTGCTAGTTGTATTTGTTAGACGTGGTTGTCATTACCCTGCTACTACATACTATATATATATATATATATATATATATATATATATATATTATGCTTGTTATTATCGTCATTTTCCTCTTTATCGGCGCAAAACTGCTGTTGCTGATGGCGGTGTGAATTTTGTTATTTCTGCTGGTACTGTTGTGTGCTTACTTTACCTGTATGTCGGTAGTATTCTGTTGTTGTTAGTTTGTTTGCTGCTGCTGCTGGTTCGATTACTGCCTTTGTTGTTTGCTTAATACCGTTAATGTTGCCCGTTATAGCCGGCCATAGTTTACCGTGTTCATGGCACTAGTGTTATGGTTTTTATTCTCGCGGCTGCTAGTGTCTCCAGACTCGCGTAATGCTTTTTATTACCATCACTTTTCATACTCATATTAGGCTCTCATAGGTTTGTCCTAGTGCTGTCCTTCTCGTAGTTGTGCGGTCTAGACGTAGTCAGTAACGGCGACGATGCGTTGCAATGTTTGCTGTTGAAATTGTCGTTGGCATTTTTGACGGTGTTGTTGTTGTTGCTGTTGTTGGTGTTGTTGTTGTTGCTTTTATTGTCGTAGATAGATGGCTAACCAAAAAGCTATTCAATTAGACATTTCTAACTGTGTTGTTACTCGCATTGTTGCTGTTGTCGATATTCGTACGTATGGACAATTCTTTTCGGTGGTCTCGTGGGCGGTGATAATTCGTCGGAGCAGCGCAGCTGTATGACGACAGCATCTGTAGCGCAGGGGGGCCCCTACCAAGCGAGTACGCTACAGCGGCCCTCCTCGGCAATGGTGGCGGCCATGTCGGGCATGACCCGAACAGCGGGCTTGGGCTCGTACTCTCAGCCGGGGCTAGTACCCTCCAGCGGCAATTTCGACAACACTCACAGCAGAGCCACGCACCTGGCGTCACAAACGCACCACCACCACCAGCAGCAACAACAACAACAGGATCTGGCCCAGGAGTTCTCCAACCAGATCTGCTTGAACTACAACGAGTTTCAAACCCTGCCACATCCTCCGCGCTCTTTGTTAGCAGCTGGCATAACCCAACCGCAACTTAAGGTACGCGAGCCTCAAACAAGCCGCTCGAGTGCGAGCGATGTTTTCCTACCTTTCCGACTTTAGGAAGTCGACAGCGATGCATTTCTTTCTCTATATACATTACACATAAGTGGTATGCATGTACGTACAGACAAATGTTTATTTTACTATTTATATATCCCTATTTCGTTATCCGTACATGTGGCATGCATTTACGTACACGTATCGACAATGTGAAATATATACATACAAATATACACGTACCTGTAAACCAGAACCTGCGAATATTAAGACAATTACGTATCCGTGCTATCAAGCACATCTTTGCGGAAAGCGAAGCACCTTGGTGTCCTGCATGTAGTCATTTTCTATGAGAAGTGAGAGAGGAAAGATCCCTAAAAGAGTCTAAAAAAGTTTCACGGAGTCATAACAGATAGGTTTAAATGTACGCTTGCGGCGGAACCGTGATCCCACATCAATAATGCGCCTTCTATTTACGTTGATCCTATATCTATACCCATTAAGTTGATGCCTCGGTTTTCCCTGCATTGAGACGTTGTTCCTAGACCTAAAACAAGAATTTGCAAGAGTGTGCAGGTTTACTTATTCATCAAAATCGTGCTCATCGTTTATCTTCGTCCAGTGATCTATCAGCTTTGCGTCTGAAGAGCTCCCTTGCTGTAAAGTTTGGGACCGTGGAAATGCTGCACTCTATCGAACGATCTTTCTAAGGACACGATTTTTCAAAGCGCTTGAAGGTGCCAGGTCCGAGGAATACGGCATGTGCTCAATAATTTTTCAACCCAGGTCATTAATTTCGCTGTAGGCTAGAACGGTTGTAGACGCGTTCAGATCAACTGTTTTTAGACCTTGAGTTGTTTGCAAAAAAATAGCATAGTGATGGTTTCGGCAGCAACACGACCGTGATGGCTATATTACGCATGACTCTGCTTGCGCTATCTTACTCTGCAAAGCACAGTCAATTTTCAGTCAGAGTGTATTCTTGCTGGCATTACGATTCATACATGGCAGGTAATCAGTGATCTAAATAAAGAGAGGGCGGTGAGGGCACTGAGCAGGCAGTAAAACATATATGCGCAAGCCCGTAAGGCCAGAGCCTTTTACATCTCCTAGAGCCTCAATAACATAATTATAGTGCTTAGAGGTAGTTCGTAGATTGTGGAATACTCTAATAACAGTTTAGTGACCGAGTTCCACTTATGCGTGAGTTCTCGGCTGGTAGATGCTGGATGTGGTTCACGCTTAGAATGTGTTTCCTTGGCATTGACAGCCTTCTGGGTCGTTGTAAATTGTGTAATTCAGACTCCCCACAAGAGCGCATTTTTAGCCAATCTCGACAGATGGCTGCAGCCGTCACCTCATCTGCAAATCATTGTATTAGGCCATGTAGTGACCATGACTTCTCTGCGAGACCTCTGTGCCAACATACTCAAAAGTTGGTCGATTTGACTAATTGCTGGCTTTTTGACGGTAGTCAATTACACCTCAGAATTGAGTCCACCAGCTGATTTTGCCTGGTGGGTATTATGGATCTTCATGGAGACTCAGTGTGCCGCAACAAAAATGTTGCATTAACTGCACTTATATATATATATATATATATATATATATATATATATATACATACATATAAAATTATCATTAAATCATCATACAGGGCGGAGCATCAGGAGGAGGTGTATCGGCTTCTGGTAGCGCTAGTGGCTCAACGACGTCGACAACAACAACAACGACAACAGCAACAATGCCGATGGCAGCGCCCGCAACGGGAGGATCGGCCGCTGGGGCTGAGTCAGCATCGCTGGCAGCTCCATCAAGATCGCTAATGGCCATCATACAGCACTCGGTCGCCGACCAGACGTCGCGAGTGCTTCCCGCCCATGTCACTCAGCCGAACTCGAACGAAGTCTGTCTGTGAGTATCACTTTCGTACGCTCCTATTTTTGTTAAGGGGTGGAGTTTAAAGGTCTTATGGTAATGGCGCGAGGTTTAAGATGTTGTGCCCCAGAGAGTTTGAGGCCTCCCTACCTAGAGCCTTCTACTCATCTAGAGTCGAACCCACTTGTTATTCGTAGCGTTGGTATTCATCATTACGAGGACTTCTATACAGCACGTGGTGCGTTTGTTCAAACGCCGGCGACAATAATTGAAGGCAACTTACTTGCAAATCTACACGAGGTAGTCCATTCGCACAGCGTTTTCAAAATGCATAACAACTATAATTAGAAGCACGTCTATACAAACATGACTGTCCGATCTGCGTGGGTACCCGCCTATACAGAGTACAACGGCCCCAATTCACGATATGTCTAGATTGCAGACCTAATTTAGATTGTGAAATTAAAAGCCATTGTTTTATTTCGCGACCGAAGAGGTACTTTGTAGTCAGGCATCTAATTTAGTTGAAAATGCATGTACAGGTTTCAAGAAGGCGGCGTGCAAGTGTGTATTAACTTGACTTCAAGAATCCCTAGACCATTGCGAAAGTTGTTGCACGTTTAGCGGATGTTTGACTAGGGGTAGGAATTTGTGAAAATGCGATCTCCGTTGAAGCCATGCGTCGTGAAATTATTTTTGCTGACATTGAAACCCGCAGTGTGTATATTTTTCTAACGTAAGTAGGTTAAACCGATTGAGCAAAACACACACCAAATTTCTTTGACTTCTAGAAAAATTGACTCAACGTGCATACTTTTATATCACTCAACTCTCCGGAGAATTCCATCATAGCCCGAGAGAAAAATACCGTAACATAGCACTGGTAAGAACACGGCCTCGTGCACTAGAAGTAAGCCCTCTGTGAAGCCCCCACATAGTTTTATTCTACGCAAGTCAGAAATTTCAGCATAGCAATTGGGTGCAATATAATCCAGATGGTGACGCCATCTTATGTTGCCCTAGAGAGCGACCCCCATTGGATATATATATATATATATATATATATATATATATATATATATATTAACCTTAATTTCGTAAATCGTACCATGAATCCCATTGATAGCGCTAGTTTTTATATGACCCAGTAATTCTATGTAAAAATATTGACATTTGTATAAACGCACGTATGTATAGTACGTGCATCCGTAAATAGATTGCCAACTCAAAATGGAGCAGACTTACATCCCGCCAGCCAGGTAAATGCAGGTAGAAATAGCCCCTGGGGGGGAGGGCGGGGGGGGCCGTTCTATTAGTCCAAGAGAAACCTTTGATGGCCCGAAGTTGAACTTCTCGTCGTCTGACTGGCTGCTCTGCTGTCCGGCCTGGTGACTCGCGGCGACTCGCGAGTGAGTGCCTCGCGATGGCAGGCTTAGCGCGAGGGGTGGCCGATGCCAACCACCAGCGTTGAGGCGAGCAGGTTGTAGGGAGGTGGCCCAGGTAGGTAGATAGGTAGGTAGATACTACTCAGGCTGAACGAAGGGCCGGCAGCGTGAATGAGCCCTGGGAGCCCTAGATCGGGAATGTTGTGTCGGGGGGCGACGGCACGACGGAACAGTCGTCGTAGTCGTAGTAGAGATGTCGGAATGTCGGAGAAAATCGCTAGAGAAATAGTCGGAGAGATGAGCACACCAAGCAAGAGTGGGAATTAAGAGGATACGAGAGGGAAAACGCGACAGAGAGATAGAGAAAGAGATGGAGAGAGGAATAGATAGAGAGAGAACGAGATGAAGAGAAAGGGAAAAGGAAAAGGGGGCACGACACATGGAGACAACGACGCCGGCTGTGGTAACGCCCGTTGTCCGCCCGTCCCATTGTTTGCTGGCAGTGAAGCAAGTTGCAGCTTCAGGCAGGCAGGCAGCTTGGTTGGTTGGTTGGTCGCCTGCCGACCACTGCTGCTGATGGTGGTGGGCTGTTGAGGAAGAACGGAAGGGACACGCCGTGCGTAATGCGGACGAGAACGTAATGACGGTGGTTGTAACAACAACAACGGCCGCAGCAGCCGCACTAGCACCATCACTTGTGCACACATAAAGCGAAAGCGACTCACCGAGAGATATAGAGGAAGACGGACCGTCTGCTGTGTGAAAGACAGACACAGTCACAGACAAAGGGGTGGGGGGATGGGGGGGGGGGCAGGGAGTCACCGAGGGAAATAGACCAACAGAAAGAAGATGAAAGCAAAAGGAGAAAAGGGTTCGCTTGATTCGCTTGGTACACGTTTGAGTCTGGTGATCGTCACTGCAACCGCCACCACCGCCACCCCTGCCACTACCACTGCCGGCATAATAATCACTATCATCATCATCTCCCGCTCTAGCAGGCGGAAGAGCTGATATTACGTCGTGCGGTTTACATCGTGCGGGCCGGGAAGGGGCAGGGAATTGACCCAGGATTGTCACAGGGCACTACTGTCGCTTCTGCTGCTGCTGGCCCCTTGCTCCCGCTTCAAATGAGTTCGTTGCCGCCACCGCCTCCGCCTTTGCTGGAATGAAAGCGAGAAACGTAATGCACGCGCATAGCGGAGTATTCGACTACTCGAGTCGAGTTGAGTCGAGTCGAGTGAAGTGAAGTGCTGTGCTTACGCGCAGGGGCCGCTGACAGAAGTCGCGAAGTCGCGCGACCGGTGCGAGCAGAAGACGAAGGGGAACAGTAAGAGATGAGAATGACTGGGCAGTAAAAGGGGGGATAAAGGAAAAGGAGGAGGAGGAGGAAGAGGTGGTGGAGGAGAAAACGAGGTAGAAGGAAAAGGGGCACCAAGGGGGAAGGGAAAGAGGCCAGAAAGTGGTCCTGCTGCAGGTAATGCTAGATGCGGCGGCGGTACTTGATTGTAGAAATGGTTGTGGGATGACAACACCGGCAACAACATAACTGACAGCAGCAGCAATAACAACAACAAGCAGCAACAACAACAAGAACAAGCAGCAGCAACAACAACATCAACAACAACAACAACAGCAATAACAACAATAAGAAGAGCAACAACGACAACGACACCAGCAACAACAACATTGGGATTTCTGTGGATCGACCTGAATACGTTGCGGTGTTCTTTGAATCTCGTCTGCAGCTACTTCGGCCGTGTACTACGGACGGCATCTGCAACCGCCGTAACGGGAGTAGGGCCGCCCACCAGATCAACACTGCTTGCTATACGATTCGACTTTCTATGCTACGATCGCTACTACTCTTGCCATGGCAACGCCTACGACTCCTACTTATTTCGAGTACTTCTTTTTCTTCTTCTACTACTAGTTCTACTATAAGAGCCACAAGCACAATTTATTTGCCTTCTCAACACCGCAACGGCGAGTGACTGGCAGAAACAATACTCTTTGAGTGGCTGGCTTGTAGCTAGCTGACCAAATGGACGGGGCTATACGGCCTATCGTCTTTATGTCTATATAACCCTCCACCCCGCCTTCATATACATATAAATATATATATATATATACATATATATATATATATATATATATATATATATATATATATATATATATATATATATATCTCCCTCTCGCTCTCATTCAACCTTAGTCTGGTTTGGTCTGTCTTTTGGCTTCTGATCTTTCCATCAGTCCGATCCCCCCTCGTCCCCGATCTCCTCCGCCTACCACCAACAACTCCTCCTCTCCATTCGCGATCTGTATGTACTGTGGGCGTTTATTGCGGGGGTGGGCATAGCAGCCATAGCTCGCCGAGCGGGGAGCATCCAAGAAGAAGGACCGACCTGTGATAGCGGAGAAGAAGATCTCAAAGAAGAAATGAACATGACCTTGTAACGAACAACAAGCAGCAAACTCAGCACAATCGGTCTATTCAGCCGGCCAGCAGCTGTTCGCGTTCATCTATCTGTCTGCTGTTTGGCTGCGTCTGCTGAGGTTGCGTGTTTTTTGCTCGACAACCAACCGCCACACGTGTATGGGCGTGGGCTGCGCATAGGCAATAGTGGCGGCACTAGAGTGGCAAGCAGAGTAGATAAGTAATTGTTGCAGTTGTCGGTTATTAGTGGCGGCGTGGTGTAGGGGACTAGTCATGCGCTAGTCATGTAGGCTGTCGTCTACCGGAGTGTCGCCCGGTTCGATCCCTGTTGTTGGTCGAATTTTCGTTAAGACTCACTTCGCTCATTCGAGTTCGTTCATTGAGAATAGATGACAAACCATACCGCTGAGAGTCAGCGGCCATGCTGCCACAAGAAGGTGCATCGTGAGTATGTGAGAATTCTGTGCATTTGTATGTACATAAAGTATTCGCAAGAGAGCTATCTGTGCAGGTACTAAGTTTAAGTCGTGTAGTGTCACGCGACTTGCACGAAATAACCGTTTTGATATATTGAAGTACTTGTATTGACGTCTCTAGCTGGCGTAGGATAAGCTTTGTTAGTTCTAAACGAGTCTATAATTTGGAATATATTATCGATTCTGGCACACTTGATATATATATATATATATATATATATATATATATATGAGAGGCACTTCTAGGTATGTTATAATCTTTTACGGTAGAAGGCTTTTATTAGTGTTATTTAGTTGCATACTTCACTCCGCATATAGGTTTTTTTGTAGCATGTAAAATCTGAGTATACATAGTAAGTAAAGCAAGTTGCCGATGTATTGTTGTAGCTTTGTTCTAACTAAACCTGAAATTGCCACAGCATGGTCCTTTAGGGTGCAGGTGCTAGCTTATAGTTAAAGCTCCTGTCGAGCTGGTGGCTTTTCTGCGCCTCGTAACCGGAGGAAACACATAGGTTCGCGCGGGTTCGAGCCCTACCGTTGCACATTTGTGTTTATGGGCGTCCATCTATGACACAATGTTCCGTAGACGTTAATTCTTGGCTGAGGTTCAGCCCGAAAACTTTACTTAGTTAAAGCTCCTGATATGGCCATTACAAAAAAGGTGCTTTTTAAAAGACATTGGCGTGAATAGCAAACAACTGAATGTACTACATATAGTACTATAGTGGTCAAAGGGACACAAGCTCATCGCACAAAATTACGACGATATTATTATTGTTATCTTCCACTAGGCTTTGAACCAGAAAAGGCCTGAAAGTTCTTTTGAAACATACGATTTTATTTTTGTCAAATAAAAAATTGACGATGGGGCGTGAGGATTAAAAGCAACGGGACACGGCGATTTGAAAAAGGTGATCCGAAGAACAAGTGTGATTTGTTTCCAAGTGTTATCTTCTAAGATTTTTTAGATTTCTTTTAAAGCTGTAACATTAAGCTTAAAATTATATGTATCTTCTATTATGTTTATCCAAAGCGAGTTATCGATGTTTGTTTACTGTGTCTTTTTTATTGTCTACAGCATGCTCGAAAGGAAATGCGATATATATATATATATATATATATATATATATATATATATTACTAATGATACTGATCTGGCGTTTTGTGATTTCCAGAATAAATTACCACTACTAGGAACATATGGAAAAGAGAGGACAGTTCAAGAGACTCTGCACAATACGAGCGACGTTGGGCCTTTGAGCGAACGACGGACGGATGGCCGGCCGGCCGAAGCCAGGTCCCCCATTCGCCAAGACTAAGGCCAAGGTTGCAGAGCTCCTAGTGTATATGGATGTTTGTGTGCAAATAGGCTATATTGTATGTGCGAAGTAAACAATTTTTAGTAGGGGGACGTTCGAAACGCAAAGGTTATTCTACAGAGTACGACGACGGACGCGACAATAACACGACAAAACTTTTGGCAACAAGATGGCCAGCAAATGTAACACCGAAGGCGGCATGATACCAAGAGACACGTACAGCAAACAACAACAATAACACTAATAATAGCAGCAACAATAACAAGTAGAAAACACGGCATTTACATTAAAACGACGACGACAGCAACAACAACATCGACAACAATAACAACATCAACAACAACAACGACAACAATAACAACAATGAGGACGACGGCACAACATAGATTACATTAACAACAACAGATATAGGAAAATGTAACGAGAAGGCCGTATAATTTGCTCAGCCGGGAACAGAAATTATTGATACAAAATAGGAAAGACAGAGAGGGAGAGCACAAGGAACAGGGACGAGAAAAAGAGTAAAAAGATGCGCATTTTCAAGCGTCAAGTCGGAAACTATTTGGGAAACATTTGTCCCCAGTTGGTTCGTTTCTGTTGGCGTATTTGTGGTCGTCGTGGTTGTTGATGCTGCTGAGAGGGAGCAGTTTTGGGAATGCATGATGATGCACATGCGTCACTGGCAGCTAGCACTGATGACTGGTAGCACGGGACTGACAACTCACCTATTGTGTGCGTGTTAGGGGATCGATTCAGCACAGCAGCTTAATCTGGCAGCGACGTCAAGCGTTGAGCATCGACTATTTCGCATCCTCTGTCAGACGGCAGACGGCTATCCAAGAACAGCAAAGCAAATTACTTACTACCCAACGTCGAGATACACATACGCCCACACTCGGACAATGATGCGTAAACACAAGTATCGACACACAAATACATGCACAAACGCGACAGAACCAGGACGAGGAGGGACTGAGACAGCGTGGTGGATGATAGTGGCAATAGTCAACTGGCTCGAATCTATCCGTGAGCGGGCTTTCCGCCTCGCTCCTCGCTCTGACGCTGCGTCCTAGCGAGGTTTATTGAGATCGACCGACGCGGCCGAGTGGAGCTCGGTGACACGTGGGAAACACTTCGTGAAGGCAAGACGAAGCAATCGTTTATTTTTTTTGTCGTAGGAACATTTGATTGTGCATGTGCCGTGTTCAGGTTGCCGAACCTCGTCACCGATAGGCGCAAAATGTGTTTGTGTATCTGATAAACGGCGCTTCTAAGCAAAACAAACCGGAACACCTTGGTAATTTATTTTCAGTTTTGAAAATTAAAATGATTGAAACTTGCCGATCCGCCCTCGTATATATATATCTATCAAGAGCCTTTAGAGCCCAGGTAACAATACTAAAAGAGTTATTACCAACGTATGCAAATATCTCAAATTAGCCACGGAGACTCAAGTGGTAGTTAAGTTGTCCGACAAAGGCTGTCATTGGATGTATAACGCGCTAACGCCACGGCTGTGCTTGGCACTTTGTCCAGGTGGTCGACATCAGATCTGAACGTAGGGCTGATATAGTTCGTCGTCACGTTCACTGGGGGGCGTCTGTTTACACCCCATCATGAGTTAGATAAATCGATGTATATTATTAGTTTATATATATATATATATATATATATATATATATATATATATATATATATATATATATATATGTAAAGAACGTTGTTCCTCAAGCGTGGCAATACTTGTAGTACTAGTAGTAGCAGTAGTAGTCGAAGTAACACTTGTACAGAAAATGTTATAGCTGCGAAGCAGTTGTAGTTGAGCGGGGTTGTAGGTTGTTCATACCTAGGACGCTAGACATCTACCTGTACATGCTCAATTTGTAAGAAACCACCCGATGATACTCCTCTGGCGGGCCGCCTCGCAGGCGGGCTACTACAGAGCCCCCGACTCAGGGGCACCTGCACGGAGTTAGGTAAACGGCGCACGGACTGACGGACAGAGTGGTAGTAGAGGCAGTAGCTAGACGGACGACTGACGAACGATATCGACCAACTATACAGCCAGAGAGAGAGAGAGAGATACCAACCAGATAGAGAAGATGACTGATGTTGTGCCGGACATTGCCGAGGAATACGATATGATACAACATGCAGACGTACGTACATACGCATATAAAAAGGCACACAATTGCCTAAAAACACAAACCTATGCCCGAAAACACGCACACACACACTCACATAAACTCACACAAACGCTCGCAAACAACAAGAACATGGAAAACGCTCAACAGAAACGACTGCGCGGGCAGACAGACAGCCATGTCATCGTCGCCGAACAAATGTAAAATGAATGTATAATGACACCGACGCAAATGTCTGCTGTCAGATGACCCAAAGGGACGACGTTGGGGTGAAGCTTTCCCGTCTGGTCATTTGTTGTTGTTGCTGCTGCTACTATTGCCACTGCTGGGTGCCGAGTTCTCGGGTGCCCCCGAGTCGATTTCCCGACCCCACTCGCACGTATAGAAGAATGGGGGCTCGAGGGTATGAAACGAACAAGCGTCAGAAAAACGGGCTGCTTTTCAAGAGGAAAAGACCTCTCGCTTTTACTCTCTCTCTGTCTCGCTACTTTCTTTGGAAAAATATATTTTCTCCAATCAGCGTTGTTTTCCAATCAGCGCTCTTCTCTAGAAAAACGCTGCTGGCAAAGGTCCTCCCAGGAGCGGCATCTCTGAGTGGCATGGCAATGACAGTGATAGCGGTGGTATAAGGCGGGTTTTGTACATACAGTACCTAGAGGCAAGGAGACGATGACGCAACCCGAAGCAGTCAGTGAATGTGCTTCGGCAACACGTTGTATGTTTCTGCTGTAAAGTGTAAATGAGATTCATAATTGAGAATTGATTGATAGATTAGTCGAACTTGATTGACTGATTGATTCTTATTCTCAGCGTCCCGATATATATATATATATATATATATATATATATACATATACATACACCTCGACGAAGAAATAAACTGTTATTTTCCTAATATGCGTATGATGTTCTCTTTGGTGTGCGATTTTTTTTTTCGGTTTGACAAGTGAAAAACAATGGTTTGCATTACATTTGCTTACGTCAAACGACGGCGACGGAGACGCTACTAGACGCGTTTAGATGGTGAACAAATGCTTTCACTTCGTTCTCTCTCGTGCTTATTCTCTTATATGACCTTTGTGATGACGCTATGCGCATACGTTCACGAATTGTGCGAGTCTAACTGTTGAGATGGCTGGACCAGCGCCCAAATGCTTTATTTTGCAACCTATTTCCTAGTTAAATTATTTATAGAGAAAACAGACGATTTACGTGTGTTAGCCGGAAAAAAAAACATTCTCTTGCACAGGGTCAGTGTAGCGATTTGAGCATTAACCATTAGGAGTGCCAATGCTGCAGGACCATCATACATTTCTGATACCTGACTGGTCCTCATACACTGCATGTTCAAGCGGCTTTAAAGAAGCGTATATGCAAATAGGCGCAAGATTACGAGGTGTAAGTCTTTCCTTTGTCAGACTAGAATTCGAGCGAGAAAGAGAAAAAGTTCGATGTCAGTTAATTTACTATTTACTCAAACAACCTTAAATCAATTTCGTATAAAAGATGCAAAGTATTTTAGGTGGTTTCTATGTTTGATATCCATGCATACATATGTGCAGACTACTGGTAAATGTAAAAGACGTCGAGAAGCGCCAATAATTGGACTGCGCTCACTCCACGAAGGATTGCCGCGGAGAGTAAGATACCAGACAGGAAAAGCCGAAGAAGCGTGCACGGTGACTCGCAACCGAAGGCCGAGGAGAGGCAAGAGAGAACAGTCTGGTGGCCCTATGTCTGGCCACATGCGTTACCAGAGGGAAACGGATAGCCGAAACTCCCTGGAGATGAGCCAAGCAGAGGTTCTAGCTCTGGCACACTGCCAGAAGCACTGCTTCGGTGGCAACCGTCAAACCGTCGAAGCGCTCCTAGCCAGACTCTCCATTCGAGTACACCGGAATTCAGTATCCGCAGTTTGCCGGGAAGAGGAAGAAGTACAAAGATGGTTCGCATAGCTGCGGAGAAAAAAGCGCTGCACGAAGGATTCTAAGCATGCGCCACATGTGCTACTGCATGTAAATTGTCGTTACTTTTAACGTAGTAACCCAACAACCGTGTGAAAGCATATCTTACGTAAATAGTCAGTAGTGTCCTTCAAGTGGGATCAGCAAACGGAACCCGAAAGATGTGTAACCTTTTTGCAGACATATACTAGTTAGTATCACAGTTATAAAGCAGGAAAAGGACTGCCAACTAGAGAGACAATGAACTGTGTATGATCAAAAACACCAATTCGACCAAGGGCAATTTAGCGAATTGCTGCTCAACAACGGTGACGCCTGTACGAGTGCAACGCAAGCACCATGGTACTGAACTCGTTAGTATCTAGTGAAGTCTGGCACCATGGTATTGCACTCGTTAATAAATGCCTAGTAAAACAGCTACCCAGCAGTGGTCAAAGTCCCTCTTCGAAACGATAGACAGAATCAAAGAATGATTGCATTCTATCATCATATGTGTATAAGTAAGATAAATGGTAAAGACAACTTGCATGCGGGGATGTCATATAACAGACACACCGCCTGCGGGGTCCGAGCAACGTACGCAATCTCTACGGTCGCCGAATTTCGTAAAGTGAGTAATTAAGCCTAAGAACCATCCAAATTGGCTATCATAAACTGCACCTACTGATGTTCTAATATATATATATATATATATATATATATATATATATATATATATATATATATATATATATATATATATTTATATATATATATATATATATATATTATATATATATATATATATATATATATATATATATATGTACAAGTTACAACGCGCCGCTCCCTCATCAAAACTCAAAGACCTATGATGCTCAACATTGCACGGGTAAGTCGTGCGGCAGCAGTCATACAAGTTCTCTTCGGACAGATTTCCTGGAATTTAAGGGTCAAGGAACTAGCATCAAGAAACCCGTTAACTAACGTCCGGAGGGGTAGATAATACTAACCAGCAGAACAGACACCCTCAGCAAATGGACCCAGCAATGGGAAACAATCCAGCCGGGCCATTCTGGATAGTGAACAAAATTAATACTCCCTCATCTCCAACATATGGAACAGGCCTTACTTAACAAGGCTCATTTACCTACTCACTCGCGCCACTGCTAACGGGCCACGGTGCCTGCTTTCAGTAACAGCCAAATCACATTAGTAAAACTGACTCCCCATAATGCTGTATGTGCAACTCAAGAGAGACTGGCAATGTAAGACACCGCAACAAATGCTACGCCTTTACTGAGCGAGAGCTATTATCTCGGAACCTAACACAGGGCAATTCTCTGACATGCCAAACCCCTGTTGCTCCTGGATCCTGGCTTAAGGTAAGAAGAGTCGCAAAATCTGTCTCCAACGCAAAAATAATCGCCACATAAAGTCGAGTGGCAGCTTTTTACATAAAGGCAATATAAAGTAGCCAGGTAAAGTAATCTCGAGAAGGCAGTGCTGCTGCGCCCACTAGCGACAAGGGTCAAAGACGACGATTGGATTTAAGTGGGTTTATGAGAGTGGCATTAACAACGGCGTCCGGTGTGCATTATACGCTTTACCAGTTAATTCCTATTAACAAATATATGCATTAGGTTTCTTAAACAAATTGAAAGCTATATAGGGAATTGTAGAGCTCGTTAAAAACCTATATTCTGCAACAGAACATGGTCTTGGAGAAATTCTGTATCGGTGTGAAAGTGAATATACTAAAATCCGTGACGCTGTCGTTGCCCGACGTAGCAGCACAAAATATGCAATTCGAACCCACCACTAATCGTATATAGAGAAACTATGCACACCGTCGTGCTTTGCTAAAAAATGACCCATGCTCAATTAGAAGAGAATTTGCAAAACTTATTATTGGGTTTTACGTTCAGTGCCTTAAAACCTCAACAATACGACCATGCACAGCGCTCGAAACTGAAGATATTCAGGCATTTCAAATGGCCTACTTTGTCAATTGAATTACTTGTCATAGCTTTAGAGAGACACACAACTATTTATATATACACATTTGGCAGCGCCTGCAGATTTTCAGGGCTTTTTGACGAGCTCACTCCGCTTACTCCACTGCTTCACCCTACCGGAGGCCATATCGAAGTGCTATTGTGACGGAGATAGCCAAAACACAGCAAGAGAACAACAACCTACTGTAAAACCAATAAGAAGACAGGCCCTGCAAGACGACAAGCTTTGCTGAGTCCAGATTACGAACGACGAAATGTCACCTGTAGCTGATTTCTAGAAGTAGAAGCCAGTGCAGGGTTCCCTGCCACCTTGCATTACGCAAGGCTGTGTGTTTAATAGGCACAATACCCAATATTTCAATTCAATTGTTTGAAAATGCTCTTATAAACGACTATATCTTATCTTCTAGCCGGTCTCGTAAGTATCCAGTTCTGCCGAAATATTAGTGGAACGGGGAGATCGCGAAAGCCCGCAGACGCTGCATCCACGCCACTCGACGCAAAACTATAGCAGAAAGCGGGGAACGCTGCTGGCAGGAATTCTTGTTGGAAATAAAAAAAAAACCGTAGGCACGACCGTACAAGCTGATCCGCAGCAAGACAGGAACAAGAAAGAGCGCTAACCTTCCTCTCGACAAACGCCGACGGGTAATAGAAACGCTTTTCCCCCGGCACCCACCCCTTAACAGAACACCTTTCGAAGCAGATGCGGCAGAGACCAGCTAAAAAGGTGACTCTAGAGGAGGTCCGTGCAGCGGGAGAGAGACTGAAGGTCGGAAAAGCACCAGGCCCTTTTGGTATACCGGCCTCCGCCATAAAGGTTCTCTTTAAAGAGTTTCCTGAAGAAGTGTCCCACGTTTCCACACGAATTCTCAGATCCGGACGCTTGCCTCTGATTTGGAAGAAAGCCGAATTTGTGCTTATCCCCAAAGGGAACGGGGCCTATCGGCCAATGTGTCCAGTCAGTACACTGGCCAAGGGTATTGAAGCAATTATAGAAAACAGTTTGCGATTATTCGCGGAAGAATGCAGTCTCCTTTCATCGAAGCAGTTCGGATTTCGCAAAGGCCGCTAGGTGGAAGAGCTACGACAATTCCCGGCAAGGACCAGAGATCTTCCAATTGTCGTACTGCTGGGTGCTAAAAATGCTTTCAACAGCTTACCCTGGAGGGTGATATTAACGACGGTCAAGAGAAAGAGAATTCCGAACTCTTTTGTCGGGTTGACTCGTACTCTTTTAACGAATGGCGGGTAGACAATGAGGTATCTGAATTTGAAATGACAGCTTGAGCTCCCCAGGGTTCTATCTTGGGTCCTCTTTTATGAAATGTTTTCTGACATACGACGATGTCCTACGCTTGAGTAACCTTCCAGAAGAGACTGAGCTACTAGCGTATGCGAATGACCTTGCATTTGTAGTACAGGAAGGCTTCTCCCAGCGACTGGAACTTAGAGTCAATGACGCTCTAGCCGAGATTTTCGTCTAGATGAGGGGAGCGCGTTTGACGCTGGCCCCTACCAAAAGCGAGGGAGTCATCCGGCTTGGCCCAAGACGGTGTCCTCCCCCGAAACTAGCCTTGAACGGTCAGGATAGTCAGATGGTTCTCTCAGCCCGCTATCTGTGCAGTTATGTACCTGGACATAGGCTTGTGAGATACATCTCACTTCCGCTTAGCTGCAGAGAAAGCCACCAAAGTTTCACACAATATCGCCCGGCAAATGCCAAATACATTCGGACCGCGAGAGTCGAAGCGACGCTTTCTTACGTCGGTTGCCGAGTCGATGATGTTGTTTGCGGCCCCGGTGTGGCCATTAACCGCACTGGCTCCGTCCCGCAACAGGGCGCTGATGCGCATGACCCAACGCATCGCTGCTTTACGGATTACGATGGCCTACAAAATGATCAGCACGTCAGCACCCCTTGTACGGGCTAGAACGATTCTTTGAGACCTTAAGGCCGACGAACGTCGTCTTTTGTGGGTGAGACCGACAAGTAAGAAGGAAGAATAAAGGAAAAAGACGTTGATCTCTTAGCAAAAAGAATGGAACGCTACACCGGACGGGGCACCTGGGGCCCGAGTGAAGGTTCTGATTCCGGTTAATCGGCCGGGTGGCAAATTGATCACATGGAATCTTAGTCCCTTCTAAAAAAACGGCCTCGTATGTGTTACAATGTTTTAAAAAAATTTACTCTCACTCCGAAACAAAACCTCTGAGAGACTATGTTCCATTGGAAAAAATATGCGATTTAGCAAGCTCTACAATTCCTTAGACAGTCCTTAACAATCTTAGTATCACGTTCCTAACCATTTGAAAAACACATATTTTTTTTTCCCCGATGCCTCCCGTTTTCTGGAGCATTGGCCGTTCTGCGGGCTTCACAGGAATGCCACCCTGCCCTTGGCTACAGCTCGAAGCAGTGCCGTGCCTTGGCGAGACTGGCAGTCCTCTTCGACACGCATATCGCAAATTATACAACTGCCAACAAACGTGGTTGCTGGCATTTACAAAGATGAGAATCGTAGTAATTACTACAATAACAGACACAACGACAACACAATTAGTCGAATCAACACTCCAACAATCGTCGAAAATAGTTGCACGATCTGACCGAATCAACAATATGTTTTTGTTGCGCATGGCGAGAATGTTGAGAACCATGAACTAGTGATATATTATTATATACTGTACAATTACATATATTACGCAAAGGTACAATTTCGACCTATTATATGGTAAATTGTTTCTCTATGCCTCTTATAGTGTGCATTGTATATATATATCGAACATAAGCATTTCGTGAATAATTGTGTATATAATTATCTACCCTTTGAAAACAATAAAGGAGCACTTGAATTGAATTGAATTAAATTGAATTACTTAAATAGGTCTCTTGTACGTTTTAAGCGCCTGTACTGCTCCCGGTCGTGACCCCCACCCCCATGAAATACAGGGAACTGGTAGGGAAAATACGGATTTGACTTTGATGGCCACATAGAGGCACAAACTCAAACAATTGCAGCCATTTGCGTTGTTGATCACAGGCTCATAACATGATTGTCACCTCAGCCTTCAGTAAAAATGTCACGCTATGAACCTAATTCACAAACATACACTTTATGTGTGTGCAATAAAGGCGTTTGCTTGAGTGCGTTCGTTTGGTTTTAGTGTTATCTTATGGTGCAAAAACAACAACAACTACCGTAACAACAACATTAACAACAACAACAACAGCAACAACAACAGCTGACAAGAGCGACGCAAGAAAACAATGGCGACATCGACGAGGACCTCTGCAGCCGGCTGGCGAACCGCTAACGGAATCAATGTGGGCGTGTTCCTCCTGGTCGCTAAAAGGAGGGCCTGCTTCGTTGTGTGCTCTTTGTTTTCGTTGCCGATGAGCGACGAGGAACTAACTGAACACCGTGCCTAGGGCCCGACGTCGGTTATACGGCGGACTTTTGTGCCAGTGTTCGGCGCCGTCTGTTATTTCTGCGAATTAACGCACGCGCCCAGACGCGCGCCAAATCAGCGGCTGTTATGGTACTGGCGTCGACTGTTTTCGTCGTCAGTTGTTGTTGTTGTTGTCATTGTTGCTGTCGTCGCTTGTGGCAGCGTAGATACGCCATACTATACGCGCATATATAGCAGGCTACAACATTAGAGGAGGAGGAGGAGCACGTGCAGAGAAGCACGCACATAAACAAATATATACACCACAACTTAGGCTAGGCAGAGAAGAATACGTACTAGAAGCGGACGGAAGAGGATTTCCGTCTTACGATGCGACGCCGACCTTTGTGCAACGACTTGGGCAGGCCTGACGCTTGATTATAGCGGTTAAAGGAAGCGCAGGACACACCAACACGAATGAATAACTCGGTGCATCAGCAACAGCGGCTCTATCTCTTGTTGGGAATGAAGAGTGGTGGAATTAGAGCTCTTGGGAAATTAATAGCGTCGGGCCTTTATACTCACAGCACAGCTTACCGAATGATAGAACAAAGATATCACAACAGCATCTCAAGGTTTTACAAACATATGTTTGTCAACCCCACGGCGTCTATAAAGTGCACCTCGCATTTTGCAATGCTTACAGGAGACTTTAACGCGACGCGGATTGCGTAAATTTTCAAGTCGCTGTAACATATTTGACGGGTAAGAAATGTACTTTGCGACTCAATATATAGTATAAATGCACGTTTAAGGCTCATTAAAAATTTCCAAAATTACCGTGTATCTAAATAATGGGACTTGTTTAAAAAGTAACACATAATAATAATAATAATAATAATAATAATAATAATAATAATAATAATAATAATAATAATAATGCATACGACAGCAGGGCTTTTGAAAAGTCCATAATTGACTTCTTGCTGAGTAGTTTTTTGCCCATTCAATTTACCCCTTCGGAATAAGCCTTCCAATCGACGCAGATAAGGTGAGATCAACTTAGTCATATGCCGCAAACGATGCTCGTCTATAGAGCCGAGTCTATCAATATAGTATTTTGCTATTCATTTAACAGGAGTGATAAACTTTTCATATGGCCGGATATGTGGACTCGAGCTGCACATAGACTTCACACACCTGAAAACAACGACCATAACTGCCACATTCGCGCATGCTAACCGCATTTTATTTCTGCAACGGACGCAGGCAACTTGTTATTTCGGTGGCTAACGCCATATAACTCTTGCGGCCCATGTTTGCCTGTCGTTGGGATTGCAGGCAGCTCGCTACAAAAAGATCGTGCGGCAGCCGCAACAGATAGCCTGGCAAGGCGGTACCATAATGTGAGCGCTCAAAATCGTAAGCACCTCAGCTGCGCTTATCTTGCTAGCATAGTCCCATGGGACCTATAGGCGAGGAAACAAACGGATTTAAGATGACCTCACGAGGAACAATACACACAGTAAAGGACGACGACCTAGGAAAATGATGGGATAAATGGGTCAACCTCGCCCAAGGCTGTCCTCGCTTTGACTGGGCGCCCAAGCCGTTCAGAGCCCTTATTACTGGTATCAAGTACAAAGTATACCGCTAAAGAATTTCGTTTCGTAACTAGGCGTGCCTTTTGACAAGCCACAGAGCATTATACATGCAGAAACATATGCTAAGAACTGGTAAAGCATGGTAACAAACGTGCATCTTTTTGACAACCGGGATGAAAACATGCTTAACGCAAAACCCCAACCTACATATAACCGATGGCCATTTGCTAAGCCCAGTCCGCGTACCGAATGCTCCAGGTGGTCTTCGATGAAGAATATTGACTGCTATATATAGAAGACAAATGGGCAAGTTCTAGTACTTTGCATCAAGATGAGAACCGAAAGCATCAAGGTCTTCCGATTTATTTTGCTTAGAAGCGCCACTTATTAGCTATACGCAAGCCAAACTTGTGGCGCCCTTTTAGCGACAGCATGTATTATTTGAATTTGATTTAAAGAAGTGAAGAAAATGAGATTTGGCGATTCTATTCGATTTTGACGGTTTTTCGGCTACACGGGAGTCATTATCCACTAATTTTGCCCCCCGGCTCTACGGTCAATAAGTATTGCCACTGCGAACTACTTTTCAAGAAGATTGCGCAAGCGCGTTCAACGCAAGAGGCCTGAATTTTGGCAAACAATTCTTGAATCCTTCATCACAAAAACACACCGGGACGCGCACACATTGTTACTGATTTCGGATTATTTGACAAAACATGCAATTTCTATATTTGCACAACATTCATATTCGCTGAACCTGGCTTTGTGATACTTTTTCCTGTATACCGTACGGATAAAACATTAAAGAGACGACGTGTCGAGATGATTGAGATGCTAGAAGAAATTTGTAGGAGCAACCCAATTCTGAAAAACACGGTTAAATACGATTTCGAAGAGTGAGAGAGAAGGTTTATTAAGTGCATTGCAGCAGGCGAGAGCTATTTTAAAGAGAACACAAACACTTAAGAAGGTCACGTAAAGATAGTTTATTTTTAAAATAAATATGTATCAGAACTTTTCAATTCGCGCTCGTATATATGGCTCAAAGGAAAGGTAGACGGAAACTCAATTCTCACAAGAAGCTGCGGACGGCCACAACTGTTCAACTAGATGTGGTTGGCAAGGATCATCATCAACGTCAAACAGGACGCAGGATTGTGCCGCCGAAACAAATAGATTGCTCGCTAACTAGAGCATGTCAAATGACGATTGTGTTGGCCGACTCTGCCACGCTCGCGGTGTCGCAGATTGTGGCACACAGCTTGGCCAATGAACAAGCGAATGCGTGTCTTTCCGTTAAGTACACGCGTGCCAGATGTGCACTGTCCGTGGTGCGCGTATACGGTCTCTGTGAGTGACTTTGTGTTCGGAATTGACGTGCCTATGCATGGCTTCACCTTTGTCACGTACACAAAACTCAGGTACGTAGGCAGTTTCAACGGGGGAAAGCACAGGGGGGGGGAGGTCTATGACAGCAGCAATGACACCACGTAACATCAACTACAGCAACGGAAGTATGACCCACTGCAAACATTTCCCCTGGAACCACTTTCCATTTACTTTGCTGACATTACGACTACTACGTTTTAATTCTAAACCATCATCCATACCCTACGAGCCTGAAACTCACCGTGAAGTGTATCTTCAATGCACCGATGGCCAGACATGTTGAAATACCTAGGGTTTTCCCACCAGTCCTTGTGACAGTATATCATCTATTCTTAAAAAACATCGCTCAAAGAAAATTCGATCAACAAAAGAGATCGAACCGGCGACTCCCCGCTAGACGACAATCACGACCAGCGTACTAGATTACAACTATTCTACTATTGCAATATAAGTTACAGCAACAACAACAAAACAACAACAACAACAATTAGTCAATGTTCCTGTTGCGATTCCTAGGACAATTATTCTTGACACACCATTAATATAATGACGCTACGCTAAGCAATGGCTCTATCTATGCCAACTAAAGTTTTCGGGCTGACCCTTAGCCAAGATTTAACGTCCACGGAACTGTTTTTCACATTGTTTCATAGACGGACCCCCATAAATACAAATGTGCAACGCTGGGGCTCGAACCCGCGCACCTATGTGTCTCCTCCGGTTGTAAGGCGCAGACTTAAGCCGCCTTGCCACCGGGCGCGACATCTATGCCAACTTTTTTTTTGTGGAGGAGGGTGAATGCTTTTACGCATTCACCATTGCTATGCCAGCTACGATAAGGCAACTTAGTATAGATCAAAATGACGCTGACCAATGGCTGTGGTAACAACCAAGTATAGCAGGAGCAGTACCAATTATATGCCAGTTCCCTGGCAAAGCGCCGTAATGTTTCTAATAATAGTTCCGCCAAATAAGCAACTAAGTGCTCATGACCTGTGCAAACTTAGACTAACCAGCAACAACTCTTGTTACCGTGTTTCGTTTTAAGCTCGGTCTCAAGCTCAGGATAAACCTTTTGCACTTTAATGGATTTGATCTGATAGTAATCTCCATACATTGCTTTGACCTTTTGACAATCTCGTCGCAGCGAGCTTTGAACCCGTTCGAAACACGAACTCTAGCCTGTAGTTGGTTCTCTCTTGCAACTTCTGCTCCAACCTGGCTGTTACTAGAATCGTGAAAGCTAAGTTGCGTATGCCAGCCTTCTTTGCCGTTAGGAGCTGTATTCTCTTTAGTTTAAGGGCAGTGTCTTTCGCTATCATGTTTTTGCTAAATTATTTATTTAGAAGGATTATTAGGCATATTTGTACCAGATTTGAGTTAATTGATATCAGTTCTACATTTAACCTGACTGCCGGGATAAAACCCTTTTGTTTTTCGATAAGTTTCAAGGTGGATGGTTCAATATGCGGAAAAAATATCTACTTGTTTTTTTTGTTTAGAGGTCAATACGAGATGCGTTTTTTTTTAGACAGTGGCATTTGCTTCGTCTGCCAAGTACTAAACATTGTTTTGTAAAATATTTTCTGAGTATTTAGAATTATTATGATTATTATTTAGGGTTACTATATTTAAGCTTTTCATTAGACTGTATTTTTGTTTCGTTTGTTCTTTATGTCCGTGTGTCAAACCTTCCGTTCTATAGAAAAATCTTCTCTTTTTCCTTAGTTTTTTGTTTAAAGCGTATATATCGGTGACCGTCATAGCGTTCCTTGGGTAACAGACCTTTTTAACTATAATTTGACTGATTAGTTTCGTTGAGCACTTAGTCAAGCCAATTAATATTTTTTACTAAAGCCCAAGGCGACAGACTTAGCCCGTTGCTTTTTTCGGTACTATTGGGAGGGCTACCTAAACGGGTGAGGCAGGGTGGACTCGAGAGTAGGCAAGTACATTAATGCACGCAGATGAAATTGCGATCTATAGTATAAGTCTATTTAGGGTTGAACGAAAACTGGAAGGAATAATTAATTATATAGACGAGATGGAGCTTACTATTAACTGGCAAAAGACAGTAGTTAACTTTCGACGAGGGCAAAACATCGATTTGCAAAACACGACATTCTTCGAGCCAGGGACAATATCGTACATTTTGCAAATAAATTATATTATCTGGGAGTCAATATAACGTCTAATGGTAGCAGTTTCCGAAGGCAGAGTATAAAAGACTGAGTAGAAAAAGCAATTTGAACGGCAGCAGCAATAAAGAACCCGCAAATGTTGTCAATACATAACGCGTACGCCCTTTTCAAGATTAAAGTAGAACTAATAGCAACATTCGGTAAATCACTTATATGGGAAAAATTAGGAGAGGTACAGTTACTAGATAGAGCCAGTTTTTTCTTTATGGGAGGGGTTGGAGTTGGCTAGCCGACCCAAATCGCCCGTTAATGTCCATCGACATTAACGGGCCATTATTATTCGCACACACATACGGTATCACTTCGGTCACTCATATACACTACAGCTCCACATGAAAAGTCCCACCTTTACAGAATGTCTCGCTAAATGCAAACAAATGTAATCAAGGTGGTTTTGATCTCTCTAAAAGTGTTTTCTTCTCTGATAATCCTGACGTACGACGAACAAATCTAAAGAGGCAAGTTCAGGACTATAAGACGGTAGAGTAAAACACCCTATGCAAGATATCCAAGAATTTGTGGCAGTTCGCCACATATGAATATGCGGGCGGGCGTTCTTATTATGGAATACGATGTCTTTACAATTGTCCACTTCGGCCCGCTTTTCGGTGATGGCCTCCTATGAGCTGTCGAGCGACTGGCAGTACTTTTCGCTGTTAATCGTTTCGTTGCTCTGGTAAAGCTCATCATTTACCAGGCGTTTGCGATCGTACCAGACACACAGCTTGCTTTGCTTAGCATTGGGGCCTGCCTTTGCAACGGTATTAAGCCTGGTGCCTTGCTTCAGCTATAACTCAGTGTTATAACAAAATTCGCTCATTGTTCTATGCAAGAAAAAGAGCGCAGGTGTTTAAACAATTAATCGTGTCATTTTTAGTAAGGCTGTGTAGCACCAATAATAATAATAATGATAGTAATAGTAATAATAATAATAATTATTATAATAAGAGGAAGAAGAAGAAGAAGAAGAAGAAGAAGAAGAAGAAAATACAATAATACCCGCAGTGTGAGATAAAAATGAACTAATTCACGTGATACGTTCTCCATACGTAAGACGTTTTGTTAAACGTCAAACGTTAAACGTGCATCAACCGTAGAGGAACGGCTGGGCCGTCTGTCGCATTAAAATATTCATTGCTGCAGTAATTGAACCAACGCATTGCGGTAAGGTCACATACTGTTTCAGCCTCGTAATTTCAAAAGTTCCCGCACTTAGCTCTGCCATCTATGGATTTATTTAGCTTGAGGTTCGGGAAAAATACTTTGTGCACACCCAGCGGTGATGTTGAGGAGCGCGTGGGTAGTGTGGGACTTCCCGGTAGTGTCCCACACTACCCACGCGCTCCTCCACATCAGCACTGGGTGTGCATAAAGCATTGTTTCCGGAACCTCACGCCAAAAAATTCAACCTGCAGCCATTGCAAACATAACATGGTTAGGCTATCAAATCCAATGTACAAGGCTACTCAACAAGAAACGCCGTAGAAATTATGAAAATGTTTCATGAAAAGGGAACACTTTAGTGAAAAAGTTTTGTGGGAACACTATTCGTGAGCAAGTGCAAAGCATTGTCCAAGCTCTGAAAAACCACATAGGGTTTGTTCTGCTGAAAGTATCGCCGCTATGACCGGCGGTGTAAAACGATGGACAAAAGCATTAGTCAGGCGATGTACCCAATAACTGGATCTTTTGCGCAACTCAACCTGATGTATTTATTTGAGGTCTGATCTAGCGATGTATCTATATAAGATTAAGCTGAAGCAAAAACTGAGGTCTACGGACCACCATGAGCAGTTAAACATCGCCATGTGGCTTCGAACATAACGCAGCGTGATTCCCATTTTGTGAAGAAAAAGATTTGTTCCGATGAAGCCTATTTCTATCAAGACGGAAGCAGGAACAAATGGTGGAACAAGACCTACAACGCCAAGAAAAGTGTGCACTTGTTGTCGGAGACCACTCTCTCTTAGAGCGTTCTGAGGAAGTATAGTGGGCCTGTATAGTGGGCCTGCTTTCTAAGAAGAGAGCAATGGTTGTGCGAACAGCCAGAAAAACCAGCACGCTATCTCTCTCTCTCTCTTTCTTCACGACGACTTGCACTGGGTTCAGAAAGAAAGATTTTTTCGATAAGATGGCATCAGGTTAAGTTAAAGTAAAGTCACGCCAAAGATAAGGTAAACTTGCGCCAGCAGAACAAGTTGCAAGTAAACATCGTCACCTGAATTGCCCACAAAAAAGAACTAAACGGTCTTTTCCAAGCATCATCCATCCAAATGCAATGGGTGCACCGCTCCATAGTTAACAGGAACGCCTACGGTGAGTCACAGAACGTCGCGTCCCACGACCTTTAGGTAGGGGCTAGAAGGTTAGCGCCATGGTCGTAAAAACCACGTTCAGGGCGTAAAATCCGCGAGTATGCCCCCCAAGACCCGAGCTGTTAGGAGACGGCATAAGAAAAAAGGAGGTCTGCTATGTATGTACCTATTAGGCTAAAGCAACAGGCATTCGGCTGCCACCGCAGAGTAGGCGGACCGGAGATCGGTGGCAGTCACCTGTCCGTATTGTCACCTTTAATATACCCCTTACGAGACAGCTGCTATAGAATATAGAAATAGGCCGACCACCTGGCACTTGCCACAGAAGACGTGAGGTTCAGCGTCATCATGCACAGGAAGAGACTCACTCCGAGCGCCAGACTTAGGAATCGACCGCAGTCATTGCATTATTTTTGTTCATTATCACCATATTTTACTATCTTACTTGACCAAGGTGATACAGGTGAACTATTTTGATGAAGGTTACTACTTGACCAAGGTGATACAGGTGAACAATTTTGATGAAGGTTACTTGACCAAGGCGATACAGATAAACTTTTTGAATTTGTTAGAAGAAAATATTACCTATTCGTTTTGTCTTATTACCTGTCCGATACAGCGTCTGTGTGCATCGATCTCTAACACGGCAATACATCTAGCAGTTGTAGAAACAATGGCATTACATATAGAAGCTCTAGACACACTGCACGATGCTAGTTAACCAGACGTGGAAGCGCTGCAAGCCGTAGCTCATGATAGATGACAATAGAAGCAGAGGATATAACCACACGTGCATACGGAACAATTGTTAACCCTATATAGCATGCTTAATATAGAAGGATCTCCGCCTAAAGCTGGATTAGTTAACCGTCGATGCATTCGTCCGCTGACTGATATAGGACACGAAATTATCGTATTTATGCATGCATGTATGCTGATTTCAGTCAAAGTCAAACATAATAGAGGGAGGGACCTTGGGAGTTTGTGATTACTACACGCGAAACTACTCTTCCCACTTCTCTTTGTTGGCTTAGCCTTGTGAACATGTTCCCTAATACCATTATCCCTTACTTTCTTAATAGAAGTCCTAATGTGTATGTACAGCTGTTGATGTCCTTATTTTTCTCAAAGGGAAGGCATATGAATACGTAATTAGGATGATGTAGTAGAGTTGGCCTGCAAGTCTGAGAGCCCAGTGGCAGGTTTGATTCCGTCGCACAATAAGCAGATGCCAAAAACTTGCCGCTTGTGCAAGCCAGTGACTAAATAAATATGTGTCATATAATCTAAATAAATTATTGTGTTTATTTTGATAAATGGGCGTCCGTTTACAAAGAGCATAGCCAGGAATTCCGTGGGGCCCTGGGGCCGTTGTCGGAAATCTCCTCGGACGAGATCTGTATTTGTTCGCGCCCCCGTCCTAGGTCGCTAGTACGGGAAAAGACCTGCATAGTCATCTCTCTTGACTTCTGGTGGTGGCCCTGGGGCGTGTAGATGGAATTTGTTTCTGTTTTTTTAGTTTTAGTTCAGTTTATTATTATCTTCAAACACACGCTCCTTACAGAACGTCCGTGTTTCATACATCATTTTACCTGTCATCCCAGTTATCTATAGTGTTATTAGTACTTATTGGTACTCAGTTTAATAATAATAATAATAATAATAATAATAATAATAATAATAACAATAATAATAATAATAATAATAATAATAATAATAATAATAATAATAATAATAATAATAATAATAATAATAATAATAATAATCTGCTGTTCGTTGAAATGTCTTATCGATCGAGGCAATGTTCATTGTGTACTTTATGACGCCATTTTTCCTTGGATAACTTAAGTGATGTACATTCTCTTAGTTCATTATCGAGAGTGTTTCATATTTTGGCCATGGCCATATCAGGCGATTTAAGTCTATAGTTACGATACTGTGGCGTTTCTGGGGATTCAATATCCTTCTCCTGGCACTTCCTGGACAAAAGCTAGATTATCTTTTGTTCGATTAGCCCCTTGCTTAAAAGCAGACTTCTTGTAGCTTTGTCTTTTTTTTAGGCGTCTTCTGAGCCTCCGCGGGTTGGGCCGCGCTATCTCACTCCTCCGTGGTCCCCAGAGGCCACGGGGGTGGTGAAGTTCTCAACCATAGTGAGATCTATGTTGAATTCCTGCATGCCGCTTGTGATCATTGGGGCCTTTCCACCGTTGACGTCCGCTAGGCTCAACTTCGCCTCCCCCCGCTTGTTACACTGTACTTTCGCGCACCGTCTGGTCACCACACCGCTGTATCTAGCTTCGCATCTCTCATCAGCTGCTTTGTCTGCCTGTTCTGAGCGCGTTGGGCCTCGAGAGCAGGCAGAGATCGACGCCACGTCGTCCTACGGTTATGCATGTTTATTTGAAATTCGATGACCTTCGCAGCAACTTAATAGCGTCACGGTTTCTCATGACAGCCGCGGTCCATGCCTGCATTTCTGAAACTGCCGGAACCGAGAAGAACTGCTCAGAAACAACCCGTCTAGGACCACCTGGTCTACACATCCAATCCATCGCGACCTGATCCATGCTTCGCTTTAGGGCTTTATAATGCTTCCCCCGCTTCCACTCGAGCCTCCCGTTGAGCCCTCCTCGCCACCTTACTGGTGCCTCTTGATGTTTGAGGCCGCCCATAGTACTGCCATCTGGTCAATATATTTTCCACAGCCCCACGAGAACTCATCCGCACTTAAGTGCTTTATTTTAATTGTGCCACACCTTCCATGTTGTCTGTCATGCATACTGCACTATGCTGGATGTATACTGTGCTATAGGTATTTATGTTCGTTTATACATTAGGCAACCACACCACCGTAACTATACACTGTGCTTATTTCCCGAATTCGGTGAACGTCCATTTGAGCTTAAGTTCCGTCGAAGCCTACCGACCGTTGCGTGGGTGGTTTTGTTATACCCCACTTTTTCAACAGACCGCTTGACGAAGGTCTAAGGAACAATTGTTTAATAGATTTATAAGGTGGTGAGTCGTCGTTCGGCGCACTGGTTTCGTCATGTATGCTCTATATTAATTTTGTCATTTTGCCATTATCTTTCTGAATAGCTGTGTATTGGTATTTTCTATTTTGAATTTTACAACTGGTTTTCCAAAGGAGGAACACATGCACAAATTGGGTGTAACATCGACGAACGGGAACCTCCTTGAGTATGATGTGCATCAGTAGATTTGCACTGGCTTTAGCACACCGGAGATTAGTCGCACCGCTTTTGCCAATAGGACGCTTTCTGTTCAATAGGGATAGCTTCCCTACAGACAACTCTTGCATATCTAAAATAGTTTTCAACGAGTTCTTTGTATAAATCTACTCTAAGTTGTGTAGTAGTGGAATAGCGTGTTCAATGCCGTTTTCGATTTTGTGGGCAGCGTGGTATACGTGTGAGTTTGATAACATATTGCTAATGGTCATAACTTCGGGATATTAAGCTGTGTCTATTGTCTGTATAAGTGTTTTTTTTCTTTTAGTTATGGCTGTGACACGGTGGCTTCTTAATTTGAATGTATCGTGTTGTGGTTTATTACGAGTCCGTATATTTTTAACATTTTTTTAACATGAACACGTGCCTTGAGCTGTTTGCAACTAGTTACTCCTTAATCACAATTAATTGGTCCGCCTGTCAAGAAATACTGCTCTGTCAATTGCAATACCAAGCTATTACCAACCGTAGATCTGCACATCTTGGTTGATTGATAATTATCTGTCAATTTGTGTATATATATTGCAAACAATGCGGTTTGGCTGGCCGACCTAGCTTCGCCATTTCCCAAAGCGAATCGGCGCGCAGATTTTTTAGCCGTTCGACGCGGTTAGAGTGAAGAAGGGGCAAGAAGGAAGACAGGAACAGGCCAAACCTCATCCAGTTGATTCCCATTTCCTTTAGCTGCAGAACAGCCACTAAAGGCTCGGGGCATTCCATCCACCCGTCCATCTAAACCATGAAGTTGGCGGGGCGTCAAAACCGTAACTAAGCGTGAAATTGGCTTCGTCTCGCCGAGGAGTTACCGAAACGCTGCGGCGGCACCAACAGCAGCGGCAGCATCCAGCGGCGGTGGACGAAGGAAGGACCAGCGACAGAGAGCAAACGAACGAACGAAAGAGATAGGACGAGAGAGAGAGAGAGAGACGCAAAAAGACAGAGAACACAATAGTAGCAGCAAACTCTTTCCGAAATTCAATCGGAATTGTTTTGTGGACAAAAGGCAGATGGCAAAAGTAATAGGAGGTCTCGGCAGAGACGCGCGCACAAAAGCAAAGGAAAAGCGAGTGGGAACGAGTAGCAAAGAGAGAGAGAGAGAGAAAGGGAGATAGAGAGACCCATACACCGCGTGAGAGATGAAGTGGTGAAAAAAAACGCAAGAATGGTATCGAGTGATAGAGGGCGAGATGGAGAGGTGGGTAAAGAGAGAAAGAGAGAGAAAGAGGCACACAAAGGGCTGGGGGCTAAGCGACAAAGAGCGCGGACCCGACTAAAAGGCACCAAAGGAAAGTTAAAGGGGCAGACTCGTCGAGCGGCTGCTGCTTGAGCAGTCAGCCAGCTATCCGGCCATCCGGCAGCCGGCAGCAAAATCTGTGCAAGCGGCTGTGCGAAACAATAAAGCCTGCCCCCCCCTCCCCCCCCCGTTACCCCTACCAACTACTATGGAGCAAATCAACGTTGCCCACCCAACACAGTCACCGCCACAACCACGTTCCCACTTGCAGCAGGCGGGCAACAGCAACCCATTTGACTGCATTTCCCACACCTCGCTACCTGTGCCGTGTGAGGTCGTACGAACGCTGCTGCTGCTGCAATGGCCTCTACCCCACCAACCAGGCAGACCCGCAGCTTCTGCAGGATCGGTGGCTTCTGCAGGATCGGTGGCTTCTGCAGTCACTCCTAGCACAGCTGACGTGCTACTAAGCCTTCCTCCTCCTTTTCTGCCTTCTCCTTCTCCTCGACTCTTCTGGTACCACAGCGCTACTGATTGCTACTGATTTTGTTAATGCATAGTTTTGCTACTACTACGAGTGCTACGACTTCTGCTGCCGAGCTGGCCAGCTGTGCGGGGGGGGTGGGATCGGCGGGGGATCGGGGGCTGACGAGGCGAAGGTTGCGGCTCGAATTCGCTCACAAATGACGCGGACAGAGAGCGGCAAGATCTTGCTGCTGCTGCTGTTGCCGCTGCAGCTGCTGCTACTACTACTACTACTACTACTGTTAACCCCCACTAGCACCCCCTGCTGTCCCGCTGCTGTCCCGCTGCTGTCCCGCTGCCGAACCTGGCGGCGGTCTCAAAAACGTCTCCTCTTGAGGGTCGACGAGCTTCTGCAATTGCGCCAGCAGCCTTGACGGCACCGTTGTCTATTGCGCTCCTGGTTGCGACTACGACTACTACCACCAGTAGTAGTACTACGGCGTATCTAGCTACTACAGATACCAACTGCTTCGGATGCTGCTAACAGTCGAACGCTAGCAGACTATGTTGTTACTACAAGTACCCATCTAATGACGATGGACCGAATGGGATTGAAGATCAGAAGGAGTGTGAGTAGGGGAGGGCAGGAGAAAGACAGGTAGAGATACACCGAGAGAGAGAGAGGGCGCGAAAGGAAGACCAAGTCAACGAACAACATCGCCGCCAGACATTCCACCGCGTACTTCGACGTCTTCATGAAGACTGCGGCCATGAGCAGGAGGAGAAGAAGAAGAACGTATACATCTTCATCAGCATTGCACAGTCTGAAGGCCCACCATACACACACACATTTCATTAGGCATGACCGACCGAGCCACCGACCCCTCCACCACCGACGAAATCAAATCACACGCCCACCCGAAGCTCAGTGTCTACTTGTTATGGTCTCGCTCTTGCTTGCGCTTGCTTGCAGCTTTCGGAACTAAAAAACAGCTTTGAAAGTAGACCCACACTCGCCCGTACATATGACGGGCTCCAATGCGAGGCACTGCTGCGTGGCGTCTATCAAGCATGTAATGATGCTGCTCGTCACCATTGCAGGAGGCAGACTCTCTCTGTTGGGCTGAGCTCGTTCACCATACGATAGCCTACCTAATTGGTTGCTTGGGACCTAATAGGTAGTCGTATGTTGGACGCAATTCGAGCTATTAATGCTGGAACTATATATATATATATATATATATATATATATATATATACGTATGCTTAGTTTCTTTTTTGCATTCGATTTGCTCAATTTGCAAAATCCCATAAAGATTGTCTCTAAAAGGACAGACACATTGAGATCTCTAGGGTTTTCCCAACAGTTCGTTGTGGGAGCACGGTTGCTGAATCTTATCGTGGTATGGCTTATCATCTATTCTCAATGAGCATCCCTCAAAGAGAACTCAATCGACAACCGAAGATCAAACCGGTGACGTCCCAACGCATTAGCTTCCCCATGACCACGCCGGCACGAGTTGAGGTATATCTGCCTTTAGAAGTACACATATATAGACACATACACTCGTCAATTAAGATGCATACGCATTGATTTCATGTTAATCCTGGTTTTGTATATATATATATATATATATATATATATATATATATATATATAAACCCCCTCGTTTCAGGACCCCCTGTCCCCCGTAATGTGTGAGATTTAAGAATATCCGCAGCGGCAGCAACAACAGGGCAGCAGTAGCAGCAGTAAAATGTTAAAAATGAGGATGAAGGAATTAAGAGAAAACGGTAGACATAAAAAAACGCCAACACAAAGACATTCACGTGAGAGACACTACCACACACATATACACAAGCCGTCCATCCACTCAGACTAGCCACTACAAATAGGGCGGGGCGGCGAAATAGACGAAAAAAAGGCAAGAAAAGAAACACCCTTTGGTTGTTGTGCAGTACGCTGCAGGAAGGCAAAGAAGAAAACAGGGGGGAGCAGTAGCTCGAAATGTAGTTTGCCAAATATTTATGAGCGAGAGATAAGGCCGTTTCGTAGGCTCCAGCAGCAGCAGTAGCAGTAACAGCAGAGAAGTAGAAGCCGCGGCCCCCTGGCGAGCGTAGTCGTTCTAGTAGTAGCGGCAGTAGTGGACATTGGGCACACAAAAAAATACTGGACCAGACGAGCCTAGGACGCCCAGCGGGAAGATAGACAGCCAGGCAAGCAAATGAGGAGACCAATGGCCGAGCAAGCATTGGCAGGACGAAAGGATAACGTAACTCAGGACTCAGGACAACGACGACGACGAAACACAACGATGACGAAAGCAACGACGACAAACAAGGACGTACGGCCCGGAAGAGGTGAGCCTCCTACTACCAGCAGGCGCTGTCGCCGTTGCGGCAATTTCGTCCGTCACGGCAGGGTTCCCGTCGAAGGAACGCTAGCCACACTGAAAAGCCCCACTGAAAGACGCTAGCCACAGCTCAGTGTACAAGTACAGGGTGGTACAGTACGAACGCACAGGGCAGAGCGAGCCTCATCACGCAGAGAAAAGGAGAGAGAGGGGGGGAGAGAGAAGGAGAGTGAAAAAAACGCCTCTGCAATACTCCAGACGCAACCACCACCACCACTGTAGCCTACATGGTACGGATCTTGTCGGCCCGGGCTGTCCATGCGTCCGGTCGCCTCATTTCTCGCTGTACTGCGATAAGAACAAAAGTAGACCAAAGAAAAAGGGCAGAAGAAAAACAACGAGAATGACGACAAGAATAGAGCCGCTACGCTGCTGCTGCTGCTGCTAATAATGATGATGACGATGATGATGATGACATCATCGCTTCCTCCGGAAGAAGACCGCTTTGCGACGCAAGGGGGCGGAGAAGAGGCCGGCCAACGGGAGCAGAACCCATAGACATAGAGAAGGAAACATCGACTTGTGCTGGTCGGCGGTGGCAGCTGGACAAAGACCTAGAGCAGAAACGAAGGGACGCAGAATGGTCGTATGGACAGTCTCTAAAGCTCTAAGCAGAAGTCATCGCCCTAACAGTATGATAAAGGGTCTTGGCTTGGGCTTGGTGACGCCAAGCCATATACACACAAAGATACAGGTGTACTATGTACGACATAAAGAATCAGAGAAGAATTGTTCTCCCACCTCGTTCCTGACTGAAGCGGCGCAGAAGGAATGATGGAGTGCAGGAACAGGAAAAAGAAGAGCGTGAAAGGGAATAAAATGCGCTATCTTGCTAGCAGCTGGTGAAATAGCGATGAGCAATCCAAAATAAACGGCGGCTCTTCTTGCTTTTTCCTCATTTTCTTAGAAATATTTGCTATTTCCTGCCAAAAAAAAATCGTATACGTTACAAACAAGTATGCACAGAGAAGGACGCCGGACGTTAGGCAAATTATAAAGCAGTGTAGTGGTGTAGAACAGAGAGCCGAACAGCTATCATTTTCATTTCAGTTATACGTTTAGTTATTTTCGTAAGATCTACTAAATGTCTAGACTGAGCCAACGGCAGTGACTTGCCTCAATATAATGTTTCAAGATATTAAATAGAGCCCTAAAGGTCTTCTACAAATAAGTACCATATTATGTTGTCGTTCGCAAGATATCGAGTGCGTCTTCTGACGCATTTTTATTCCGGCCCTATTTTTCTTCATAACCTGTCATGAAAGTTTGTCTGAAATACTTTTTTAAACACACTCATAATTTTGTCGGACGCTGCTAAAGCATACGATTAAGTGTACTTTTTCTTTTACCTCTTCTGCTAATACTTACGCGGTGACGGACCGCGTACATCCTGAACACAGTCATACCAGTGTGTTTAGGCCTCACTTGCTGCTTTCACTTTCCGTATGTACCATAGAAGTTGATAAATAATGTTCCTAAGTACAGTCAACCTATAAGTGATTCTTGTCGAACAAAACTAAAAACGTCGAAGCTGGGTACAGAAGGGATCGACTGGATTATTATAGCGCGTTGGCCACAGCCGATCGACCCACACGTGCAATAAACATTGCTAAGGTAGTAGTTCTGCGTGTGCGTACCGCATTAACCAGTTACTCGACTATAAAAAATGCATGTATGTATATTTATATGTAAACAAGTGCGCCGTTAGAGTAGGGTAATTGATAAGCAATTTAATTAGCGAAATATTAATATAAAGATAAATATGATTACAAACACTCAATCTATGAAAAATGTCTACAAATTACCTTTATAAACATTGTTTCCAATCTAAACCGGTCTAATATAGCCGGTGTATAAGACGTTGACAAGTTTCCCTAGACCAGCGTTTTCGCAGTCTACTCTCCTCTAATATACCGGTTGGTTTTTTCTGTCTTACTGTAGAAGTAAGTAATATATTATTCCCTTCGAATAGGTGGGTTGGTTTCCCAAACCTACCACGAGAAACAATTAGGCAGTACTAGCATGTTCTGCAGTTGTGCTTCTGTGTATTGTATTTCATCTCTGTGAATTCCGTGCTCTGATTTACGGATTGATTTTTAAAGATTCGTTGAAGCAGTGCTTGCCCAGTGATTGCTTCACCCCAGAAACGGACCGCTATTAGATATGCAAAAAAAAATACTTCTATAGACGCAAAGCCACATCAGCTGCCTGCGTCAGTAAACGTAAAGGAGATTGCTTATTTGCCCACGGCGGACAGCTTTTCGCGTAAACTCGTAGAGGCAAAGCAAAAGGTGCGGTTGTTTTATTACAAGTTTTGCAAATGTCTTCCTAACAGAGATGTGCTGGGAGTGTTACTACGACTTGCTATAATTGTCGAATATTTTCGTTCAAGTTCTATAAGATCCAAAAATGTTGTATTGGTTACACCTATTTGTTAATAAACGGTGTTAGCAAAACTTGGAAAAATTCAGAAGAGCAGTGTTTACGTAGTTGGTGGTGCTGGTGTACCTTGAAATATCATGAGCAGGTGTTCTATCGCTCTTCCCATAAAGTGTGACTTCCTTTCGTGTGACAGTTCCCGTCATTTAAGAAAATGGCGCTGACTTAAAAACGAATACGCAACTCGATAGCGAATATATTAGTGTTTAACTAAAAAAATGCTACACAGGCGCACAAATAAACTGCCTTGGTAACTGTACCCTTGTTTTTGAGGATCTACTTTAGAACGTAGCCTTAAAAGCTGGAACATGTAGACATACAATGTGTCCTGTATTTAGGGTATAGACATTAACCACAAAAACAGTGTGAGGCTTCTCAAAGTGCCAGGGCTATGTAACTGCGTCTTTATTCAGCTTCTGAAATCTGTCGATAACATTAGCTACGCTACAGGCTCTAGAGATTTTTAAAAAATGAGGTTTAGTACCTGGGCCTCAATCTAAGTACGCTTGGCGTTAGCTCAACGCTGGCTTGCGCTTCTATACGTTTTTCGCGCCACTCCCATGAGAGGATACGTCTCTCAAAAGAAAGTTCCGCTTAGCAAACGGCTTCATCATTCCTACAACGTAGAACGCCGAATAGGTTGCAGCCCCAGCTACGGGCAGCCCATCTATACAGACCAGATCGACTTCGCCAAGGACACATATATTCCCTGGAGGCGTTACCGGGACCTTTAGTGTAGCTAAACTGATACTGGCCGACATTCGGATAAACACCGTTCACCGGCATATCCGTCTTCATACGGATATATAGCAAGGGCGTCCCGATGGCTAAGTTTCTGCCCAAAATGGAGGCGCTCGCAGCCTGTAATTGGCTACAAGAGGTCGAGCAGGTTTCTGCCACCTTTGGAGAAGCGTCTAAGTGCTAAGACTCGGTTGCTGTAATCGGTACAGCTTTTCTATTGTCTCTGTAGCTTTTATATTTTCTCGACAACCCATCAAGAAGGTCACTCGGTCGGTCAACTAAACTAACAACTTAGTTCATCGCTTTAGTGGCCTCGAAAGAAGTATACTCACTTTTAATCTCATCAAGATCGTTATGCAGGAGAGGGGATTTCGTGTGCAATGCCTAGCAGCGTATATGTGTACCGGCTCTCCAAAAATCTATTGACGGGGCATTACAACGCTATGACAAGCGTCTGAGTCTTCTTCAGTGCTGCTCGGTTGGCGCGTGGCTCCCTCTCCTGAACTATTTACCTTTGCCGTAATTGATATTCAACTCTTCTGTGTCGCACTAGCAAATGGAAGTACTAGGAAACTCTACTCCACCCTAAGATAGGAGAAACGCTCCAAGAAAATCGGCTTCAGTTTAGTTGTAGGCTTTACTTGATCATACATATGAATAAAAGTATCTGCCTAATGTGTCAAAATAAATCGAATCAGTATTTTTTTCCGCTTTGAAGTTGAAAATTAGAAAGCAGCTTCTGGTCCAATAACCATTAGGTTGTTGTCCTTGCGTGTGTAGCGAAGCAATGAGAAAACAGGTGAGCAGAGATGCAGTAGTGTGCAGCTTCGTTCCGTTTGTCAACCGGCGGGGTTTAAAGCTTTGACCGCTCTTAGTGTATGTGTACTAGAAATAGGCGTAAAGCATTGGGGTTAAGGCTAATGGAAATAACTCAAGAGCGGAGAGGGAATGACTGTCTTATCTAATCAATGGTAGCCTGCACTCACTATAAACTTAGATTATTTAACAGCAATCAGCCAATACCATATGAGTGAATCGGCGTCATCGGTTCGACAGCGTAGTTGTCTTGAGACGATAGACCGTCTGGAAACTGTCATGAAAGGGGTTGGCGTCAAACGTGATAATAGTAGAAGCTTGTCGACTTAATAGCCACCCGATCTACTCACTTTAGCTTGTAATAGAATAATGATATTGAATGGATTGCGAGTTCTGTATCTCTTACGACATTCCAGTTCAGTATTTACTCGTGCATTGATTTTTCGCCCAGAAAACGACCTAAACCCCTCCATTGGTTTACAGCTAACAAGACAATGTCAAACCACAATGCCAAAACTTCACCCAAATTTTCTAAGTGACTTGATACAAATATTGATTGCAAACTATGCACACACGTACATAGCGATGAGTACAGTAGACGCATATGCATAGCAAACCAACAATATTTGTGCACCGTCCGATATATAGGGTCTACAACGAGTTATTCACACACGATAGAAACACGGTCCGCAGTCGATGAGGATCCCCGCACCGACATTCTAAATAACGGAACTTGCTATTAACTCCAACGTGTAATTAAGTTAGACACGGACAAAAGGGCGAAAATAGATAAAGACAAAAAAATATCGAAATTTAGGAACGAATATAGATAAAAAAGAACATGTCTTAATGATGTTGACTATTTTAGAAGGAGCAAAGAACAAAAATGCGTATTGAGCACCCTTTCGTCAGGGTAGTGTGGAACTCTCGAACCCACTAAAACCCGGTAATCCCCTAACCTGCATGAACGGGATATTTGTGGTGCGACTTCAGTGCATGCAGGGAACCGCCTTCGGTCTGGCTTCTAGTGTTCAGTCTGCTCCATGCGTCTCCCCGTCTATTCCTTCATCTTAGTTTTTGCTCTCGTAACGACTTTCACAATATCAAAGCGCGCGTCTCAGCTCCTTTTTAGCTAAGCGTCCTTGGGACTAGATCTCTCGTTGTACTACTCTGCACGTCCAGACTTGATCGGTCCGCCCGCCTTATGCCATTAAGAGCGCTGCTTGCAAAAAGTAGGTAATCCACGTCATCAGTCTCGCCGGCGTCACAGCGTCTTCCCGATCGTCACCATGTGTGTCTGACAGCTGCTATGACTGGTTGGTGAGAACTTCGGTTAGGTTGTACGTAGTTTCCGCAAGCGCGCATCAATACAATATGTGCAACGGTGGGTCTCAAACCCGCGCACCTATGTGTCTCCTCCGGTTGCGAGGCGCAGGCGCATGCCACCACGCCACCGGGCTCGACGATTTTTTTTTCATGAGATCTGGTATAATTAACATTGTCTACGACAACCTAGTGTCCCTCGTTTCGCTCTAGTTTACCCAGCCTTTTAGTTCTCCAGATCTTCTTTTTGGATTGGCTCTTCTAAGTGTCTCATTCCGGTATAAGAAGATATTCTCCGCTATTCGCGTACTGAGCCCGTGACTTAGAAAACGGCGTTTTTTCCCAAGTGCTCCTTTGTTTTTGACATTAGTCTAGTCGGCTTGCTTGCCACTTAATGCGTTCTGATCGTTATGTAATCAACGTGGGCTGCGCAACTCAAGTGTCTGTCAAACATTACACCCAGATATTTATCCCTGCGAGGCCATTTGTAGCACGCTGTCGTACGCTAAGCTCCATAGCACAGGTCCTAGCGCGCGCTCTTCGATTGCGTTGTTGAGTCTGCCCGCGAGTATCGACTTCACGGCTTTGGCCTGAATGGTCGAAAATGGTTCGCTGCCCGCGGGTTGGATAAGTACAATACCACCTTCGTCCATTTTTCTCGAAACTGTCTCTCTCTCAGTAGTGAGTCTACGACCGCTTTAAAAGCCGCTGGGCGTATTTCGATTTCGTCAAATGTTACAGGTAGGATAGCCTCCCCGTTCGCCGCCCGGTTTGTCTAGTGCAATTTTGTGGGGCTTTCTCCGCACTTCCTGCTCGACCCTCCAGATCAACTGATTGCAGGACCGAAGCTTACCCTTTTTGATAATTATCTTGAGATCGAGTGTATTTGAACTCGAAAACGTCTTTTTTTCTATGCATTCCTTCTCGGCCAATTCCGTTCTTACATTTTTGGCCTGCCCGCGGGCCCCATTGTGTCGGCGCCGGGCCCCAGTGCACTCTTTTCGGATTGCAGCCACGTCTAGCATGCTTTTCGAAGAATCTTGTCTACACTTTTTATTATTGAAGATGTCCTCTAGTTTGTTACCTGGTAGTCTACCATCTCAGCCTGTGGCCCCAGTAGCAAGAACCAGCTCTTGAGTGTTCCTTCATTTTCCACCGTGAATGTAATATATCCGTTGTCACTAAGGTTTTTTTCTGGTATTCAAAAACCTCCCAGTGCACTATCTGTAGATTGTATATATGACGCTATTCTTCCGCCTGGCCTCTGGGGATAAACGTCGCTGCTGCCCTCGGGGTGTTCATCACCAGAAGGTTCCGTTCGGCCAAGATGTTTCCTAAAATTGGTGTATCTATTTCCCCAAAGTGCAGAGGCCGCGTTGAAGTCGTCCGCCGTAATAATCTGGATCTAATGGTCCCGTGTTCTGACGCTGACGTCCAGTGCCTTGAGGTATTCGGTAAATGCTGGCTTCTGTTTTGAAAAGAAGTAGCAGCTATAGAAGTCCGCGCCCCGGTTAACCTGCATCTATCTTTTTATCCTCGCTTTCCTATTTTGTGGCGCCTTTCTTGGATTATGTTGTCTTTTCAATGGTTCGTGCACCTATTAGCGGCGTACTTTCTTTTGTCTACCGTCTATGTCCCTTTGTTCGCTGCCTCTGCCAGGGCCCTATTTGGCTTTGGCAACACGCATGTGTCCAATTCCAGTTCCAGATTCCAATCTACTGCTGTCGCTGGAGAAAACTATGTGCGGCTCTGCACCTTTTCTGCAAGACCTCAATTTCCATAGTCTAACAAGGGTCTCTGTTTTGTTCTTACCCCCGTCACTGCATCCGCCTAGAAGTGACGTTTTCTTCCGTTTCAAGGCCTGCCCTAGTCTTCCACGTGACCGAGCCACTGGCACCATCCCGTGATCCTTTTTTATGGAGCCGTAGACCTATTTGCTTCCACTGCAGATTGTCCAACCTTTCTCTGTAGGCAGGATATGCCATGGAGTTCGCTGAGTGCCGTGCCGCAGAGCATACGTAGTACTTTCTTAGTTCCGCGGTGTAGTTCCTCGCAACACACCTGGTGGTTTCGCAGCGATAGTATCTGCGATTGCGCGGTAGTTCGTCAGCACAGTTCTTTGTAATATGGCCCATAACTTGGCATCTCGCGCAGCACAAAAGATCGATCCATTTGGTTACCCGGCACGTTGACCACCTCACGCTTGGACGTCCTCTTTTCAATAGGACTCCCCGCGTTTTCCAGCCTTTCCCTTGCTTTTGATTGCGTGCTCCAAATCTTCCTTGGAGGTGCCCTGCAATAAGACCGCGGACATTCATCCGTGCGTCTCGGTTTGGACGTTCAAGCTTGCTGAGTCTTTTCGCAGGCTTGCGAACGTTCCGCTTCCCCCGGCCGCCCTTTCACTCAAAGTCGCATGCTCTCCGCCGCCGCATCCATCTGAACTCGTATTTCACATCAGTCCGGGCGGACTTTGGTTTTCAAGACTTTGAGAATGTCGGCGTAGAAATCACCTCTCGTTCGGACAGTCACTGTGTTCGTCCTGGCGGCCTTGTGTGTGCTTGTGACGTTTTTGCTCTTTCTTTTTTTTGGTTGTTATTAGGCAGAAGTCTTGTTCAACTTGCTGTAGGGGCCATCTGTTAGAAGAGCCGTATGATGCTTTTGACCTTAACTTCCTCTAGTTTTCCGATCACGAGGATCCTGTTGTACTCTGGATATTTCTCTTCGGCGGGGCAAAGATGGAGTCTCCGCCTTCCGACACCATTTTCGCCCTATTTCGAAATACTGCCACGTATAATACCGCTATATAGTTTGCACTACGTATACACACTGTATGATACAATACTGCTATATGTATATAATACGTACACTCTATGTATACGAATGCACAAACATACAATGCTCTATTTAGATATATACATTGTATGAAACAGTAATTTGCTATATATCTGTACGCCACGCCAAAGACTTTTTATGTAGTGCCATGTTATACTGCGTCAAGTTCCTTTAGTTGAGCAGCTGTTAGAGCTCGAGTTTAAATGAGCAGTATCCTACTGGACGCCATTCGACCGCTGCGCTGTTGTTTCGTTATGCTTCACCATGCAGACAAGGACTTGTTTGAACCTCACAGCGAGCTGGCTCCTTGCCCCTCCGTAGCACGGTCATGCACAATGCACTGAAATTATGACTGATATCAGATTTTGCATATCGCTAGGGTAAATTACTCTCTAGATTTACCTTCCTGCAACGACACGGACAAGCGTGACCTCTTGAACCTCTTGGAAGACGCACTCTTGGACGCCGAGCCAGCAATTGAGCAGCAATTGACGCCAAACCGGCAATTGAATTGGCACCGTCAGTTTACCTAAAAGGAATACAACCAGCTTCACAAATCTGACCGGTCGCCACAAACCCTACGCGCTCGCAAAGTTCGTTGGGGAGAAGGTGGCTAAGTGAGGTCTTTTATATGAATTAATATTGTTCCAAAGAATGGTTTAGTTATTCACTAGGTATGACAAAGTGGGCGATGCCCTTTGGCTACATTCGACACTACTAACCCACCAAGATGGCTTAGTGGCAAAAGCCTTTGCCTCGCATTCGGGAGGCCTGGGTTCAAGAACCAGACCGCCCACTCCTAAATTGGTTTTCATGGTTCTCAATTTAAACAAGGTGAATGCCGGAGTGGACTAAAAATCGACCATGATCGGGGAACAAAACGGGGAGTACAGATGTCTCAATAAAAACAGATGGTGCATTACCCCACCACTACAACCATTTTGGTAGAACTGTATGTGCGGAACTTTGGCCACGAAGCTACTGTGTTTATAGAGTTTTCTCCGTAACAGCAAAGGCTGATCGGATAGAAGAAAGGGTCAGGGGTTGAAGTAGTATTAAAGAATGGTTCCAGCTCCTCGTCTTTTCCTGAGGCTATTTAGGTGAGAGGTTTTTAGTGGGTATTATGCCAACAACATCGGCATCGAGTCCCACACTACCCGCTTTGGGTGTGCGTAAAAGCATTTTTCCCTCTCACCAAAAAAAAGCAAAGGTAGATGTAGCAGCATCAACAACAACAACAACAATAACAACAACGGCCGCAAAAAGAACTCAAATCACAATCGTTAGCCAACCCAATTCCTTTACTGTAGGACAGAGCCAAAAAGGCAGACGACGAGATAGAAGGAAACAAATGAAAACGCAGAGACGATAGAAGCAGCGGCAACATCATTTGCAGTAGCAGTCAGAAAAGAAGACAATTAGCGGCAGGTCACCGAACAACGACGCTGGTCACGCCTCGCACGATGGCTGGCTGTGCTTGTATCTTACGTACAGACCCAGCTGCCAAAATGGTGCAAGCTTCAATTACAGCAACATCATCAGCAGCAGCAGCAGCAAAAACCCCCACAGTCGAAGCCGTAATTGCAGCTGCAGTACTGGATCATCACGTAAATTGCATGAAATTATATGACATCGAGGGAGAGAAAGGTCGAGGGTGATAGAAAAAAAACGATTGAGTCTAGGGGCGTGTGCGAGAAAGGAAGGTCGAGACCGGGGGTGCGGTGGAGAGACGAATGGGGGGAGACGAAATACCTCAGGGGAGGTACGTTGGCCAACGTTGCCAGTGTTGGCTAATGTAGCCGCCGAAGTGTTGTCAGTATCAGTCATCGACGTAATAGCAGTAGTAATATAATACTGGGGCGAAGGTGGTGGTGGTGGTAGTAGTAGAAGTATATATGCAGTATTCGTTGTAGTAGCTAAAGTTGTAGTATTGCTTAAATTAGCAATGGCATGGCTGTAGGAATAATATAAGAAGAAGAAACCCAGCAGAGCAGCACCACCAGCGGCTACGTCGACGACCGCAGAAGCAATGCTGAGTTTGTCCCATCTCGAATCAACTGCTAAGATGTGGACCTCAATCAAAACGCCATAAGAGAGCCAACCAACATTAAACTTACATTACGGCCCCTTTGCCACGGCCACCGCCACCTCCGTCTTGCCCTACATCATTCTTTTGACAGCCAACGACGACGACGACAAAAATCACCAGCATTACGATCGTTACCACTACATTCCTACTAGTATCCCACCAACCAAAGCCTACGTGCCACACGGAGCAACGCCTCTTATTCTACGTACGTTCCTATTTCTCAGTCTTCATTACCCTGATCTAGTACGCTTCCTTCTCAGCTTTTCGACTCGTCTCTCTCTCTCTTTTTTATTGTCTATTACGCTGACCATTGAGTACGCCTTCCGTTATCTCCTGCCGTTCCCTCTCTGTATGGCTAGGTCCGACAGTGACTGGGGGGGGGGGGGAGAGCAACCTCAACTGAGGAATTGACTATTAACTCTAATGACAACACTGAAATAGCAATCCTCAGAGGTTACGTTTTCATATATATATATATATATATATATATATATATATAGTCTGCTACCGGCTTCCGGTCGGTAGTGCATCGCGTGTTGTGGTCTCCGTCTGAGATTGGTGATTTTGTGTGACTTGGGCCTTGCCTTGTGTCGTGTGAGCATGGGGCGAGTCTTCTGTCGTGTCTGTCCAAATCGGGCCCAATGCTGAGGCTCGGTGAATTGTGTACGCCTCTTTTTTTCACGGTTTTCATCGTTGGCATTGACTCTGTACTGAGTGTTGCTTTGGCAAACCAGGTGCATTTAGTGCTGTTCTGGCTAGGGGTGACCGCTTTGCTGCACTGTCAAACAGTAACCCTGCGCTCTCCGACGGATCTAGTCATTACTTGTCATCATTAGTCAGCTACTTGCATACAATCGTTTGTGTCACTGGCCGCATCTAGGGGCTGACAAATTCAGTTGTCAGCAGGAAATCATATTCTTCCACATGAGCAATGGTTAACGGGAAGATGGTGGCCGAGAAGAGGGGAAGGGCCGGCTTGAGTTGTACACTCAAGACTACCGTCGATTCGAAAGACCGAAAAGCGAAGTTAGCTGCCTTGGCTCGTAACAAGCTGACTGCATCGAAAGAAGAATCAGCTGGTAGAAATGGAACAGAGTCAGCTGGTGGAAATGAAACAGATCCATCTGCATTGAAATCGATAGTCGTGGATGAAGTTTCTGTGAATGTGCCGTCCGCAGAAAATGATGTTGTAACAAACTGCAACGCTGAAACCGGCTGTGCTAATGAGGCCGATGATACAGATTCGGTGAACGCTGATTGGAAGGTGGTGGTCTTCAAGGACACTACCAAACGTCTACAAAAGCTGAAAGACCAAATCGGCGCTATCCGGTCTAAGTCATTCAGTCAGCCTAAAGGCCTCTTTCGTGTAGTTATTGCGCGAAGAGGTGTGAAATCTGTTAACGGGGTGAGTGTTTCTACAAGCGAGCCGTTCATTGATAGGCTACTTCTGTTGTGTAGTGAGGTGCACAGACTCTACCCAAACGCAAAACCAGAGTCGAAAGCTGGCATCATTTATGTCTGGTTCAACAACATTGATGAAGCACACGTGGCAACACAGATAACGACGCTCCTCGACATCCCGGTGGTGGCTAAATGCGGCGATTTGAATGCATACCGCGCCAGAATAAACGGAGTTGATAGAGGATTCACTGACGAAGATATTCTGTCTGCCCTTAAGGATGTTGGTGTCGTCTCAGCGAAACGGGAGAGCATTATTAGGAGATCAGGATCCACTGTCACGTCAATCCCTACTGGCAGGGTCATGCTTCAGTTTAATAGGGTTCCACCGACTAACGTGTTCCTTGCTTTCAGGTCTCATAAAGTCACTATGCACGCTGGAACGCCAGTCTCATGTTACAAGTGCTTGAGGCTAGGACACATTGCAAAATATTACCGAAACGAAGTAACATGCAAAAGGTGGGGACAAGCTGGTCACCTGGCTCAAAACTGCAAGCACCAGACAAAATGTGTAAACTGTAGAGGCCCCCATGTGTCGTCTTCTCTGTCCTGCCCTATCCGACTATGCGAAATAGAGAAGCGCAAAGCTTTGATTGTATGGAGTGTCGCTTGTTGCAACAGGTCGGATCAGAACATCCTGAGGCAACACAAATCAAAGCAGTTGATTCGCCGCAGCCGGCTATCGCACCCGAATCCTCATCCGCTCCGAATTTTGCGCCTGGATCATCCACGTCTGCGCCACCCACCTATGCTGCCGTATTGAGGTCACTGATCGTGGAGATCTCGACTGGCCCTGACATTCGCGTAAATCTACCGGGATCAACATCCTTCCCCAAGAAGCAGATTCCCACCGTGAAGAAGTTTGCTGCGAATACTCTTCGCAAGCCTCTCTCATTGAAGTCATGGCGCACATCTGCTACTCACAAATCGAAGGGACGTGACTCTGGCATAATCACATCTTTGAAGCACATTACGAAGGTTTTAAAAGTTGTATCCCCAAAGGCGGCAACGCGTCTAAAAAAATTGATTGATGTTCTCACCCCGTTGTTGTCAACCCTATCGATGCTAACCTAGCATCTTTTTTATTGAGTTCTTATTATCTTGGTATTTGTACATTCATATATTCCTGCAAATGCATTGTGTAAACTATATTAGCCAAAACAGCACGCCTAATATTAAGGCATGCCAACTTTCGAACAACGTTAAACTAAATCACACTGGCTTGGCGCTAATCCATTTAAATGCCGGCACTGAAGGGCTAAAAAAATCGGGTCAACTGGAGTTGTTAAGGCAGTTTTTAGATGAAGAAGAGGCCATGATGCGGCAGTCGTTAGTGAAACTTGGCTAAAGAATTGTGATCAGGCATCTCATTCCATAGGTGGTTTCGAACTAGTCACGTCAAACAAAGGGCAGGGAAGACTATGCGGCGGTGTCGGCACCTAAGTGCGGTCCACCTGCAGTATCTTATCTTCTCGCTCAGTTTCTAGTCATGATGGTAATGTCCAGGTGGTACGCGTACATTTAAAAAACGGGCAGACCTTGAATGTTTAATTGTAGGGTTTTATTCTAATCATGTTTCGTGCAAAGACACCCTACTAAATACACTAGACGAGTTGTTGCCGAATTGTACCTCCACCTCTGTCATTGTTATGAGCGACGCAAATATTAATCTACTTTCGGTTCCGCAACCTAGCAATTATTCATCATTCTTTTTCGTTTGAGACTTCATCCTTGTAGTGGATCGCACAACGAGACCCGCGTCGATTACATGTATAGACCACATAGCTGTTTCAAATTGCTCGAAATTTTCTACTATCCAGTCTACGATTCTTGAAACTTTACTCTTTTCTGATCATTACCCGGTTTTCCTACGTCTTTCCGACAACTCCGCGACTACTAAGTCTTTGGCAAAGTCGGCTCTAAACCTACGTAGACGTCATACAAAGGCTAACATTGACACGTTCCTACGCCGCTTACAAGATGTCTCGTGGTTAACGGTGTATGATGCAGTCACTGTAAATTCTGCATTTGACGCTTTTAGTACCATCCTGCTCACATACGAAAACTCATTTGACCTTGTAGACCTTCCTGACCCTGACAGTTCGGGTAAGGAGTGTCAGTTTTGCTTCTCTCCAGGTTTACGGCGGCTGCGTCGCAAGGTTAATAAGTTGTACCGCAGACATCGTAAGATATATTCGGTAGACACGAAAACCGCCTATTTAAACAGCCGTCGCCGCTGCCTCACTGCTATCCGCGCTGCGAGGACAGCATTCTATCGGAATCGTTTTGAATTCTTGCGTGACGATTCCGCTAAACTCTGGAAATTCATCAACGGCCTCTGTGGCAGGCGACGTGACGCAGTGGACCTATCGTCCGCGTTAATAGTTGGCGATGATAAAACTTGGGAAGATCCAGTAGAAATTGCAGATGAGCTAAACCGTCACTTTGCCACGTTAGGTAATAATACGGTCGCTCATCTCAAGAAAAACAGAAATCTGCAAACCTTACTTGATGAGGTCTGGAAAAGAAACAATAATGTATTTTCACTCTCTCCCGTCTCTATTTCCGAGGATTTTGGTGTCCTCTCCAGTCTCAAGGCAAACTGGAGCCGAGGTGTCACGGGTGTGCCTGCAAAATTGTTGAAGCTATCACCTTTTTCGATTGCAGGGCCTCTGACTTCTATTATAAATCGCTCGTTTGAGACCGGAAACTTCCCAGCACGGTTGAAGGAGACGGCGGTATTTCCTTTATTCAAGAAAAAGGGTTAACGAAATCGCGCAGCAAATTACAGGCCGATATCTGTTGTTGATTATATTTCAAAGGTCATTGAGAAGTTGGTGTTCTTCAGGCTAAATCGACACTTAGAGTCGATTAATTTCCTATCACCCAACCAGTTCCCCGACCAGGAGCGGGTGTCTGATTCGGTGGAGACAAACAAGTTTTGTCTTGCGGTCTTTCTTGACGTGTCGGCTGCTTTTAATTGTCTTGATCATTCCTTACTGTTCCAGATGCTCGCTCAGCTCGACTGCTCCGTACCGGCTGTTGCTTGGTTTAGGTCATATCTCTCAGGACGGAGGCAAGTGGTTCGAGCTGGGCAAATAGGATCCTCGTAGAAACAGGTTGATATAGGTACCCCTCAAGATTCGGTTCTCGGGCCTTTTATGTTTCTTATCCTTCTGAATTTTATCCTATTAAGAATTCAGGGGCTAAATCTTGGTTCTACTATAGCTTTTGCTGATGACACGACGCTAATCTACGGAGTTAATAATCGTAATTTTGATTTAGATTTGCACCAGTCTCTCCAAAATGTTGACGATACAATTAGCAAACATTAAGCTCTCGCAGACAGCCAAGTGCCTGGAGCTCGTTCTCCAGGGAAATCTAAAGTGGCATCCCTACATAGAATATATTGCACCCAAGTGCTATGCTGTTATACCGGCGCTGCGCAGAATGAAATTGATTGGGGTCTCCACAGAGAGCTTGCTTCTGGTGTACAAGGCCATGTTCGTACCGGTACTATTCTATGGTATCCTTCTCTGGGGTGGTGGATATGACGGAATTCTCCGGAGAGTCAGAGTAATTCAGAATGATGCACTTGGAGCATTTTTTTCGAGGAGACGGAGAGATTCGGTCCATGGCTTATTTACTCTATATAGCCTACTCAAGGTGGAAAAAATTTACACGCTGCGGGCTTCTATGCTAGCATATCAAATTTCGCGAGGTATTGTACCAGCGGAGATTGCGTTTCTACTAAATCCTACCTCAAATCGGACATCAGCTAGGCGTGCAACAACTTTCGCAGTGCCCTCAGTGTCCTTGAAGACTAGTCAACACTCACTTGCATGCCGCCTGCCCGAAACTTGGACTAGAATTCCTAAAAATGTTAGATCCTTCACATCGAAGCACCTCTTTGCTCGCAAGGTAAAAAAATGGCTTTTAATTTCACAGTACGAATCGGGCTGGTGATCTAGTTATATCCCAAATCGGGGTTATTAGTGCTTTTTATATCTTCCCAAATTAAATTTCTTTTTAATTTTTCAGTGTGTTTTTACCTGATGTCGTTGTGTATTATATAGATACTGTATGAGTGTAACAATTCACTTGCGCGTATATGTGAGCGCGTGTTGCCTCACCTAATGCTGTACATTGTAACAAACGCAGTATAGACATCCTGGTGATGATGCTTATTGTGACTATCTATTGTGTAATTGCGCTTATTCAAAGCATTCTTTGAAATATTGTTGAGTGTGACTTTTGTCTCGGTGATTGATTTATTTTGTTACCATTTTTATTTACCGAGAACTTAAGCATTGCAAAATGCAGTTCCGTTGAATAAACCACGTTTGAAACTTGAAATATACATATATATATGGGTTAGTGTTTGGGCGTACTGCTGCCACCGAATGCCAACGCCATCAGTTGTTTTTATATAATCCATTTTATATTCATCATCAATTTATAATACAATTTTGTGTTTTTGTATTCTATTGTTTGAGATAATAAACGGGCAACATTTGCTCATAGTAGCAATATATAATATTTAACACAATAAATATAACAACAATAGTTATATCGGATTTTTTTTTGATAGCTGAGTTTGATTAAATCAGTTTAATGCATGTTCGAACGCACACACCTGTTCCTGCATACTGGATATCGGCAGCTTGGCGGCATACCTTTTCCTGTTCATAGTCACGGCCGCTGATCATGATCGTCCTGCAGGTGCATCGTCGCTGTCACGGTGCTGGCTTGCATCCACCAGTTGCTACTCGAGAAACGAAATTGTGTCAGTGTCACTTAGTGCTGCAATGTGCCCTCGTATAGCGACGAATTTTTACCACCACAACGGCTTTTATTCTGAGGCGGGCGAATGTTTGTGGAACGAATGTTTAATAGGTTTATAAAGTGGCCGGCCGCGCTGTTCGGCGCACTGTTTCTGTTCGGGTATGTCATATATGAATTATGTAATTTTGCTGTTCTCTTGTGGAATAGCTAGCTGTTGATTATGGTCTGTTTCCATATTGAATTACACTGCCGGTTCTGTTTCTTTCAGAGGGAAGAGTACAGATTGAGCGTGAAGCGTCGACGAAGAGGAACTATCTTGACTGTGCGTATCAGTGGATCTGCACTATAATAGTTATGCCGCTGACACAGGCGATTAGTCGCACCGCTGATTTTTGGAACGCTTGCAGTACTACAAATGCGACAATTGCATATCCAAAATAGGTTTCGATGAGTGCGTAGTATAATTCTAGTTTAAGCATTGTCGTAGCAGACAAACGTATTTGGCTGATGACTGCGATATCTTTTCGAATTTTGCAGGCAGTATAGTCTACGTGTTTATTCCATGACATATAACTGCTGATCATGACTTCATCCTATTTTGTTGTGCCTGTTTGGTGTTCAAGTGGTCAGTTGCATCTTATGTTTGGCATATAATTAAGCACTTAATTGTTTACGGGTGTGCCTATGTCATGGCGACATCCTAGTTCCAAATGTACAAATTGCATCTCGTTTGCTCTCCCGCTTGTTTTCATCCACTTTTCTACGTGCCTAAGCTTTTGGTCATCATGGTGTCGGTCGCGGCAAATGTTTTGTTCATACACGAATGCAGTATTGTCCACGCACGTGTATTTGGTTGATGCGTACAATAAGTGGAAAATCTCATTGCAGTACAATATATGTGATAGTGGCCCGACCGTGCTTCTCTGGAGGACGCCGCACTTCATCTTAAGCACAATAATTTAACCGCAAGATCTCTGGCGATTCTTTATGATATTAATATTTTTGTTTTCTAGAGTGAAGGTACGTGATTCATGTGTTTGACATCTTTGTTGGGAGACGTTTGTGTGGTAAAGTGTCAAGTGCGTGTGAGAGATTGAGAAATGCTGGCTCGGATTGATTTCCTATGTCAGCCTCCGAAGCTATCGCTTCCTGTAATGCCGCAAGTGCTGATTCTGTACTCTAAGCTAATTTTAAACCCAAACCCAGTTGAAGGTGTATGGGATTGAAGTTGACGAATTTTGGTTTTCTACTTTGTTTGTGTTCGAGCACGAATTCTGATCGTCTTAGGGCCTTGAAAAACTGGCCAAGTGAAGTAATAGCGTTTGGTAGTTTTAAGACAATATACGTGAATATATAATTTTGTTGTTACGTAATGTTGTTTACTATACGATTGCGGCGACAATAACATTTAGACGGGAGCCCTAACCTTCCGAACAAATCTAGAATTAAAGACATTTCTAAAAAAGCTGTTTTCATTCTAGTCTGTCATTTGTTTCCTACGGGCTTGGAACCATCGTGTGGCATATTTTCAACGCACCGAGGGCTGGACATCTCGGCTTATCTAAAAAAGATCCCCAACAGACTCTGTGGCACCATGGCAGCTGACTCTCAGTACTATGATTTATTATCTATTCTCAATGGGCATCGCTCAAAGACAACTTCATCAACAACCAGTATCACCCCGGCGGCACCCTGGTAGATGGCATCCATCACCAGCTATCGAGACCACGCCGCCACATTTCCAAGAGGAAGGCGGCGAGCTTAAATTGCCAGATTTGACCCACATACAGAATAAATAGGCGTTTTTTACTAGCTTACCACATATATTGTTGCTTTTAGTTTGAGAAAGCAAAGCGAGCGATGTATGCACGCACGCCTTCGATAGTAAACGATTGCAGTTTCGAGCTTTATATAAATATATATATATATATATATACATATTTATATATATATACATATATATATATATATATATATATATATATATATATGCAAGCCACAGGCGAGTTGACGGTGGTGCTGGACGGGCGGATGTATAGATGAATAGATGAGTCTCTCTTGCCTCCCGGATACTTTCCCGGGTCGTTCGTTACGCTTATGGGCTGGGCTGACGCAGCAGTTTGCTTGCTGGCCGCCGTTTTGCCTGGCTTCCAATACGACGACCTACCTACCTTTTGCGGGCACCCTCCTGCGGGAAAATGCCCGTGCACGATGGCGTAGTTCCCTCGTTCGTTATCAGCCCGGCCGCCGCCATTGCGGAGACAGCGGCGTTTCCTGCTGCTAGCTACGAGCACCTCGACCACCAACACCACCACTACTGTCTCTTGATCTGCGTCGGGGCGCTGGTAACCCGGCAGCCGGCAGGCCATCATCGACTTTCGTTGTTTGCGCTCGTTCTTCGCCTTTCTAGGTGGCTATTCCAGCGCCTTCCTGCGAGGGTGATCGTGTCTACCACGACGTATTTGGCGGTCCTGTACGTCGAGCTCGCGTTAATCTGCTGCCGTTCATGGTTGTGGCGGGACGTCCTTTGTAGAGAAATGGAGCTGGTTGCGTACGTTGAGGACGTTGACAGTCGACTAAATGTTGTTGATGATGATGATGGTCGTGGTGGTGGTGGTGAGGCTGCTGCTGTGGACGACAACGATAATGATAATGATGATGATGATAATAATGAATGATAATCGTAGTATTGATGATAGTGACAGTAATAATTAGCGAGTCCAGCGACAACCACAGCGTCAACACCAACAACGAGAACGGCTACGAAGGCAGCTACGTTATCGATGTCTCGGTGGTGACTGCCAGCAGCAGCAGTTACCACGAGCAACGTTATCAAATAGTGCAACCGTACGACCGTATTGATTATCAATGAATCCTCTGTTCTAGCTGTATACCAGCGTGGCCGGCTTGGCGCGGCTCGGCTCAAACTCGTGCTTGGGCTTGGGACTCGGGATCCGGGCCGATCGGGATTAAGCGCCCGTTTGGAGGGGCCAAGCTGCTTTTGGTCGTTTCCCCTGGGGAAGCCCGAGCCGGCACTGAAAAGCGCCGAAAGGCGATAGGAAACAACAGGAGAGCGGCAACAGGGAGACAACGGTGGCTGTGCCAGAAAGAGCAGCGTAAAGACGACGCGAATGGCGTCCTCATTAGCCGATGTTTCGCTGTTCTCGCCCACTGTTGTCTATACAACAATCAGCACATTATTGGTCATTGCGGTTGTTGTCAACCAGTGAGTGGTTTAACCAAATCTGATCATTAAGTCCTGTGCTGCGGTGGCGTAATGTTTGCATACTCGTCATGCTTCTAAAAGGTGAGATTAGACTTATCTACCGAACAAATACTCTACCGATGGTTACTAGGCATTTCGATGCAACCAATTGGTTCAAATGCTCCATAAGCGTGACAGTTTTGACAACGTGTTCAACGAATGTATTGATCGCTGTCGTTATCACCAAGGCATGAGTGCGTTTACACCTATAACACCAAAAGTCCTTACAAGTGATTATCTTTTACATTACTTACTCTTACATTTATAGGCTTTGTGATGCCGCTAGTAACGACTGTTTATCAAATGTTCTACGTACAGCAGCCAAAAGATGTTGAACTAGATTTCACTAATTCAATACAGACCCTCTTCTCTAAGGGACAGGTTCCTTTATTCACTATGGTAACCAGAGCTTGTGCGGACGAGGGTCTATTCTTGCCTTTACTCTTGGGTCAAGCAATACCCTATGTACAAAGCAAATTTTGTCGCCGCTTATTTCTAAACATTATTCGTACCTGCAGAGACTCCACCACAGCAAGCCTTGTTAAATTGCGAATGCGCAATTGCCCAGTGTCTCCCCCGCACCTCAGGCGTAGACAGCCTGACTATATTTTTTGAAGAAGCGGACAACAGGGTTTCTGGAAATGCTGTTTGGCAGATCCAATGCTAGATTGGTGCATTATATAAATTGGTAGATTATGATAAAAAAAACATACATATAAAATGCGGCTTTTTCATACTTTTCATACAAAACGTGTGTTATAATATGGAATTAAAAATATTACATTTCGTGCGAACCGCGGCCTTCTTTACTTTTTGGACTTGCATCTGACGTCAAAGAAATGCCCGAGTAAAGTTCAGGGAGCATCTCAGTCGCAGGCGCTTCAGGAACATATCTTATATGTTCGTTAGGAATTGTTTGCTTTAATTTGGGTGGGGCTCCTACACCAAGAAGCAATAAAAAACAAGTTTTATAATAAAGATGGATATTTTTAATGTGAATTTTAGAATCCATTCCTACGTCACGAGTCGGGTTAGGGTGACATCAGAGGGTCAGCCCGAGAAGTTTTTAGGTAGGGTTTGGAATGTGATAAATATTTCTTCTTCTTCTTCTGATATAATTTTCTTAAAGTTATTGCCCGTTAACGGCATTGCTCTCTGATCTTTTAGAGATCACATCACTGTCTATCAAAAACTGTGTCTCCTTAAAACAAGTCAACACGGACTGCGTAATGAACATTTGCTCCATTGCAATTCCCTCGCTGGCCGTTGTTAGAGATCTGGAGATTCAAGTGGGGTTCTATTTTTAATTTAACCTTCTTATTTTGATTTCAAAGGCATCTTTAGATCTAGTCATTTAGTATGAGAGCCCCATCAAAATAAAAATCTGACATTGACTAGAGGAGCGTAACTCTAAGCGGATCTCTTCAAAGTGGGTCTCAACAAGTCCGGCATACAAATGTCTTCTATTGCAGATCTTTCAACACGTCGAAAAATCAGCTCCTCATTCTAACTACAACGAGCTGGCATGGCTCATATCTTCTTCAATATTCGACCGACCAGTCCAACTCATAAGAAATGGAACCTTGCAAGAGGCAATCATTCATTATAATTTGTTTGTGATCTCAGGTTAAACGTATAAATACAAGCAGATGAGTCGTCGTGCGGGTCTATGACCATTCAATTCGGTTTCCCTAGTACCGTTACTCTAACATACCCTACACAGCACAGTACACGCAAATGTGCATATAGGAACTGTGTATTTGCTGCGTTCAAATATCTCGCCATATGCTTAGCGGCCACGGAAAACGGCAGGCCAGCAAAGTTGACGTCACACTCACAGTTGACACAAGAAGCTCTGGCGTAGGGATGAACATCACTACGCCAGATCGATGCGCGATACACGATCGACGCGACAAAGTGCAACGAAAATGTCGTCTGTCCCGGACATAGTGTTAGTTCAGGGTGTAGTTCGACCGGCCGTGTTTCTGTTATGGCAATTATATTACACGACCACCTTCTCCCAACCTCTCTCTCTCTCTCTCTCTCTCTCTCGGGCTACAGCATGTACAGCACTCTGTAAGTCTACTCAAAATTCACTTGCTATGTGCTTAAGACTTGCCACGGGTCTCTTTTTTAGTTGGCCTCGCTCTATGGTCGAGTTTGGGAACGTTTTAACGGCCAGGCGGGGGAGCGGCCGTCCGGCCGGCTTGTTTGAGGTAAACTTGTCTGGTACGAGCGCCTCGAAGCAATTTTACATCGCGATTGAGTTTCCCCTCGAGGGTAAACTCGCAGCAGTGTTCCGTAACGTCCCATCTCTTCTCTCCCAAGGACGACGAAACGACCGGCTGGCGGCTGCTGGGCGGCTGTGTGCTGGGTCGGGACTAGAGTGCTCTGCAGTGGTAGCGCGGCCATCGATGTTGTTCTCTTCCTCCTCCTCTATATATCTCGCCACTACCATTGAACTCCTCTTGGTTGTTGATTATGTTTACGATGTACGCTGTATACGATTTGAAAAAATTACTTTTGTTCTAGCGAAAGCTGCCCTCTCCAGCCCCCCGCCCGTCTCTCTTCTACTCTAGCCCGTTCTCGATGTTGGTTTCGCTGAGCAGCGGCCGGCCGCTATCGCATCTGGTAGTAGAAGTAGGCTTGCCCTTCGTTTATTTGCATTTCTGTCTGGACGCTATGGACGTATGAGCTCAGAAGTAACAACGTCACCGACAGCAATCATCTAGTCCCATCGGGCTGCGTCGATGTTCGCGTCTATATGGAATAGTTTCGAATTCTTTCGCGCAAGACAGTGAATCAAATGCTTTGGCCGCGGTTTTCTCTCGGTAGTCCTCTGGCGAGGTGCGGCAGTGCGAGCTGTTAGCTTAGTAGCGTTAATGTCTGAGCAATCCATATGGCCGTACATGAGGACTATACATAGTTAGCCATAAACCGTTCGACGAATTCTTCTCTTTTCTGCGAACACGTCGCATGGCTATCATTTGTATGATAGTGTCGCATGTAATTGCATTGACTGTTTTTTTACACTGCACGTTCAAGCTCTGTTGCAAGCTCGACCATTTGCGATAAGCAAGCGGTGTGTTAGGCCTACATAGCTTTAAAATGTACTTGGTGGTATCTCGGCAGTAATCAATTTTAGTTTAGTCGCGAGAGGATTAGAGAAACAATGTCAAGTCAATCCAAAGGCACTTTTATTAAACATGACATACCTTATCCTTAAGATTTATCTATTACACATATATATATATATATATATATATATATATATATATATATATATATATAAAAATTGACCTGGCAATTACCTACCACAACTGGACTGTAATAGTGCATTATGGTAGTACTCGCTTTTAGCTAACCAGTAAAACGAATATTTTGTTTATATAATAAAATCTATTAACAGCGCTAGAAGGTCAACGTCAAGTTAATAGAGTGTCAGAGCATTAACGCCTGGGCATTTAGCGTCGCACACTTTTATTGCGACGGGCTTCGGCTAGGTCACTTCTGAATCAAGTTTGTCAATTTAGGTTAAGTGTGCCATCAAGATAGTGCACTCTTCCCCTAGCGCGAAGCTGCAGGCGACTTCTATTGCACTTGCTTTTGACGTTCAGAATCATATCGTGTCAATTCTGCGGTCTCTTTGTTTGGCGCATGTAAGCCTGGTTGAGGGCCAAAGGTGTGGATTGTTGTGGAAAGCGTTTCCCTGTGTGAGTCCGATAATAACAGTACAGCGTCTGGGAAAATCGGATACTTGCTATACACTTGCATTTGTTAAATTACATTCACTTTACTAAGTAAATTCACTTTATGGAGGTGACACTGTTTATGTGTAGTAAACATGAGTGCGGTACTAACAGTATATCTCACTATCGAACAACAGTGTATTCAGTAAAGCACGGTAGCTTTGTCGTAAATGTTACACAGCACAGCTCCGCAAAAAAGCCTGGTCTAACCTCACTCTAACCCAATGTTAGCCTGGACTGGCACGGTGCTTTTTGTGACAGCTTGATAGAGTCGACGCTGTTCATATACGTGTATACATATTTAGACAAAGCTCTATTAGCTTGCATTTGCAGAATGAACCACTACGAAAAAGCAGTACGTGATGCGTTAGCGGTATAGTCATATGTATGTTGTTGTTCTTTTGTTGTTCAAGCACATAAAACGAATTATTAAAAATAAAAATGAAATGTTGTTGACCTTATATCCGCACTGTATTCGCCCTGCGTTCGCTAGGGCTTACAGCGCTCGTTAAAAGAGACCTGGGACGTCGGTTTTCCCGCGCGCCGCACCCTACTGTGTGCGTAGACTAATTGAATTGTCTATAGCGGCCAATTTTAGCGCTTGTTAGCTGTCCCACTGCTACGTAACAGCACCAGCCACCATACACAGCCTGAGTGCAACGTGAAACAAATATTTAATAAGACAACAAGCATTTGTCGTCTCCCAAGACGCTCTCAAATTCTCAAGATCTGTTCGACTTACGTCTTACCGATTGTGGCTGATCCGATGTGTTTGTGCAAGTGCTTAGAGTATTTGGCGGCGTTGCAAGTCCCACCGCATCTTTCTACGCTTGGGGGGGGGGGGCTACTTCGTTGTAATTTTGGTACGCCACTTATCGGCAACTCTGTTATCGTATCGCGCTTTGTGTCTGTATTCACTCGCTTTCTCTTGGTCTCTCTCTCTCTCTATTTCTTTCTATATCTTGCGCTCTGAAAAAATCTTAATTTACACTCTGCATGTCCGCAGCAGTTCTGATCGGATTCGAGGAAGGGGGTCCGGTATGCACACACAACAAGGTGTCTCTGTATCCACCGCTAGTAGATTGTAGTTCGAATGCGTCCAGTTGGCGTCCAGCAAGCGCAACAAGTAATGATACTAGTAACTAATTGTTCTCTCGTTCGTTTGTCCCTCCCACTCAGAGTGGCGAGCGGAGGTCGGTGCCTTCTCATCGTCTATAGGAGAACTCAGACGTCAACTCCTGTGGCCAGGAGGTCTGCGTCCTCGACTCAATTGATTTCTGCCCCTTAACTAGAGCTGACCACAACCATGCCATGCCGCTGATGTTTGCCGAAGTGAACAAGCTACCTGTCGCCAGCCAGTCCGCCAAAGCCAATAATTAAACAGTCACCTGATCACACCCAATCTGATTCGAATGTAGTGGTAGTACGCACGATGTCGTAGCTTTCTCCCATCCCCGCGTGTCAGCCGTGCTGTCGACACCATTACCTGCAGAAAAGTCAAATGATTTGCAATTACCGAACTAACAGAAAACGAAATTCAGTGAAGTAACGCGCGGATGATTTGATATATATATATATATATATATATATATATATATGGATTTGAACAGCGATATAGGAATTGTATAGCTCGTTAAAGTAAATATATTTTCCAATGGAACATGGTCTTTGAGAAGTCTTGTTTCGAAGTGAGAGTAATATTACTAAAATCCGTGACTTTGGTGTTGTTGCCCGTTCATAGGAGCTCCAAATGTGCAGTTGCAAGACAACCAGTCCTCCTAAACAATAAGCACAACGACGTGTTCGTGAGAAAATTCCGCTTTCTCTGAAGAACGTATTACGCCGGCCAGAATATGCGACATGGTCGTTTAGAAGAGAATTCGCAAAAATTAAAGTTATTTTACTAGTCACGCCCAATTTCATCAGAATCATGACCCTACGATAATTTGCAGCGCTTAAAACAGCTGGGCAACTGCGCAAATCATGATAATCATTCTGGTACCAAATGTGTGGCAATTCTAGGTGTGATTGCAAAGTACTTAAGCTTTTTCGGCAGGCATGTCGAGAATTGAGCGCATGCATAATTAACTTTATCATAGAGAAAATTCATTCAAAGGTCATTCGTGCATGCACTCAATATCTTAACCTTTTACCGTAGCAATAGAGGAACTTGCTCGACAAGACGCCGGCCGATGTCCTGCTTTAAGAGTAGAGCCTTACCTTGATACCTTGAAGGTTCTGTGGCGGCGCACTCCTGTGTCTAGGTTAGCTCTGCTGCCGGGTCCTCCGGGGCCAGTGGCCGCATGATTAACCGGGATCAGAGGGCTGAAGGGCAACCGTGCCCGCACCTCGAATTTTTCGCGGTGCCCTGCATCCAGGGCTCTAAGGAGTAGTCCGGTCGTCGTCTTAGCCTATATCAATGTGTTGTGCAGGGCCAGTTTGATGGCGTCTATTGCCGGTCTTTGAAGCCGTCTATTGTCTAAGCTTCTAAAGGTGAAGCTCATTCATAGATGTCTCCTTTAGCCCGGTCATTGTGTCATATGCTTTGCCAAGGTCAACGACCGTCATGAAATCCGAATGCATTATCTTAGACGCTGCAAATATGTCCGCCAAGCAGGTCGGTTGATATCATCCAAACAATAGATTTTTTTATCTAAAAAAAAATCTGAAAGGAGTGAAAAATTACAATCTGGAAGAATAGGGTGCGATCTTTCATGGCTACGATAGAATATTTTAAGAACAATTTGTGGAGGCTACCTTAAATGTATCTAGACGTTGTCATATAATACAAACCGCATATGGAGGCACAGTTTGTGGAGCTTTCGGCAAAGGCTTCTTTTAAACTACCAATCTGCTGGCAATACTTTTCGGTGTAAATATTGTTTCCTTATTCTATAGAAGCTTATGGGGCAACTCGCTTTTTAGACACATAGAGTGGTCATCTTAGAGGTGTCAGCCAGCTACTGCAACAGTGTTGAGTCGGATGCAATACTTCAACTATGATTTTCTGCCAACTATAAGCAGTTATTTTATCCGTATCCACCGTGGAAGCAGGACCTATCCGCGGTTAACTTATTACATCAAAATCGCTACTACAAAGTGTCCTTATTAGGCCAATTACCCAAGGCAGCAGGGTAAGACACAAAGAGGGCAAAATATGAATTTACATTTAGACCGCACATAGTCTCCCCGGGGACCCAATTGCCACGACGAATTCATGGCTACTGATGGAGTGGGACTCCTGATTCAGATGCTTCAGCCGCGTTTTGCTGACGACCGCCTTATCAAAAGGAGCTCCCTCTCCTCAAAATTTGCTAGAAACTCAAGTTGACCGGACTTCATTGGTACCTGTTGGTACCTCTGGTACCTGCAAATAAGTGGATAAACTCTAGACAACCAAAATTTTTTTACCACCACCAGTTTCCATTAACGACTCAACTGTCAACCAACCCCAGCCACGTCAACACTATGAATTCTACCCGTTGGAATAATACATTAACAACCTACTGCTCAGACCGTACGTCGTTTTCATCCCATATACTACCAGCGGTGGCACACAAATGTCTAATCTGGGATATATAATTACCTCCTTATACATATATATATATATATATATATATATATATATATATATACATATATATGCAAATAGCCAATATGCTTCAAGCGTTTTTATGGTATATTGGGGCGGAAAAGGTCATATTCAGGAATGGTAGTGGCCACGAAGAGATGTTGTGCGGACGTGGCCAACCCAAAATCGCTCCTCAAAATATACGCTTGCTAGGATATTATGTGTTTGATAAAAAGTGGCATACCAGTCGATTCAGAAAAGGGTCCTCTTTGTCTACAAATAATCTATTGTTGGCTAGGTAAATGGAGACAGTCGTACAAGGGAGAGATTGTAAAAAAATAGAAATCATAGAAAACAAATAGATCATGATGTCTTATCTTTTAGCTTTTTGTTCAATAACCTGGCAAAAAAAAAACTCGACATATAATATAAACACATTTGATGGAAATTATTTGGAGGCCAAACTATGGGTGGTTCAGCCTGTGGTTGTGACGTTATTGAACTTAAAGATGTACATATAAGGTTAAAACGCAGCTGATATTTTTGGCCTAAAAGATGAACTGCATCATTTGTAATACATTCAAAATGACATGAAACTAGATTTGGAGCATGTAAACTTTCTGCACATCTACTAATAGTTAATAACTGCTAAATCTTTGTCAAAGCTGTGTGCGGTATATTTCTTGTTTGTTTGTTGTATTGTTTAGCCCGTTAGGACGTAGACCGTAATGGAGATGTCTTTGGGTTTTGATGTGGTGGGATAACCAGTGAGCAGTCGATACGCTGTTGGCACTTAAGGACCATAGAACCTGAATTCGCTAGTTCTAGCTGGGTATGAATGTAATCTTTGTCGACTACTTTTGATTATGCGAACTACGGCGTCCCATTACATCAGCACTTGTCGTCACGACTCTAATACTCGTGAAACATTCGGTTGCTGTCTTATCTTCAAATGTATCAACTCTCCTATACGTCGTTCCGTCACCGTTGTTGCTTGTCTGGTGTCGGGTGAATAGCCGTAGAACGATGTTAAGTTGGCGTATCATAACACACATTTAAAAAATAAATAATCGCGTAAATGGAATTAATAAAAAAATAAAAACGTCACGTAAATGACCTTGTATAAGCCTATGCTATGATACAACACACGTGCTGTCGTGATGAATGATAGTGTTTGTAAGGGTAGATACTTGCTTCGTTAAACCTTAGCTACTTCGGCGACGAGGAATTGTTTCACCAATAAGTTCGGGGGTAAACTATTCCTATAAGTACTTCCGCTATCAAACAATAGATACGTTTTGTACAAAGCAGCTTTTCAGTGACCTAGTAGCAGTAGTTGTAGAACTAGTAGCAATACTATTTGTGTATAAACCTAGTGTTTCATTAAATAAAAAAATTGTATAAAAGTTACTCGTTAAACGTCATTTTTTATTTATTGTGTTTACATAGTGCTACTACTGATGCTACCGCCACTAAACGACATATGTAAAAGTTTTATTGATATCTCGGCATATTGTCATTCAATTGATTAACCTGCTATCGAGTAATATTCAGTTTACCTGCTGTTTCACTGAGGCGTGGTCGTGCTGAATACGAATTATGCACGCAAGAAGAAGCCTACGACCAAACACTGCCCACACAGGGAAGCATGGATTTTTTTCTGGCCAAAACCAGAATTTGTACTATTTCTCCCACCTCCCTTCTTTTTCGTGACAGTCAACAACGTTGCTGGTCATTGGTTACGGGACGCGCATAATAGAAAGAGAGAGAGATAGAGAGAGAGATGGAGCGATGTTCGCACTGCAAGTGCGCCGTTGGGAATGTGCACTATCTTGGATGGGTCGTTTGTTCCGCTGGGATTCATGACATTATGAGCGAAGAGCGCACATAGCGTGCGTGCGTGCGTGCATGCCATGTCCGTCGTCTTTTCAAACATACACAAATACTCATGCCATTTATGTATGAGTAAATATCATCTGGGTCATCACCATTGAGTGGCATGTGAGTGGTATCACACACACCACTCAATGATGATCCAGTACCATACCGATTAGTAGAACAATGCGGCACTCGGCACACCACGGGCATCGAAATTGCGCCGTCGGATTGTGCCCAAGTATGCGCCTACGAGATGTGCGCTCGTTCTGTCGTTTGTGTGATGAAGGCGTAGGAACTTCTCGCCGGCGCCGCCCATCGAAGGGAGGCATTCAACGATCCGGCACCGCACGTCGTTAGCCGTTGTCGGCAGCGGCGGAGCCTTATCAGGTGTTGCTTCGAGAAAGAAACGTGGGCCCCTGGATTTCGACACTGCCCCGTTGTCGTTGCACCCCACTCTAACACTGCCCCGTAGTCGCGCCCCACTCTAACACTGCCCCGTAGTCGCGCCCCACTCTAACACTGCCGTAACCTCTCCATTGAAACGTGTCTTCCTCGGAAAACCGCTTCAAGGTCTGTCGCAAACACCTATGCATACTTTGGCCGCATACCACGCCCGTATGTGATAAGGAAGTCAGGCGAAGAGAAAGAGAGATGCTTAGGCAACGAGTCGAAGAAAAAGCAAACAACGAGCAAGGAATAAGGGCAGACGACTGCCCAATTTGGACCACTAGAGTTTGATGTCCATGGTTTGATATGAAACGGTATGCGGACCGCTGGCCTGGTTTCATATCAAACCATGGCCAACTACATCATGCTTGAATAACCGCACGTAGGAGTCGCTCAATATAGTGCGCGATGACAATTTTCGCTTAGCTTCGATCGCCCAACAACGTCTGTTACCATACAATTGTACGTTCGTGCACCCTTGCTAATTCCAAACGTTAAGGATAAAATTTGACTACTCACACTCATTGGTTCAGTTTCCACTGGAACCACGCCATCAAAAAATATGTGTGCTAAGTTGGACAAAACGACTTTCATCAGACCTATTACGAAAGGCCCGCAATTCAGAAAAAAACTACGAAATGCGGCTTATCTTGATCTCTCATGAAGTATGTGCAACGCATAAGTTCGAAAGGTGACATACTGCACGTCCTTTCGCCTATGAGCCCCAATTACTTGCCGCCGGATGCTTCGGGCGCCTGTTGAAGGCACTTAAGCGTGGCACCTAATCCTGTACTGGTGCGAATACATTGCTAGATTCAGGAATTAATTGCAAATGGTAGTGAATGCCTAAACAGATGCCTAGAGTTATTTTCTTGAGGAGGTTGTTTTGGATTGTAGACTGTCGTTTGTCTTCTACAGGTTTATCATTGCCATAAGGCATATCTTCAATGCACGAAGGGCCGGACATGTTACTTGGCCGGACACGGCCGCTGACTTAATAATAATAATAATATAAATATTACTCATATGACAACAATAATTGTAGCTCACACCCGTCTATGTATATAAGTGAAATTAATGTGATTGTATATCATCATCAGATTTATTTCACTTATATTAAGTAATATAGTATTATACTTGATAGCAGACTCATGATATTTCGTACACACATGATGGTACAGTCGACAGCTGCGCTTTGTGTACTCTTCATGGAAGTTCGTATTTGAACAGACCAAGTGATGATAGCTATGAACCCCCGTAAGACTTGTTAAACTTTATTCCGAGACGTTAAACATAATTATATTCCAAGACAAAGTTTTCGAATGACACTGTACGCGGCTTGTAATCTCAAACAAAGTGTCTCGACAACCGATACAAGGTCTTGCAGCAGATAAAGCGGCTCTTCTGACAAGCCAAGCACTCGCTTCATGTACATTATGAAGCGTTTTTCAAGCGAATCCAAGCTTGCCCGAGTCAGGTGTCTCCAAACCCTCTCTAAAATATACATTAGCCCTGGAACAATCTTGAGGTAAAAAAAAGTGCTACTGCAGTTGGGACAGACAGTCGCCGGACTTCGCCGTGCTCTCCATAAAGAGAGGCTAGAGCTGCGCGTACTGTTCGACGATGTGTGCAGTGAACCAGTCGACCCTGTCTTCTGAACTTTACAACCTTGGTTTTGATGGCGTTTAAATGCAGTTCTTTTAAGACAAGGAACAATCTCTGCCAGAGAAGTGATGCGTTTAATGGTACCTGGGTTGTAATGAGCGACCACTACGTTATCTGCATATATCAAAACTATGGCTTCTCGGTACACCTGTCGAAAATAGTCGACACATAGGCAAGTGGAAGAGTGAAGGAGACGCAGCCCAGTGGGCCCCTTTACGGATTCCCACAATTTGCCTTACCCGCAACACATCCTGTCCACTCAGTACGAGTGAGGTGTCTTCATCAAGGAAGCTAAAAACTACGCTCACTAAATAACCACCGACCCCTGTGTGTTGGAATGAATTCAAGCCAAGGCCCCTGACACAGTCTACAAAGAGTGCGTACAAATAGCCTCCGGGTTTTGTCACAGGTCCTTCTATCTCTGATTAAAGCACGTGGTCTGCATCACGCGGTCACTAATCATCCCCGATCCCTTCAAAAGCCAAATTGCTCCGGCAAAGGGTCTGGTCGGCCACGTATTCGATCTATTGCAAAAGTAATGTACAGATGCTCGTAGAACACCTAGTCTGGCCACCACCATCTTTTCGCTCGTGAGAGAGCACCGGGCCTGACTTTTTCTTCTACCTCAGAAGACAGATTCATAGTATCCTGTTCTAGTGTGAGTGGACGCTCAATCATTAGAGCTATGCACACTGTCTTGCAGGTACCTAGAATACTGCTTAAACGACTCGTCACCCTTCGTCGCTGGGCAGGTGGCTAGCAGCTTTAGTAATGTATGTACGGGGCGAGAGCTCGAGCACCCTACGGTGGGCGAGACAGTAGGCTTGGGAAAACCAATATAGTGATCTCCTCTGCTTTGATGTCTTCCACCTGACTGCATTTCTCATAGCTCTCTCTAGCAGTTTACAGCAAGTGTCAACATCACGACCCACATTGAGGCTATCAATTGCTAAAAGTGAAAGGTCTACATGCCTCATGTGGCAATTAAGCGTAAATCGCCTGGCTGTTTTTCCCAAATAGTAGAAATATTTACAATAGCTTACAATGGTAGGTATTTCTATACAGGCACGTCCAGCACGGTGGCGTGGTGCATTCGCGTGCGTCTCGCGGCCGGAGGAGATACATAGGTGAACGAGTTCGAGCCCCACCTATGCACATTGTATTTATGGGGTCCGTTTTACAAAGCAATGCGGAGACAGTTCTTCTAGTTTTTAGCCACGTCGAGAAAATCGAGGCTTCTCTGTCAATAAAGGTGTGATGATGAAACAATAGGCCAATGATGCTGCACCCGTTATGACTTACAAACGTGTGGCCTTCGCGCGCAATTGCACATCTCAGACCAAAATGTTCCATTAAACGGAGCAACACCTCTCCTTAATCGTTAGTAGACCCATCATCAGTGCAGGTATTAAAGCCGCCACCGACGATGGTTGGCAATAGTAAGTCGACCTGATACAGCAGAACTCGCCGTGTCAGCAACCTCGCAGGGAACCCTCGCATATTCGTAGAACCCTCGCATATAAGTAATACCCTCGCATATAAGTAATACCCTCGCATATCATCGATGTGCAGTTCCTCCCTCTGGTAGGTCTTCGTAAGGCGTGCAATGTCCAGCGACGTAAGCATGTCAACTGACTTTAGCTCTTGCGCTTTTCTAAATTCCTCGCAGTTTCGAAGAAGCAGCCGCAGATGCCTGCTCAATTCCTGCTGCGCTTTGCGTACTCGCCCTCCTACCAGCACTACGCAGAAAGCGGCATCTTTACTCTGGGTCTGCATTACCGCCTGCGTTACAGAATTGTGTATGTCGACGAACCAGGTGTGTGGCTCGAATGCTGACGTTTTGGCCGCCAGCTGGGCAACTCTCAGCGCACTGAACCAGCCTGGGCCAGCGTACACTTCCAAATTGCCCACCTTGTGAGCTGCGCTGGCTTTCTACATGCGAAGCTTTGTTTTGGCGCTCCTCCTTCTCCGTTAGACGGTGACAGGGCCAGCGTTGTCCTCTTCGTCTTTCCTCGCCTTTGTGGCAGTCTCCGTTGGCGTTGTTGTAGCTGCTGCTGCTGCTGTTTCTGCTTTCCTCGCCGTTGGCCTCTTGTCATCCATCCATCGTCTCATTTCTGTCGAGGATAGTGTTGCGGTGTTACTGTTGGTGTTGCTGCCGCCAAGTACCGCTAATGCTGCCGCTGCTGTTGAGCTTAGCTGCTCTAGTACCGCGCTAACCTCCGCTCCTAAAAGCTGCCCTTGCCGCTTGCTCTAGTGACGACGTCACAATCCGGCTTTACACTTTTTCAAGACAACCGCCGCCTTCCGCCAACCGTGACTTCTTGTTCTTCCGCGCGTGTCCTGGGCGTGTGTCTGTTTTCTTCACGCTAAGCTTTCCCTCGTTTAGCGTGGGGTTTTACCACCCCTCCTCGATGGTCTCGGAATGCGCAGTAAGTTGTTGCACTTGCGGAGCCGCTTTATCACCGGCGACCTTTCGTTGGGGCTCCGCATGTCTATGCCGTATCGCGAACGTTGTCTGGTGCCCATTGGCACCACAACCAGCTCAGTCGTACTCTACAGAAACCTTAAACAAAATTCGCTTCATGCGGCATTTTATGATCATGTTTTTTTTTCAATGATAGAGCCGTTAGTCTTGTTGGTGCCCGAGTTATGTGTGAGTAGTTAAAGAAGTTCTTAGAGGGAAATTTGATATTAGCTTTTCTAGAACGAGCAGCTGTGCTTTAAAAGCGTTCCAAAGACGTCGGTGTAGCTAGGTAACTAAGCGCTGTGGGTCTTTTTTTAAAACGTCTAGTCCATTCGTCAACATCTGCCGGATTGCCACAGGCGCGATGCTTAGCCAGTAATAAATTAAAATAAGCAGCATTCTTACTTGGTTACAATGTCTAAACTCTAGTTAATTTAAACTTCACTTAAAATAGTGTATAACCATTAAATACGTTGACTAAATAAAGGAAAAAATTCCCAGCAAAGCAACTAAGCTAAGATTAACCTAGCTTAAAAGTAACATTTGCCTTACGTGTAATTCGGTCCTCCAAGACCTACAAATGTGTAGGAGGAAGTATCCTTTTGTTGTTTACTTTTGGACAGGAGTAAACCGTATTATGCGTTATCGTAGACTAAGCAGGGCCAAAGACGCGTACGCCTGAATCATAAGCACGCCCCATACAAACTTACCCAGTGCCGGTTGGTAAAATAAAATAAAGTTATAGCAATTAGTGTTTACGCATAAGATGCATATATACGGTTAATCGCGGCATTCCATTTTTATTTTGATAAAACGTACTCTAGCCATTATGCGGCTGTTGAGAGGTGCAGATATTTGTGGCTGCAAGCCACCTTCTATAAATTGAATTCTGGTCAAACTCCAACTGTTACGCCGAAAAATAATACTGCGTCCGTAAGAAAAGCTCAATTGCTTCTCCAGGGTCTGTCTTACAAACCATACTGAATTAAAAGGCTTTGTTTAATAACAGGAACGCCAGTTTATTTCATACAGTTCTGAATATAGTTTCTAGAATTATAAAAATATGCATATTCAACCTCTCTGTGCCTAAAAAACTCAGTGTATAGACAACAAGTGTCTGTATTTTTCTTCCACCCGTACGTCGATTGTAGAAAGGCGTCTCTAGAAGCACTCAGCTTCAAACAGCACTGTCGCCTGAAACTCTCAAGTACAAATCGTATGTGCAATTTTGCAAGAGACTCTGGCCTTTTTGGGACGTTACGTGACATCCACCTTTCTTTCAGTTTTGCTTCTTAATCTTTACCATCTTTAATCTCTTTTCCGACTTTCCGAGACTTCTAGATGTCCAGAGTCCAGCTGACTGTGTCTAAGGTTGTTCGCCACCCAGCGCAACCTGAGAAGACCTTGCCGGGCCTTTGGGCCTCGAGGACCGGTCTCTGCCTAAAGCTTGTTTTGGGATCTGTCGTACTAAGCTTGCCCTGTAGCAGCCGTCGCGACGGACATTATTTCCTTGTAAATCTTTTATGCCTGCTGCTGCTACAACCACTGGCTACTGCTGATGCCGCCAAGCCGACAGCCGCAATAAAAATTCATTTCGCTCGTTTGCAATCATGACCACGGCCACAGGCACACCAGTATAGAGTTTCTGATCCCCGTACGACGGGCGCCTGGCGTTCGGTCTGGTCCTTTTACTCTCCGTATCTCCCTTGTCCCCGATTCTGTTTCCCGGTTCTCCTCCCCGGTTTCTCTCTTCAGTTTTCTGCCTCGATCTCCGCGCCCCTCGTGTCTAGCACATTGCCGCATTTGTCCGCTATGAGAAATGAACACATACAGTTCGTTGGAATTTACCCATCATCCCAAGAAAACGCTGGCGTCGAAAACGTTGTCGGCAATATTCGATAAATGGATGCATCGAACATTTACAACAACAACAACACCACCAGCGGCGTCTGCGGCAGCAACAGCAGTAACCACGAATAGACAGATCGACGAGTTTAGTTAGTCTATCAAGCACCATTGCGTCTGTCTGCCGGTTCCACATGGCGTTGTTACAGTCGGTGGCGGGGTTTAGCTTGACCGCACTCGGCAAGCTTTTGACCAGGCGATATTGGCCGGGACACAGACACCGCCATTGTAGCGTCGTAGCGAAGGAAATACCGCACCCAGGGCCATCGTACTACCAGAGAATCCAGCAGATCTCGATTAGAGTGCTAAGCTAACTACTAGCTTCGAATCGAGATTCAGCCGATTTCCAATATCGCACACTGAGCTTGCTTTTCCACCCGCCCTGCCCCTAGCCGCAACATTGCATCAAAAGCAGTTAAATATTGGACAACCAGCTGCCCTTGATTATGATATCGCGTACATGTGTGTCGATGTTCTGCAGCTCGTCTAACGATCTGGACTATTTAGCGGCTATGTACGTAAAGTAATACGATTATAAGCGCGTACTAATCTTCCGGCCGCAAATGACTCGCAATGATGCTATCCGTACGACTATATGCACTGCTTTGAGGAATTTAAAGTCACGTTTATCCGTCCTATGTAGCAGTTTATGGGCCTTTCGATAGGGCGACTATAGCAAGTTAATTGCTAAAACGGGAACCGTACACAGTATACACAGTTGAAGTGTTTAGACAGCCGTAACAAGAGCTACACTTTAGAGACAATAATGAATCTACATATAGAGACGGATGGATTTATGTTATTGTCTGCGTACAAAAAAATATTTAACACTCGGTTGTATATAGAGTTCCATATTTAGAACAACATTTCTGTAAACAAAAGCCGGACAAACTGTCTTCCATCAAAGAACGTTGTGCTCTTTGCATATCGGATATGTTGTCTAATGTATTTTAAATTTAATTAGATCATTATCTACGTATTAGACATAAGTAAGTACATGTTAGGTAATATAAAATATCTAACGGACGCATACGATCTTAAGGCGAGGCAAGCGAACATCGGTAGTAAGTAGTTGCGTTTAGAATTTTATTTCAGATTCATAATTTTCTGTCTATCAAACGGTTTATAGAACTCGTCCAAGTCTTTGACGTCATCCATTGCTGTTCTCACTGCTGTTGCCCCTAGTCATGTTATTTTTGCTGCTATTTGAGTTGTTGATGCTTCTAGGTTTGTTGTTATTGTTGTCCCTGTGTATGTTGCTGTCTTTTGGTAATGTTGTGGTTCTGTTGTTACTGTTGTAGCTGTTATTGACGACGTTGTTGTGTCTGTTGTTGGTAACATTGCGGTCATTTTTGTTGTTTTGTTGGTGTGCTTTCTGTTGTTAATAATGTATGGTTAGTTTTGTTGTGTTGGTTGTTGTTGTTGTTGTTGTTGCTATTGTTGTTTATTTTGTTCCTGCTGCGCTTGTTGTTGTTGTTCATGTTGTTGTTCCTGCTGTATTTGTCGCTGTTGTTCGAGTTGTGGTTAACGTTGCGGTTGTTGGGGGGTCTGATTTGTACTGCCATTGTTGTGGGCGTCGTTGTCCCCCATTAAAGTTGCTTGCGACGTTTTGTTAACCACCCTTGCCCCACATAACAACATACGAGTGCGTCTAGTATCCATTCTGACAGGGGTCGACGCCAACAAGTAGTAACCCAACAGTAGCAGGAGGCGCAAAATGTGTATAAGCTGGCTAAGCCGGTTTCGTGGTCGCCGCCCCCGCCACCCCCACTACCGCCGCCGACCATCCCAACCCCTAACCCTGCCGCCCGGAGGTTCTAGCATCTCATTTTTTTTCGTTCCTTTTGTCTCTCTCCTCTCGCGCGCTCTCTCTCTCTCTCTCTCGCTTCCCCTCTCATTTCCTGTCTTGTTCTTAAGTTTCTCTCTGCATTGATATCTTCCTGTTCGAGCGCATTTTTGTCTCTCATGTGCTCACCCTCTCGTCTTCTCTTCACCCTCCCCCGCTCGCTTGCTCGATCTCTCTCTCTCTCTCTCTCTCTCTCCGTCTCTCAATAAACTTACAACTCCCGGGGGAGCCGTTTGAAAACGAAAACACCGCTTTGCTCACATCTGCTCTCGTAACTGCCGATATATACTTGTAGTCTGGGTCGAGCTCGGCCATTCCTCCCTAACTTCGCCCCGCACCCCCGCCCCGCGCCCCCGTGGCAGGCAAGTCTGTCTGCTTGTCTGTCTGACTGCGTACTGTCGGCTGCGCTCTTACCGCATTACAAGGTGATATCAACGGACAAGTTTCGCTCGCTTCTCGCCGCTCCTCTTGGTGGAAAGCCCACCCCTTTTTCCTGCCCTGTTTCCCATGTTTTTCCATTCGCTAGCCCGATCATCTCGTTTGCTGCTTCGGCGTTGCCTTGCGCTATCCTGCCGTTCCGTCGTCACACTTCCGCAGTCGTTGTAGCAGTGTTATTTAAGCTACAAAATGCGCGAGACAAGGTTCGTTTGTTGTTTACCGACCGCACCGTCTGCACCAGCTGTAGCAGCAGCAGCAACAACGACAACAACAACCGCATTGTCTGGAGCTGCAACAACAACAACAATAGCGTTATATGTAGCTTAAACCACAACAACATCTGCAGCACAACAACAACAACAACAATAATGTCCGAAGCAAAAACTTTTGCAGCAACAACAATTCATCCACAGCAACAATAATATCATCCGCAGCAATAAAAAGAACTTCTGCAGCAACCACAACGACAACAATGACTAATAACGGCAGCACAAATAACAGCAACATCTGCAACAGGAACAACAACGATGACTGTCAATCGCTTCGTTAGAAACGCTGGAGAAAATGCAACCAATCTACTCACTCATACAGCCCACCGCCATTGGCGTCACTACAGCAGCAGCAGCAGCAGCCGCCGCGTCTCTCGCAGTTCGACGGCAGCGACCAGAATATTCGGCGGATTCGCTGAGATTTGGGAAACGCTTTGTCCATGCAAATGTGCACATACGAGTATGCTGCTACGCGTGCTGTCCAAATCGACAATCGTAATACATTGATTACGATTGTTACAATGATAACTGGTCTTGTAGTTGAAAGGAGCGGTGGAGTTTATGATCGTGACCTTGGCTTGACCGTTCCACCTGCTCTTTAAGTCAAGGGACTTGAAAAAAAAAAAAAAAAAAAAAAAAAAATATATATATATATATATATATATATGTTTTATATTGCGTTACCTGTACACTCCTAGCATGTTTAAACACACAAAATATATCACTGCATCCGGAAATCGAACCTGTAAATCGAGCGCAGCGATTTTTTCCAACTAGGCAGCGGAACCCAGGGAAGTACTGCGCACTGGCTGCTCAGGCTATGCCGCTACCACGAACTGGGAAACAAACGCCTTACAAGGCACTGAGATAATTTTCTGTAGCCGTTTGACCTTGTCGGCAAAGTACTGCTAACAATGCATACGTTTTCCGAAAGTTGTTAGCGATCAAACAAAACAAACACAACTAGGCTGTGAGGAAGTGTTTATAATATACGCGTTGTCACAAACCATCTTGATAAATGTGCCCTAGTAACATTCAAGCATGCGTGAATAATCCCCTATGCAGGCAATTACGACTAGCAAAATATTTAGATGTAGCAGACAGAGACGGAAACACTCTTACGACGGCACGCTGAACGCACGGCTGCCTCCCTCCGCGCAGACTGCAAAATTTTGCTACGCCGCAGGGTAATTGCGTCCTGACATACAAGGACAACGGCGTAGATTTCAAAGTCGGCGTGGATACCGAGTTTAAAGGCATAAGGGCAGATCCCGAGACATCTAACAATTTAGTTACACAATAGCATGGTACTAAGTTCTGGGATGTCTCTCTAAATAATAAAATCGTTCTTAGAATACGCTCAATTTGCGAATGTGTGATATAAGTTTAAGCCGTGTAGCAATCAGCGTCGAAACAAAGCGTTTACTGTAGGGGACATTACAAGATTAGTTGACGAACAGAGTTACATCACTTATACAAACGGTAGCGCAGAAGATCTGTTTATTGCCAATGTATTATCTGGCTGACTAAACATAGTTCATGATCTTATTATGCACGAGGTTAAGTGTGCACATGTGAGAGTATGTTATCAATCATCGGTAAAAAAAATAATCAATGATTTGCTTCACTTTTCAAAAAGTGTCACTAAAATGTAGCTTTTTACTCTTCTACAAATATTGGAAATAGTTCATATGCTATATTTTTGTTTCTTGGACTCTATTCACTAAGAAGTCAACACTTCAGTCAGCTATGTTATGCACGTTCGTTTCTTTACCGATCCTTCATTACTATACTTCGGATGTTTCTAACCATCTCTGGCGTAGTGATTTCCTAGATCTCCGGGGCGTGCTTTATTACAGGTTGACCTCCAAATACGTTAAAATGATTTCTACTAAAAATAAACGGTAGTGTAACGCTGGTAGAATCGCCTTTGTGCTAAGGCTCTAATTTGTGCCGCTGTCTACTTTCTTTAATGTAAATGCTTAATTACTCCACTAAATTCGCATTTCCTAATTTTTACGACAATTTCTTCTATGCTATAAATAAATAGGTACTTTAAGGACAATGTGGTGAATTACCGTTCAAAGTCCCAATTCCAAACACAATATTGTACCTTTAAGATAACAACATCGGTCGCGCTCTTAGGAAAATTTCTCTATCTAAGCCATTTTCTAGTTCAAGGTAAACAAAGCTGTACACCACACTGACTGATTTGCGGCTTACTAAGACGCAAGTCTGAGCAGAGGTAGTAAACGCCGACCGGAACTTGCATCATGTCAATTTTTACCGGAAGTTTGATTCTAAGTCTATTTTATTTTTTTCACAACAGTGAGACCTGACTCGCCCTAGCATCTGATTGTAGTCATGGTAGTCGCAGTAATAGTAGAAATACTTGAAGTAAAAAGCAGAAAATGTTGCTATTGTGATTGTTGTTGCTATAATGGTTATTGTATCGTGGTACGTACCCGTCGGCGTCACAGTATTTGCGGAACAAAATAGCTAGGCCCAATCAGGAAATCATTAGCTATGCACCCATCCATTCCATTTCCCCTCACCTGTCCACCCAGCATGATCTTCTATTAACTGGCTAATGCACCTTTTGCTACTCCGACGACGACAAGAGCGACTGCTAGTACTACAAATCCGACTATTACTATTAACTATTACAGGCATTGCGAGTCGGTTCGTGGCAGCTTTTTGGACGCTCCTACGCTCGCAACAGCGATAGAAATTGATTCTGTAGAAGGGTGGCGAAGGTGAACAAGGGCGTACCCAGGGCTCATTAGGTTGGCGGACGCTTTTTCCTGCTGCTACTCTTGCTCAACGCCTAGCTGCTCCAGCTGCTGCTGCTGATGGCACTGTTGTTGTGGTTGTTGTTCGTGTGTCTGCGTTTGTTTTTAACAATGTGATGATCATTATTAGTATTATTGTTATTGTTTTAAGTTGGAATGCTGTTGCTAATGCTAGCGCGGGTGGTGTATACATTGTTGCCAGGGGCAGCTACAAGGTTTTGTAGAGCCCCTTGTGTTGTCGTAGTGAATACTGCCGATGCTGTTAGACCCGTTGCCACCGCTCAAGTGCAGAGAGGGCTTTTGATTTACGTCTAGGCTGCGTGACTTATGTCTGCCGTTGCCTCAAGGGCATTGCGCTATAGTGTTACCTGCCACTGTAGCGCCCAAAAGCTTTGGCAATTTCGACTTCAATACATATTATGCTTCGTGAAGTTACGCAAGCGTTTAGCCTCATCGCATATTATAGGACAGTAAAACAGCGTTCAGGGAACTCTCTAGTAGAGGGAGACAATGCTGGTTTAGTACGTATTAGTCGACCTCAAATTATTACCGGAAGAATTTGCGGGATGCCGCATCTGTGGTTGGACAAAAGTACCTCTATGGGCCGTTTCGGACTCGGAGGCCTACTTTTAGAGATGCTCAGCTCGAAAAAAAGCTGGGATGCGGGCTCTGATTTTGTGGAGACTGTTATGAGAGCGAAAATAAAGCTGACGGAAGAGAGGCGGCAACGCATGGAGCGCCGCCAGGCCGAAGATTGAGAGCCACACTAGCGGCTCCCTACATGCACTGAAGTAATACCACAAGTGTCCCGGTCATGTAGGTTAGGGGGTTACCAGGTTTTCAGTGGGTTTGAGAGTCCCACACTACCCAGACCAAAGGGTGTGCGTTATGCATTTTTGTTCCTGACCCCTGTAAAAAAATACTTTTGCTGCAGCTAAGCCTTTAAAAAACTCACTGGAAGGTCGGACATTTTACAGTTGCGCGATTTGCTATAAACGCGGTTTAAAATCAATCTACATGGTACTTATTTTTGTTACTTCCCAAGAACGCCTTCCTGTAGCACTGTAGTTGGCATGAGCAGTTTGCAATTGTAGACAGGCGATGCTACAAGTGTCTTGATCCACCCAGTATACCAAACTAAATGGCCCAATATCTTAATACTAAATTAACTCAAGCGCCGTAACCCGTTCGGCGCTCTGTTTGCATAAAAGTTCGCTGATGTAGGATGATTAAGCCTTACGCACCACTTACATCAAACGTCCATGGGGTGTTTCGCATTGCTTGGTAAGATGGACCCCATAATTACAAATGGGCAACGGTGTTTGGTCCCATCTACAGAAACTCGACGCATCGCAATGCAAAAGAATTGACACGGGTTATCGTCAGTCACTTAATAAAGGATGCTGCCACATGGGCGGCATACATCTACTCCTGGTTTTAAACGCCGTTATGCGCTAAGAAAACGCAGCTCAAGAAGGCTTGTCGACAGCCATAGTTGATATATTTTACATTGAAGCTTACACGTACAGAACCGTAAAATTTTACCAGAACGTTTCCGCCCCCTCTTTCCATTGAGAAAACATATTTTCTTGCCAAGTTCTACCAAACCTCAGAGTATGTATCTAACGTCCTGATATATCCTTGCCAAAAAGATAGCAAATATGCATGCCTTCACCTACGATATGGCGGCGGCTACATAACGCAGCACCATCACTTTGGTACAAAAACAATGGGCATCAAATTGCTATTGCCTGAGAGTATTTTTTGGTTGTACATTTTTGGTCGTAATCGTTAAATTGTACGGTTATGCACGTGCAGGCTTCAACATAAGACATAACAGCATGTTGACCTTTTATGCCTGTCCTTAATCCCGCAGTTTGCCTTCCGCTAGCTTGCGTCGGATGTCATTTAGATTACGCAGAATTTGTCGCCAAATGATCACTGCTGTATGATCGATTCCTTCATGCGTTGACTGATTCTTCCGCAAAAAAATTAAATTTTGCATAACAATGTAGGAGAACAAAAACGCAGAGTGACTACTTTTATAAATTTCATGCTGCTTCACCAAATGTCTTCAAAGATTTTCCATGGGATTCAGGTCTGGACTTAATGCCGGGCAGTCAAATAGTGGCACTCCTTGTTCTTTAAAAAAAAGGCTATAGCGCTAGCCGAGGTATGAAACGTGGCGTTGTATGATTGAACAACTGCGTCAGGTCCCCCAATTCTTCTGAAATTGACTTCTAGCTAGGAACCGACGATACGCTGGTACTTGTCGGAATTGTTTCGGCCCACAATCGCGACTAGATCAGACTTCTCATTATATCCAAACGCGCCCCAATATTTCACAGAACCACCATCATATTAAATTTTATTTCATCCGAAAATACGATGTTTTCCCACTCGTTATCCCAAGTTTGGTATTTATGCGAAAATTCACGCCGTGCGGCAATGTGCGACAAGGTTGCAGTCGCGGCATAAGCTTCCTTTTCGTGTATCGCACGTTTTTGTCAGAACTTAACACTCGGTACATTGTGGATCGGTGCACTGGCACTTCCGAAGTGGTCCTAATCCTGAAAGAAGACATTTCGGTCATGAGTAGCTAACAGTATGATCCTACGCCGATCTCGAATAGTCAAAACTGGCTTACGCCTACTGTCTGCACCTTTGGTTCACTCCAGGGTGTAAAAACCTGCTGATGGTGCTCTTATGCCGTCCTAATCTCGTTGCTATTGCAGTTACTGTATGACCGAACTCAGCATATGCCTCAATTATTGTCTTTTCGTTATTCGAGAGATCCTTTGTTCGACCCATGGTTTAAACATAAGTTTCGTCGTTAGTTCGATACAACGACTGAGCTGAAGAATATTTTGCAGCTATAGAACGACTGATTTAGCTAGACAATATTCCTGACATTTGATCCCCGGGATCGTATATCAGCTGTAGCATCGAGTATCCTTTACAAACAAGAGTTGTGTTGTTAGCATGTTATTGTTGCTAATATTTTGCAACACTGTTTTTTCACACTTTTTTACTTTTTGTTTGAACCGATTGCGAGATTGCAACGAAATTACACCATACTCGTTCATCATGCACACCATGTTCTTAAAATTTCAAGCCATTCAAATAAATCAAGCCGAAATTATTATAAAAAAAACATGAGTTGCTACTATTTTTTTGCAACGCACTTTATATATATATATATATATATATATATATATATATATATATATATATATATATATATATATATATATATATATATATATATATATATATATATATATTTATATATACATATATATATAAATATATTTATATATATATATATATATATATATGAGAGCAAAAGTAAGATATATAAACAACAATGAGCGACAGAAAATAGGTAGGCTGAAACCAGACCCCATCTGCCATACACTCTATACAACAAGGCTGAGGCGCGAGGAATAAGAATCGAAGCATTAGCGGGCTTTCGCTTAGGTCCTTGGCTGGCTGCTCCTAACTAGCGAGTTGTTTCATTCGCTACCGTGATTTGTCTGTTTCCCTCTTCCTCGGTTTCTCTCGACACCGTCTCAATCCCCCCCCCCCCAGACAATCAACCGAACGGAAACAAGCAGCCCACTTGGTTTCTACTACCGCTAAACAAATGACGCCGGTGGCGACAAAAAGATACCAATCAGAGCAATTGTTAATGTTTGTTGTTCTTGTTCCTGTTGCTGTTGTTGCTGCTGCTGATGTTGTTGTTACAGGAACTACTTACTATCGGTGTGGTACTTGTCACGCCACAGCACTGCCGGCATTCAGTAAAGTAGACCTGGCCTAAGCAGGACATTTTTGGCTATGCACCCATCCATTTCCCTTCACCTGTCCTCCGGCTAGCATGGTCTTCTATTGCCTGGTTACTGCACCTGCTAGCCCGACGACAACGACGACGCGGGCGACTGCTAATATTACTACAATTAGGACTTCGACTATTTCTTATTACAGGCATTACTTATCGATGGGCGGCAGCTTTTTAGCCGACTGGCTGGCCGACTCACAGTAAGTGCTGCTATCCCGTCTACGCTTATAACAACGACCTATAACGCTGTAGAGGGGCGACAACGGAAGGGCTAACCTAACCTCATTAGGTGGGCGAGCGTTTTTCCTTGCTGCTGTTGTTGCTGAACTTACTGCTCCAGCTGCTGCTGCTGTTGGTGCTGTTGTTGTAGTTGTTGTTCCTGTGTTTGCTTTTATTATTATTAATAGTCTTTTGTTGTTGCTGCTGTTGCTGTTGTTGTTGTTGCTGGTGCTGATGGTGTAGACATTATTGCGGCTGGTACGAGGCTTGGTAGAGCCTGTTAGTTACTGTCATAAGCTTGCTGCTGATGGTATTAGATTGGCCGCCAAGTGAATTAAGAAAGATATGTTCTAATCGAAGAATACATAAATGCTTTTGAAGACAGGATGTACAGAAGGCTGAGCGACTTATATCGGTTGTTACCACAAATGCATAGCGTCAATGTTACCTGTTACAGCGACACGCGCACACATTGGCATTTTCTAGCCGACCTATTAGTTAGGTTGACATGACATTTAACGATTTCTAATTGAGTGTGAGGGCAAAGTTGCACAGTGCGATTAAGAGACTTTACCGCATAGCAGCCATGCCCGTATCTTTTGTTAAAACCAGGTTGAGCGCGGACCATATATTGATAGCAACAATATCAATGAATCGTGACAATAAACAATAACAATAATGATTACATAAAATAATGTAGTGAATTATGATGTGAATGGTAATGCACCATCTCATTTACTGATTCATCCGTGCTCAGGTTGTTTGTGTCTGATCATGGCCGATTACAGTCTACTCCGGCAGCCACCTCGTCAAAATTGGAAACAAGAAAAACCAATTTAAGAGTGGATCTCTTCATTATATGGAAAAAATATTTTACTTTTCTCTCGATCCTGTCGAGGACGGTAGACTCGAGTGGCTACTATGACCTCTTAAATAACAATAGAAAAAAAAACTGCGAATATAAAAATACAGTCACAACTTCATAGATAGCTAAGACGATAGGTATACTACTAAATAAAAAATCTATATTTCTATAAATGACACTAAACAAAGAAAGATCTATAGATGACACACCAGAGAACGGGTTTCCAAATTAGAGTTACTCGGGCTTACACTCGACTCAACATATTCATATCACAACCCCGTAAGGACAGTTCAAGGTAAATTACAATTAAATACACAATTACAGCCCTTGCAAACCGATCAATTGAGGGAGCACTCAATTAAGTGGCTTTAGAAGTATAATGATTATGGTTTATGTCTTATGTAAACGACGATTCTCGTGCTTTACAAGAGGGACGTGTCTACTCATTCATTTTAGATGAGCTGCAAGTATATCAAAATAAGGATATGCATGCAACTAAATGTTAGAAAATACGCGTAAGCAAATTCATTCCAGTCGTTTTATATGCTTGTATATGATAATAGTTACTCCGTCTATAGTATATATATACAATATACATATATATACGGATTAAAAGATGCAAACAATCGTAGATCTATGCAATAGGGCATCCGCTTTCCGCTACGAAGCCTAACACCTGTGCAGATGAATAGCCTCCTTGGCAGACCTTAGCAGTGCCTAGCGCAAAACAGTGGTTGACTACAACGATAGCGTACCCCGTTTGTCCGTCAATGTACGCGAGCAGTTCCGTAAAGTTTAGTACCGCAACTGGATGTAACGTGGGAATGTATCTATTAAGCATCACCATGATCACGAACATATTCATCGCTATCAGTTAGGCGCTTTCACCGAAGATGTATGTGCGAGTGAGTGAGTGAGTGAATATATCTGTGCGCATCCGCTTGGCAGCGGGTCACGCTAAGCGTGTCAAGTGTTGTCTTGTCTGGCCGCCGGACTCCATGAGACCAAGTAGATGATTGCCGCCCGTTAGATAGAAGAAGCCAGGAATGCTGCTGCTGCTGATGATGATGATGCGTTCCCACCGGAGTGGTTACTTACCACTCGGCTTCCTTTTCCCCATCATCATCACCGCCATCCCCGTCGTCGGCGTTGTCATCATTTGCACCAAAGTCGATTTGCGTCCACCGCTGGTGGCAGGCGAACCGACTCCGACCGAAGTGGGGAGCGAGGGCACGGTGATGGCAAAGTGATGATTTATGATTTACAAGCCTGAGCATGGAGGGCTAGCTGCGCTCGTCACCGCAGCAACAACAAGAATAACAACGACCACGACAACTACAACTACAACAAGTACAACAACATCATCATCATCAACAGCCACGACGACACTTACATCATCGACAACTATAACATCAACAATATTGACGACAACAACAAAAACAACAGCAGCAACAACAACAACTAGATTATCAACAAGAGTTACAGCAACTGGAATGATGATGATGATGATAGTGGCGATACTTGTCAACGAGACACAGTTTGCGAGACGAAAGACACATGGAGGAGAACGAGATGGTTGAGCTGGCGGAGGGCTGAAGGCGTGCCCATCTCCCCGGATCCCACTGAACGGGCTCTGGGCCGCTCGGTATTCAGTACCATGTATGTATGTCCGTATATATGTCTGTATGTATGGATGGATGGATGTATACGTACGACCGGCAACTCTAGGCGGTCGACTCGACGCTGTTGTTGCCGCAAGTACCCAGCAGCAGCAGCAGCTGCGTCAGCGGTGCTGCAGTGGGCTAGACATTAGCCACCCCGAGTAGCAAGGTGGTGGCGGTATGGGGGTGGCATCGTGGTGGTATAGAAGAAGAAGTAGTAGTAGTAGTAGTAGCAGCAGCAGCAGTAGTAGTAGTAGTAGTCGAAGTAACAGTGGCGGTTGTTGTAGTCGTCGTCGTGGGAGGAGTGTCCAGTGACGAGTAGTGGTGGCTGGTGTTCGAGCGGGCCTGTCGAGCGCGGGCCGTCTTCGTCGTCGAGTGACAACTGACAACAGCCTCAGGGGACATGTTGACCCCGAGTCCGATGGGGTTTGCCTCCGGCCTGCATCCCCAGCGCCAATCCCAGACAGCTGCAGGGAAGGGCGGGGCACCCGGAGGGGGGAGGGAGGGGCGGCAAGCCCCGTGGGGTGGACTCGGGCATCTCGGGCGTGATAGACAGAAGGACAGACAGACATACAGAAAGAGAGCCAGACAGGAGCGTACAAGATGTAGGGTAGGCATCCTAGCAGCAGGACATGAGACGGCGCACGAAAACCCACAGAAGCTGGCGACGAAGAAGATGAACAAAGAGAAACACAGAAACACAAGGAGAAGCTGACCAACAACAGCAGCATTAGTAGCAGCAGCAGCAGCAGCAGCAGCAGCCGCAAGCCGGATCATTGGGTGCACACTCGCCAGACGAGCGCAGTGAATGGGATTGTGGAGCAGGAAGTCTACGCACATCCACCGCACTGCCGCCGATATAGGAGTCCAGACGGCTAGGTGACAAAAACAGAAACAACAGCAACGACACACAAAAAAAAGAGGATGATGATGATGAGATAGATCCGAAGAGATACATAGAGATACATGACGTCGTCTATCTGTTGATGATCTGCCTCTCCTGCCCCTCCCGCCGCACTCGCCGGTCGTATACAGTTCCTTTTAGTTGGCCGGCGCCATCGAGCACAAAAAATATGTGCCAATAATTTATTTCTGATTGCGTCCGCACCGCACTGCCGCTACCGCCGAGAGACCGCCATCAACATGAGCCGCAGCAGCAGCAGCGATGGCAGCCGTGAGTTGCCTGCCGAGACGACGGTGACGCTGACGGGCAGATATCTTCTTGGTAAGCCGAGTATCGGCGACGTGTCCGTCTCTCGGAAGGAAAGCGGAAACACACCGCTCGGAGGTGAGACGCGGTGAAAGAGTGTGTTGTGGATGAGTAAATGAGCACTATATATTGCAATGCCCTTGCGTGGTGGGGGTGGCGATGGTGGTGGTGGTGGTGGGGTAAGGGGAGAAGGAAAGTGTGTGTGCGAGAGGTGATGTGAGTAACTGACAACACCGGATGTGTAGTTGTGAGCGAGCTGCGTAAGCTGCAGCCACTTCGAGTGCAGCAGTTCGCCTGCAGGCAGCAGCAGCAGCAGTGGCTATCACTTGTGCCGTCCTTTCATTAGCTGTTGCTAATGAAGGTGTTCAGTTCCTCTCGCTTTCTCTCTCGATTTCTCTCTCTCTCTATTTCCCTCTTGATTTCTCTCTCTCTCTCTTTCTGTGTCTTCCTCTAAGGGAGAAAGCTAACGAAGGTGTGTTGCTGAAAGCCTCTGAGGAGGCTCCTGCCTACGAAATTTCCACGAAACATAACCGTTTCCGGTAGCCCGGGCCCGCGGCGTGAACGCTCACAGTCACACAGTCGCGATACGCATCAGTTAACGTCGCGTATATTTTTAGCAAAGTAAAACATAGTCGCGTGTGTGTGAGGTAGACACGACGTTGTAGCTCGCTTTGCTGCTCAGTGTTGGTTTGATGAAATGATAAATTCAAGACTAAGTGAAACATACCAGAAGCAAAACAATTGTCGTAAGTAGCAATTGTGACCGTGTGTTTGTCTACTGGAAGTGGAGCCACTGCAGACTGCTGTGTTAAACGGCGTCCAGCGTATCGGAAAAAGTCGTTGGCATTACGAGTGTTTAGGTTGGCCTCTTCTCTCCGCTTGTTGCGCGTTGCGGCTCGTGTCAACTGAGTAAATAAGCGCGAGTGTGCACAAGACAATGGCGTTAGACTATGTGAGCGCCTAGATGCGTCCTCTATAAACCTTTGCAAGTTAGATGATTTAGGCATTCTTAACGGAGTAAACATCTCCATGAGAAATGTGATAGTATTTACAAATAATGTGTATTGTAATTCGATAGAGTCACAATGGGATAAAAACGGTTGGTGGCTGCAATGCTAGCCACAACTGCGCCATAGTCAGAGTGGTGAGAGTCAATAAATATTTTAAAATACGCAGCAAGGTGATCTGGTTTTACGAATGGCTTGTTTACTAAAAGCTCTGGGTTACTACCCTCGTTGTCAGTTAATACAAGATCTAAGATGGTACTACTACGTGGTCTAGTTGGTAAATTCACAAGTTGTGATAAGCCGCTACGGCAACAGGAAGAGCTAAATATATACTTTTGCGAGGTTTCACTTGAGTACACACATCTCTAATAATGTCAGGTGGATTGAAGCCTCCCGTCAGAATGGCCAGAAAGTCTACTTGCTTTTTCTTGAAGCTGGCACGTGATCGTACTGTTAAAAATATGCGAATGAAGTGCGGTCGTTGCGCACTCAAGTGCTTATTCCGGTAGTATGCCCGGTTGTCAATGTATTTTGGCTGATTTCCAAAATACGGCGGTATGCAATCACCAAACTGCAAATCACCACAACGCTTTATAAAAGAGTTGTAAACGTGCAGATCTGTAAACACTATTTTATTAAAAGTTCTAGCTATGTAACACAGTGCAAGGCGACATTGTATTTTCGCTTTTTATGGATCCACATACCCGGTATAAGGTAACTGGTTCAGAAAATAACTTAAAACAACACTCGAATCAATCAATCAATCAGGTTTATTGACGTGCCCAACAAGTTGGCAATCTGTCACCTTTCATTTAAAATATACATAATATACGAGTCTTTGTACCGATCAAAAGTGTGAACGCGATAAAGCAATAAAATTGAGTATAAGTAGCACAACAGAAGTTTACGAATGTATGCACAAACCAGAAGTGTAAAGCAACAAAATTGAGTATAAGTAACACAATACAAGTTTAAAACTTTAGAACAACCTAATACAAGTTTAATACCTATATAGTAAAATAAGTTTAAAACAATTCACTCGGAGTCACTGTTTCTTCGTTCTTCAGCAGTAAGAGAAGATGTCGTTTAAAAACAGCGGCCCGGCTTGTATTTCGAAGCGCCAACGGCAGCTCGTTCCAGACCGTGGGCAGCATGTAGGCCAGTGAGTGCCGAAGTAGAGTGAGTCTAAACCCTGGCACTCTGAGTTGGTTCCTGTAGCGCTGCGAACGTACTACGTAAGGACGAAGTCAAAAACACAATCTGAAGGGATTCCATTGTTTTGCACCTTATAGGCTAGTACGGCTAACTTTAAACGTGTCAGCTGATCAAGCTTGAGAAGCCGAGCCTGGTGTACCATGGAGTCACACTCGCGCGACGAGGAAGACCTATTATGGCTCTAGCCGCGTCATTCTGAACGACCCTTAGCTTGCCTAGGGTCGTGGAATACGTGGCGCCCCACAGGGTAATTCCGTAAGTTAGAATTGGTTCCATAAGCGCTTTGTAGACACGTACCAGAAGATCCCGCGAAGCCTTGGCTCTCCTCAAACGCACAAGTGAGGCCACCACGGCGTAGTAGACCCTGACACTTGATCTCACTTGACTGTCCCATTTCATATGCTCGTGTAGCACAATGCCAAGACATTTTGCCTCTGAGCTAAGAGGGATAGCAGAGCCGCCTACTTGGAGGGAGATATTACCAGTTTTGAACTTCTGTCTCGATGCCCGTTGTGGGGTGTGGTAAAGAACGAGTGTCGTCTTCGTCGGGTTAACGACAAGACCAAATCTTTGAAATAAAGACATGGCCTTCTCAATACCGGTTTCAACGTGCTGAAGATTAAACCTATTATTGGACAATTGGGAGGGTGAGACACGGAACAAAAGAGTGGTGTCGTCTGCATAAACGATTGGGCGGCAATCTACGTACCTCTCGATGCCCCGCAGGACGAAATGCATGTAGGTGATGAAGATAAAAGGTCCAAGAACCGACCCCTGGGGCGTACCAGTGGATACAGTTCCTGTCGCAGACCTTAGAGCTCCCACCGCCACAAATTGCCTCCGTCCACTAAGATACGATTTAAACCAAGATGTTACTGCTGGTGCGCAGCCTAGTTGCAGGAGCATCTTAAGAAACATAGAGTGGTCGAGGCAGTCGAACGCTTTGGCTACGTCAAGAAATGCACCAAGGCACATTTTTCCATCCTCCGCAGCTTTAATGATCTCCCACCATATATGTCCCAATGCCAGCTCAGTTGATCGTGCCTCCCTAAAACCGAATTGATTTTTAGAGAAGAACTTTAAGTAATTTAAATGGCTTTCCATTTAAATGCTGTTGTTTAGCAAGCTTTTCAAATACTTTTGAGACGAAAGACACTAAGGATATCGGGCGATAGTTACCAGGTTGGTCCCTCCCGCCTTTACCCTTATACAGCGGAGTTACCGAAGATGTCTTGAGGCGTTCCGGAAACACGCCCGTTTTAATGGAAACATTGAATACGGCAGCTAGAGGGGCCGCTAAGCTGTCAATGCATTTAGAGTGAAATTTACCCGGCACGTTTCCATCGCTATCGAGTGAGTCTGTCTTTACGTCTTTAGCAGCGATTCGCAGTTCCTGAGCTGTAATAGCACTAAAGGAAAATGCGTTGGGCTCGGAGCTCCATAGGTTTGAGATGAAACTGTCAATCGGCTCTTGAGGAGGGAGCACGGATGTAGTTTTTTTTACCGATAGATGAGAAGAAATCATTCAGTGCGTCCACTATCTCCTGGACCTCCTCGAGTTCCTTCTCTTCGACTAGTAGTCGACTCGGCACCGCTCCAGACTTTTTGCTACGGCCGCAGATTTCATTAAGGAAACTCCAGAGCTTGGCAGGGCGGTTACGTACAGCGGCAAACTGTTGTTCGTAGTAGGTATTCCTAGCCACTTTCAGTTCTACCTTGTACAACACCTGCAATCTCTGAAACGCCTCTTTGTCAACTGCGGACCGTGTGCTAACCCACTGGCGGCGAGCGCGATCGACAGCATGTCTCAAATTAACCAAATTATTAGTGAACCAAGGCGAGCGGTTTACCTTTTTCGAAGCCCTTCGCTGTCGCAACGGGAAGCAATCGCTATACAGGAGCCGGAGCTTACTATTGTATGACTCGAAGGCCTCGTTGGGATCAGTTGAGTCGAGAACAGAAGACCAATCCACCCTGGTGACACCGTTTTGAAACCTTCGTTGGCTGTTTTCATCGAATCTCCTATAGAGACTCGCAGCGATCGAACTTGGTTTCATCGTCAACGACGCTAAAGATGCCTTGTTACCCGTCAGTGTGATCCCTACTGGGTAATGGTCGGAAAAGACCGTGTCAACGACAAACGGAAGGATACGGACATATCGCTCACAATTGGCAATAGCGACATGGTCTATGCACGAACCAAGTGACACTGCATCAGATCTAAGATTAGGACGAGTGATGATATTTATGGCCTGTTCAATGCCCTTGCTAGCAAGTCCAGAGCAGTATTCAGCACTCACAGATTCGTTACTCAAAATATCGATGTTTGTGTCACCCAGAAGTACACAGGGCAGATCCCCAGTCGTTGTCACAAGGTCGTCTAAGATATCCATCAGAGTGCCGGCTGACCGGACCTCATTGGAGTACACCCGGACGACATAGCCATAAAAACCAGGGCGGCGAATTTTCAGCCTAATAGCCTGCACACTCCCGTTATCACTCGATCGTGTTGTCGATTCCATCAGATCAAGTGCAGAGTGCGCATAGATTGAGAGACCGCCTCCAGGTCGGCACACAGACACACTAGTGTAGCCTCGTATGTTAAACAAGGCGGCGTCAGGGTCATCAAACCAGGTCTCACTCACCACCACGACATCCCAGTCCACACGTGAGCTATCCATAAGAAGCGTGAAATCTTCGAACCTCGTCCCAGATCGGAGGTCCCGTGCATTTACATGCAATCCTGCAAAGCTGGTGTACCCATCAGATAGGTCCTTCAGAGAAACCAGCCTACAGAAACGAAAAGCCTCCTGTAGGTCAATATCTTCGAAGGGACTAGTCATGGATAGCGGGGGGATGCCCAACACCAACCGGACCTTCTGGCGGCGGTCCTTGAGCACCATCCCGCCCACGTCCTCGGAAGTCGCTAAAGAAAGGACGCGCCCTTAAGCCATGTTTTAACCAATATTCGTGAGCAACTGGAACCTGGACCTTAAAGGAACAGACGGTCTGTTCCTTCACATGACCACCAAGTTGCCAACATCGGACGACTGCAAAACCCAACGATTTAATGAACCGTTGGAGATTTATTGGTGTATAGCCAGGGTTACAGCCTCCAAGATACATGGAAGCCGTACCCGGGGCATCCTCCCTATATCGCTTCCTCGATGAAACATGGATGAAGCCATCCAGACCACCGCCGTCAGATCCATCTGGACAGGGGTCCCCATCCGCCAAACCAGAGTCAACCCGCTCTTTCTCTTTATCTGCGAGCTCGGTAATGTTGCTCTCGCAGCCAGCAGCATCTACGTTGTTGTTTAACATAATGCTGGCTGCTGTCCTCTCCTTCGGCTGTTCCTTGGGTGCGTTCTGCGGTTGCGTGTTTTTATTTTGCTTCTTTTTCTTTCTCCTCCTCGCCTTGCTTCGGTCCTTAGGGGACCCGGCCTCTTTGTCCTCCTTAGCAGTATCGACACTGCCGGCGCCAGACAGAGAGTCACCTTCTTCGTTTGTTTTCAAGGTGGTTCCGTCGCAGGATAAGCCGAGGTGCTGCATAAGAAAGGCAATTTGCCGTTTAATACGGTTGATGGCCAGGGTGTTGTTGGCGACGGCCAGCCTAATCGTTTGTAAGGCGTCTGCTTTTGCGTATTGCATTTTGTCCCCGTCGGCTGCCTTCCACTTTTCACAGTGGACGCACGTGAAGTTTCGGTTGGTTTCGTCCGGTCTCGCGGGCGCTACCATTGCCCGGCAAACTTCACAGCGGTCTGGCCTAATGAGGTAGGCAGTAATGTCCGCCTCCGCATCCAGCGACCGCCCCCCCATTCTGCTTCCTATGGCACCACCAGGAGTATCTTCTCCATCCAAGATGCTTTCATCTATACCCTGTGTGAACTCATAAAATGACTTCTTTGGTGTAAGCCGCATCTCGGTATCAGTTCCATTTCTGGTGATGGTGAGCGGAGTGGTAAACCCCACTCTCCTTCGAACTCTTCCGTTCAAATCCCTGCATCCGTTGACCGGCGTTTGCATCCCGGCGCTGCACTACGGCGTTTCTCGTCCTTAGTGCCACTTTCTCCGTACTCTCTCTCTTTCTCTCTCAGCTTTAGCAGCCGGAGAGGTACAGTAGCAGCAGCGCACTGACCACTGTTGCTGCTTTTCTCTTACTACCGCTATGATGTCACTAGCCGTCTCTCCGCCGTGCCGCTCCTCCGTTGCCACTGCAGCAGCGACAACGACAACAGCGACAACGGCGAGAAGAAAGGAGAGGCAGTAGCTATGTAATACAGCAGCGGGAAAGACCGTTGGGCGCTTTCTCAATGTGTGGCGTTTGCACTGGTTCGCCCGTTACCTGCACGCATATTCACGCTCACATACACATGAGAGCACATACATATAATTACATATGCACACACACCTGCACGTGCACGCACCGTGCCAATGCGCTGTGATGGTTGCTGTAGAGTTCGGCACCCAGATCTTGTTTGGACAGCGTTGTGCCGGTGAACAATTGCAGAGCCGGCTCCTTTCCGCCCCAAAGAGTGGGGGGCACAACTTAATTTGGCAAATTGTTTTTTATAAAATTAGGACAAATGCCGAATCTTGTGCTGAAGCTCTCCACGACTAATTCGTGCACTTTGGATATGCACATACCGCTGCACTCAGCAGGTGCAGGCGGCGCGAAGATGATAAACACCACAAGTAGCGGTTGTTTTCCTGCAGTGTTGCCTCCAGTAGATCGAACGCACAAAGGTAAGTCAAGTCAAATAAACCGTTAAACCACTGAACCTTGCGTAGACACTGTACAAGGGATAACTGGAGCGACACACTAGGTACTGTCCGTTGTGTTGACACTTCTCCAGAAAGATTAAGTTGCCGGAAATGGGTTAACCCGACTATTTTGTCAGATCAACCTGCTGTTGCGACCGTACATCGCGGGAGCCACGGTCGGAATGTTACCGTTTTTATACACACGGTGTGTTCCAGTCAAATATAACTGTGTTCGTGATGGCTTCAACCTCTCGTGGCCAGCCAAGTAGTTAAGACCAAGCCAAGTTCGCTGTTTCTAATCTAATCCTTCCGATAACAGCTAATCTGTAGAAATGTGCATCTATGTGGTTAAATTGATTGGGCCCTATACTTCTATTCTATCAACTTTCATTTTTCTTCTTCATCGGCCACTACGCTTTTGCTAAATGCGTGGCTTAATAACAATTTCGGCAATAAATATCAGGTACGACTGCTGTACACATAGGAGCACATGAGAAAAAAACGGACATTTGTAAAAAGGGAAACTCGCTCTACTGTAGATTATGAGTACCGTCTTACGGCAAGTCCTTTAATTCTATTGACTGGACCCAAGAAAACACGACTCAATGCAGTAAAGTGGCATGTGAAAAATAATTCACAGGGGCAATGCTACTTGTGTTCGTAAAAAATACCTTTAAGCCGCCAATTGAGTGCGTTTGGCATTATATAGGTCAAGACAATATTAGTAAGTGCGTTTGGCCTGCTAGAGTTAAGCGAATATGCGCTATCATTACAAGATCCAGTCGATACACTACTTTTTGAACCAAAGAAAAAGAACGCGAACGTTAAACATGGGCATGCGGTAAATTTTGATTTACCGTGAAACAAACAGCATGTGCAGCAAGGCTATAATAATAATTCAATTTATTCACACTTAATCGTGTCATTATACCTAGTTGTGTCCTATAAGCTGACATTTGGTAAGTATACACATATGTACATTTAGGTTTTTACTAGCAAGGCTATAATATACAAGTGTCACGTTTACTCGCAATCGGAGAACTGCAATATTGCGACACTGGAACGTTACAACTCAGTCTGAACCGTCATAGTTTGTGGCTACGTGCAACGATCCGAACGAATGACGCTCACGATGGTTACTTCGAAGAAGCTGCAACCTTGGTGTGCCGCTCCTCTTATATCGTAGCTTCAAGTTGCCAACAAAAAAAAAACAGGAACCGTTTGCACCTGACAGTCACCACTAATTGGTCGACAACTATTTGACATCGGCTCGTCAAACCCCGAATACGCCTGACTAGCATCAATACCCAGCACAGGACAGACAGGTCGCTGCCGCCTATCATTTATCGTTGCGCGGCACGTCGGTGTAATGTTGTCGATCGTTTGATGGGGCCGTCAGGACCGCACAATCGAGACGTCGCCGCAAACCATGTTGGAGCTGTCCTCCGCAGACACTGTAACACTTTGTAAAAGGAGGGATCCTGGAATGCGAGAAAAAGTGTGGGGTTGAGGGGGTCATCGAGCCATCGAGAACGATAACGGCGACAACGACGACGACGACGATAACAAATCCAACGGCGACAGACTGTTGTCGTGTAAAACGCCTAGCTGTTAACACGCGACGACCCAACGCAAGTACTTCAGTGAGGCCGATGCCCAATATGCACGTAGGCATGTGCCGTGCGATATATATATATCTATCTATCTATATATATATATATATATGTAGAATCATCGCCGTAGCAGAAACATCTCAACCAAAAGTGCACACGGCTAAGGCAACACGAAGAAATTGCAGAAGAGGCTGGTTTAGATAGAGTATGGCGGGGGGAGGGGCGTTGAAGCAAGAAAGAAAAGAAACCGAAAGAAATCCACATATCCTTGGCAATAGTGCCAACAACATTGTGATGGATAGGTTGATTTCACCACGTGCGCATTTTCTCTTGCCCCACTGTCTCTTTCCATCTCTCTCTCTCTCTCACTCGCGCACTCTATCTCTCTCTCTCTATATATATATATATATATACATTCTACTCCTTTCGTTGCTTTTCTTATGGCGTGGCTTATGCGTCCATGTTTCTGCATCTTTCTCGACTTCTCCGTCTCGCTGCCTGCATACGCATGTCCAGACATCCTGTGCAGAAGCGCCGGCAGCATACGTATGCGTCCGGCGAAGGTGTCACCATGGCGGATCGACGCTGCCACGCGTCGTTATCTTTGTGGCCGCACACAACACCGTTCGAGCTCCGTTCGAGAGGGCAGCCGACCGTTAGAAGGGATGGTCGACCTCGGTTGCCCCGCGCAGCATCCGCCTCATACATCCGCCCGTCCTTCGCGAGCTCGGCCATCGCTCGTCCTCCTTCGTCCTTCTTCGTCCTCCTTCAGCACCATCATTCGCTTGAAGGCTGATACGAACTCACTACTGCTGCTGCTGCGGCTGTGACTTTGATGAAGACAGCCGACTACGAGCAGAGTAAAAGACAGGCTACTGGGATCAGCCCTTACTCAGTGCTATTGCTGCTCTGCTACTACTACTTCTACTTTTTTTTTTAATATTAGGGTTTTATTCATATAACCATATTCCAGCGGTACACTTTCGTTTTACATCACTGAAACATGGAGATTTCACTTGCTATTCTCCTTTATGCTTTTCCTCGTTCGGCGCTACCCGCTGGCTGTGGACGTCTCTTGTCGTCGGCTCGCGGCCACCCGTGCTCGCTCCAGTTCGTTCTTCAACCTCATTACGCCTTCTACCAGGTCCAGCCCTTGCTTCCATTTCTCCTCGTTTTCGAGCATGGCGTTAACCAGGTCGGTTACCGTCATGTACGGGTCCGCCACTGCGCTCCTACCTGCTCGTGCCGCCTCGAGTGCTGGGCAGAGGAAGACAGTGTGAGTAACATCGTCAACCTCGCCCGTGCCGCAAGTAACGCACGTAGGCTCCGCGACTTTACCCACTCTGTGCAGGTACTTTTGGAAGCATCCATGCCCCGTTAGCACCTGCGTCAGATAATAGGTGACGTGGCCATGCTTTCTTTTGAACCATTTAATGAGGTCGGGGATAACCTGGCGGGTCCAGGCTCCTGGGGCCTCCGTTGGCAGTTGGCTCCATTCCCGTTGCCAGTTCTCGAGCGTTTGCTGTCGAGCTACCGCTTTCTTCTGGCGTTCTCGTCTTCGCCGCACTCGCTCCTCGATTAGCCTAGGCCACGGAATGAGCCTGGCGATCGCGATCACCGCTGTTGTTTCGGCCGTGCGATACGCTCTAGCGACTCTTATCGCGAGCTTGCGCTGCGTCTTCAGAAGCTTGTTTCTATTCCTCTTTAGCTTCATCGCGCTGGGACCCCACGTAGGTGCGGCGTAAAGCACGGTGGACTCTGCCACAGAGGCAAGAAGTCTTCTCCTGCCCTCAGTCGCGCCACGTGACTACTACTTCTACTACTACTACTACTACTACTACTACTACTTCTACTACTACTACTGCAGTCGAATGCTCTACCACTGAGCTATACCCCCACACTACTACTACTACTACTACTACTACTACTACTACTACTACTAGGGATCCTACTCGAGTTCGAACTGTAGTAGTGCTACAACTAGGACAGCCTGACGAAGTGCGGAGCAAGTTAAGGCGCCACTTTGAGGAGACAAACATCGGGAGCCAAAGAGGCAACGGGGGCGAGCACGACAACGAGGACAGCGATAGCTGACGAGGGAATGGGTGTTCCACAAGATTGATAAGTTTGGCTGCTACGTCTACTACTACTACTACAACCGCTAGTTTCTACGACGCCTATTACTGCACGACGATTTCTATTTCTACTTATGCTACTTATACAACGACCCCTGCAACCCCTCGTCGCTGCTGCTGCAGCAGCTTACCTTACCGCAGCGCGTCACTTTGTCTCCTCGCCACATAAGGGAACAGCACGACGGCGGAGTATCACCTCCCTCCCCCTCCCCCGCTTACGCAGACATACAATTGTACATGCTTGCTGTATATATATATATATATATATATATATATATAAATATACTTATATATATACAGACGTGAACAGACCGAAGATAACCTTCATTCGGGAAGGGCTCCGACGTCAATATCGAACGAAAACACTGAAAAGTTCGTGATATCATACTGAACAAACGTCAAATTACTATCAGGGAGACAGCAGAGGAATTAGAGACAGCATATGGATTAGTTGTAACAGTCTTGACTGATATTTTGTGCGTCAGAAGGCTGTCAAAATAGTTCGTTTTAAAATTTCCACCAAACAAACGCCCGTTGGGAAATGTCCGAATTCTTTCCAAAGCTTCAGGCTGCAATGCAAAGCCCTGAATTGCTTTATAGAGTGATTAAATTATACCCAGAGGTAAATGTGTAAAGGTGAAATTCAGACATAGCAGATAGCCAAGGTTCTTTTGACTGTTTTTTCACTACAAGGGAATCATCATCCACGATGTTTTGCTACCTGATTCTACGGTCAATAAGAACTACCATCTTGCATTTAAACAAGATTGCGCGAGAACCACAATTACGTAAGGGCCTGAACTCTGGGCAAGCAACTCTTGGATCATCTATCGAAACTACGCACCGACGCTCCAGCGGTTTTGCTAAACGTCTTAGGTGCACCTTTACCATAGCGGTTTTTGCACATGCGCCCTTGAGGATGGCTTGGGGTTGCCTCGGGCTAATGGGAAAATCGAATTGCGTTATTTTATTTGCTAGTTACTTCTTGAGCTTTTCTTCATCTGAAAATGTGTACCGTTCTCTCTGTTGCTGAAGCGGTTCAATTGACCAAAGCTTTAGTCGAGTCTTCACACAGATATGATTGCTAAGACTTTCCTCCTCCACGAGGACCGTCCAGCTTAACACCTTATAAAGCTATCTAAGAGTTACTGAATGTTATGGGTACGTATTAATCGTAGCTCTTGCGCCGGATCGTCGTCTCCTTGCCGTCATTGATAATGTATGGGTCGTTTGCCGCTGCCCATACCAAGAAGGGGCTCTCCCCCGCTTGTCTGTTCGCCGGGAGCTCCATATCTCTGCTGCCGAGTTGAAATCTCCGGAGATTGATGTTGGAAGTCCCGTGTGGGCATTTGGAGCTTATAAAACAGAAGTATATTCTCTCTACGTTATCTGTTTTGATCCAGCAAAATCTTCCGCTGTCCTTGTTTTGCATTTTTACGGCATGATTGACTATGAGCGTACGTTTGGTTTGATAAAAGCGACTACGTCCCTCTTCGTTGCATTATTTCCCGGACCATGTACCAGGCCGCCTGGTTTCTGCTAAAGTTGACCTGGATTAAATTAATCTGTTCTGCATTATAGAAGTATAGAATATTCTCTGTAGATCAGTCTATTTGCCGCACCTCTAGGCCCCACTCGAAAGGTCCTTTTAGGGTGCTTGCTTCGGAAGGCCGTCGTTTGTTAAAGTTCGTCAGAAGTGCACAACGTCGATATATATGGTTACTGCATGCTTAAATCGACCAAAAGTGTCGAAGTCAATTAAAAGTCTGCCATATGTTTAAACATTTTAGCCGTCATTACCTAACGTGGTAATGTCGTTAAGTAGGCAATAAAGTTCCGGTTACGCAAAACGCATTTGTGATTGTAATACATTTTTCAAAGTAAGTTTTTTTGGTAAAACATAGGCGCCAGCCTACGTAAAATGTTGTAGGATCATAATCAATGGCAATTTTATCTCGTATGACATATTGTGTCAGCTGTGGTGTTCAAACGTGTGACGTCTTTGTCGAATGAAGCTTGGCTTTACAGCTTGAAACGATGGGTCCACTATTGCCGTCAGGTTTAATGACAAGCGTTGTCTAAGGAACTGTCAACTGTTGATTCACCCGGAAAACAGCCTCATTAGCTTGTTTTATACGGCTCAGTTTTAGTCATGACATTTTGAGCACGTGTTTACGACTCTTGATTTTAGTGCTACTATGTTCGATCGGGATTGCTACGAGACACATGTAAAAGTTTTAGACCTTCAGATTATCTCCAGGACCAATGAGGAAGTGGTCCTACTCAGTGATGCGCAGGTTATATCGGTACAAAGTAAACGTCAAGAAAGAAAAGTTCGCCATAAAGCAAGCGTAAAGGCTTGTTCTAGACGCTCAACAGCGGGCTTACTTTCCAGCAAGTGCAACGCAGGGCTGTCCCATGTCTTTGGAAGTACTGCGCAATATTATTGAACTCCAATGTTCCAATCATCAAATACGGTTTCCTTAGCCAAGCCAACCGAGGTTGAGCCTGAGCCATGCATAGTGCTTAGCGTGGCACTGCCAGTAAGGCCTATATCTACAGTATTCTTGCTGCTATACTCACCAGTTGCATCTAAGCTATTCTAGAGATAAGAAGCGTCATACCACCGGAGCAGTCGAGTTTCCGTAGAAAAAATACTTTTGTTGGCATGCACAGAGCTTTGCACGAAGGTTGGACGGAGTCCTTGGCCAGTGTCGCCACACCATCCAGGCTAATTCATCTGTTGGAAAGTACCCCCCAGTTAAATCCTATTGTCCTCGGCGACGGAGTATGTGAGCTTGAAACAATTATGCAGGCGACAAGCTGCCCACAGGGCGACAATCCGAGTCCCTTCTGCTCTCTGCCCTGCTACGGGACCACGCATCAACTGTGAAATCTGCTCACGATACACTCGGCAAATGCGGATTCTCTATGCGGGCGATACTGTACTCAACGGTCAGATTAACATGAGCTTCTAGCAAAGCCTGAAAATCTTAGAAAGTTACTGCGCTGAAAATGGCGTTCGTATAAACACTGACAGAACGAAGCCTATTCAATTTAGATGAGGAGGGCCACTAACCTGCTCCGGCCGCCTAACCATCGGCGAAGCAGCATTAAAGAGCTCCGGGATAGCAGGAGTTTAACGACTTTAGCTATCTAGGAGCAAACTTTTTTTGCGAATGGCATCACATATGGCGAACATATGGCAGGATGGGTTCGGACGAGTATAATGGCCATGTCATTTCAGTTCAGGTTAAATCTTTGAACTAAGCTGCTCAGCGTAGATTCCACGGATTACTGGCAATGGCTACTGATCATTGAAAACGACCCAAACGACAGAAACACGACATCTCATCATAACCCACTGCCATCTGCACGGGTTTTATTACAAGATCTACCGAGAGACGGGACTATTTCGGATCGACGGGTAACTGCCGGTGCAGTCGATTAGCATGTGTGCTTCCTATACCATCTCGATGCATGTACGAGTGCTATATCTCGTACACAACTAGTCCAAAATGTGTAGTTAAAGTTTTTCTAAAATTATTTTTGTGTTCTGCTGTGTACATGTGCACTCACACCAGAAAAAAATGGTGCAATAAACAAAATCAATGAGTAAGTGTCACAATAAACATATAATGTGTTTAATGACAACATTAATAACATGTGTGACAGTAGTGAGAATGTTAACAGATTTGTTATGAAAAGTTGAGGCCATTTTTATCATGATTATTTGTTATAAAATGCTTAATATAATTTATTATGAAATGCTTGCTTTTTCCAAAATTATCCAAATTATAGAATAATTCAAAATGAATGAAAACGTCGATTCTACAGGCCATATGTGATGCAAACAGTAACATCTTATATAGAATGCGGAAGTTTTAGATGGTAGTCAAGACCAAATTGCTATTTCATTTGAGCTATATATATGCTGACATCAGCTAGAGGTAGGACATCATTTGTGCTTCGTTAGTGGCTAGCGCACATTTGTCATTAGTACTCCCAAATATGAACTGTTGAAAATGATTCGTTTATATTACGTGCATGTACTTAATGTTAGGCAACACAGACAATATTTGTCGTTTCCGTCTGCTAGAAGCATAATTAAAGATCCATCTTTGCTACACGGCATCTTGGTGCCCGCTATGGGTTCGTAATACCGCTTGTCATAGATATTCGCCGGTAATAATGGATCCTGTATTGCTCTTGATCGCTTATTCAAGTTTATGCTACGTGGTGAGGAAATGAACGTCTTGCTCTTACCTATGTATACTTGATTCCGTCCAAAACCTTACAGCTCATTACACCGAACTATTACAACTATGTTGCATACACATCGCGACCTAGGTGCGGTCAAGCGCATTACCTAAACAGTGGAGAAGTTCTTTGTTTTAATTCCTTGTTTTTTCTTGTTCTTTGTCGTGCGAGCGAATGAGCTTATTTTACGCCCTGCAATATACTTTGGCACAAGCATTGTTTGACTTCTACGATTGTTCATTCGTACATCCAAGAAAAGGTCAATACGATTTTAGCCTACAAGTTCCGGTAGTGCCCGTGCGTCGTTGCGTTTAGAGAAATTGACAGCAGACAGATGACAGATGACAAGTTAAAAGCATTCGGCTCGACCCCACATCTTTACAGGCATTTTCACAAATCATTTAATACATACATACGAACATCTCATTTGTGTTGTTAATAATGAAACATCGCAAACGCATGTTTAGAAGTACGGATGTACGTTTGACTAGATCTCTAATTTTAGTAGAGAACGTAAGATCGGTTACATTAAAATAATTAGGTTCTGCGCAACCTAGTGGAAGTGTGGGTAGGAGTGGTGGTAATTTGGTCGAACCCGGTAGCGTGGCGCATTGGCGCGCGCCCATCAACCGGAAGAGACACATAGGTGCACGGGTTTGAGCCCCACCGTTGCACGTTTGTGTCTATGGGGTCCGGCTCACGAAACAATGCGAAAGCAGTCCCTTGGACCTTAAGTGTTGGTTGAGGTTCAGCCCAATGAAGTTTAGTGTTGATAGTGGTGATGGGGGTAGTGATGATGGGGGTAGCAGTGATGAGAGTAGTGGTGGTGGGGGTAGTGGTGATGGGGTAGTGGTGATGGGGTAGTGGGGATGGGGTAGTGGTGATGGGGTAGTGGTGATGGGGGTAGTGGTGATGGGGGTAGCAGTGATGGGGTAGTGGTGATGGGGGTAGTGGTGATGGGGGTAGTGGTGATGGGGGTAGTGGTGATGGGGGTAGTAGTGATGGGGTTAGCGGTGATGGGGTTAGCGGTGATGGGGTTAGCGGTGATGGGGTTAGCGGTGATGGGGGTAGTGGTGATGGGGGTAGTGGTGATGGGGGTAGTGGTGATGGGGGTAGTGGTGATGGGGGTAGTGGTGATGGGGGTAGTGGTGATGGGGGTAGTGGTGATGGGGTAGTGGTGATGGGGGTAGTGGCGATGGGGGTAGTGGCGATGGGGGTAGTGGTGATGGGGGGTAGTGGTGATCGGAGTAGTGGTGATGGGGGTAGTACTGATGGGGGTAGTGGTGATGAGGGCAGTGGTGATGAGGGCAGTAATAACAAGTCGCAGCGGTCGTGTGGGTAGCGGTGGCTGTCTTGTGGGTAGCGATGGCGGTAATAGTGATGTGGGTAGTAATTATGGGGTAGTAGTAGAGGTGGTGGTGGTGGTGGGGGTAGTACAGGTGGGGGCGGGGGTAGTGGTGGAGGAATGGGGTTGTCGTGATATGGGCATTCATGATGGGGGCGGCGTTGATGGTGATGGGGGCAGGAGTGACGGAGGTAGTGGTGGTCGGGCTTAGTGTGGTGACAGAAGCACCGCCGAGGAGTGTATTGGGCACCGCGCTCCGGCCCGGCTTCTGCAAATTCAGACTTTGCCAGACGACGAGCTTTTGCGAGACGGCTAGCGGGACGGTAAAACTTGCCCGGTGACTTGAGGAAGGGTGCTAACGGCACCCTTGAGAATACGTGTCCTGGTTGGCGACGCGCAACGCCAACAATAGTAGCTACCGCGACCTATAAGGTAGTAGCAACCGCGGACAGACATACACACAGTCATGCAGGGCACACTGACGCCACCGCGCCAGCGTGCCACACTCCTAACGGGACAGCGGCCCGAGCAGCTGTTGGTGAAAACTCAGGACGTGCCTTGGGAATTGTAGCACCAGCAGCGCCGCCAATCCGAGCAGCGATAGCAGCAGCGTCAACATCAACAACAGACAAGATTTTCTTCCAACCGCAGAACCGGCTAGTCTAGTTCGCCATTACAACATTATAAAACGCTACTTCTACTGTTACGAACACGCAATACAAAGAGATATGCTGTCTCCGCCGCTGCAGCTGCCGCCCTCGCTGTCATCAACATTTTGTGCGTTAACAATTACAGCGAAAACAGCAATAGCAACATTAGTAGCAGCAAAACATCACTGCATCAGCAGATATCTCATCTCAACAATATTGGCTGCGAAGAACAGTATGCGTGCCATCTGTAGTGGGCAAAGTTCGACATGGCTATAATCCAATGCTCACTGGCAATTGAAAAACTTTAGCACACCTAGCAATATTGAAGTCATCGGGTTTTGCATATCTAGATTTCAAATGTGCAAATGTTTATAAATGTTTTGAGCGAGTGGATTCAAGCATCGAAGCACGTCTCCAGAACGCGTGTTTGATGTTTTTTAGCTATGCCTTAATGACTGATTCGCGTGCATCGAAACGTCTTTCTCGTGTTTATTATTTTTAAAAATAAACATAAATCGAGCGTTGTCAGGTCGGGAACATTAAATGGGCGCTTCATCGTGAGTGCTTGTGTGCAAAGCACTCTTGTGCACTTAATCCTCGCGGAAATTTGTGCAACAAAAGTACGCAGCCCGATACGAGGGTACGGCGGTTGTGGCATATTTTCACACCGTCCACAGTGGAAGGATCGACTCATGTGTTCCACCAAGATGACTCTGTCCGCCAGCGGATTCGATATATATATATATATATATATATATATATATATAAATATAGGGAACATTTCAAAATAATTTTTAGGTTACTTCAAAGAGTCAACTTTATTAGAATTAGGATAAGCTTAGCCAAGTCAGCGCGTGTGCCCAACAGCTCCGAAGTTCGTGTAACTGTGCACTGTAGACAAACTTGATTCACCACCCAGCCATGTACCGTAGTACAAACCTGATCACTGCATTTATATCGAGTGTTCGTTTCGAACCACATGTAGCACCAGCAGGTAGGGCAGCATAGACGCAACAACCTTTTGATGGGTTAGAATCGTAGCTGGTTTCGTTTCACCTGGCAATGTACCGTATCCTTAACTACGTTAGCTAAGCATATTGGGGTGTGTGTGTGTGTATCGGGGATCTACGCAGATATCAAACAGCTACGCTATCAGCGTATTCGTCGAAAATCACCTCTTTTGTCATCGTCACCGTCGCCGTGGTCACTTTGTGGCGCCCACTGCTAGTTTGGTGAGGTTTCGAAACGATAGTAGTTTCTACGCAACGGGTCACCTGAATGGATAGCAAACGTTGCTAGGCTGCGTTTCATTGAGCAGGCGCCTAACGGTTGTCGTAATACCTACGCGTACTCGCACGTAATATATTACGCTACATGTATTTTTTTTGGTTTTAGGCTAAAAATGTACGTCGTCGATCTAGTTTCGATTTAGCCTTACAATAAACTACACATAATACACTGGCTCACTTCAGCAGGTTTCGCACGCCTTTTCAATATAGTCCGAATTATGCCTAGCGTGTTTAAGGTTAAGTTTGCTTAATTTAATTCAATTAGGCAAATTAGATTAAGCTTTGCCTCGTGTCTACACATCCACTAACCTTCACACACACACATACACACACACACACAGACACATAAAGGCAGTTGTTTGCATTCAATCGAAACAGTGAACCATGGGAGCTGCAAGCCATGAATACGACGTCTTCCCGCGTAAGTTTTCTCTCTCAGTATGATGGTCTCTATGCCATTTGGTCTAGGTACGAGCATGGGCACCTGCCATAGTGTGCTATAGTGTGCACGTATAGCCGGCTTCTAAAATTTGCGTGACTGCCGTGGTAGAGGCCGGCGCAAGAAGGAGGGTCACAAAGGCAAACACCATTAGGAGGTGACCGACAGGATATGTATTGGGAGGAGAGAGAGAGAGAGAGTGAAAAAGGAACCGTTTCGGGGAAAAACGAGCGGAGTGCGGAAGAAAGCAACAGCTATAGACACAGATAGAGAAAATAACGAAGAGAAGAAGAAAATCTCTAGGAGAAATGAGTCGAGCCTGTTGCCTTGTTGGAATCAGCAGGCAGAAACTTGACGCGTTCGCGAGAGCGCAGCAGCATCAGCAACAGAAGCAGCACTCGGGACCAGCCAAGCCAGCCGGCAGCCGACAGCTACCAGCGGTCAGACGATCTACATGTTTGGCGGCATCAGCCTCGGCGGCATCATCGAACCAAACCGAACCAAGCCCGAGGACGGGGAAAGGCAATAGGGCCGTAGTAGCGGAAGGAAGGGAAAAAGGGCGGGTAGAGGAGCAGGAATAAAGCGGGCGGCGTCGAGCCAACTGCGTCTCCCGAACTACCGGATGGCTCACCGGACGACGACGACGGCGACAAGGAGGGGAAGGAGCAACATGACAAGCGGTCATTTATATTGTCAAGGTAGGATGAAGCCGGGCTAAGGCCGGCCGGTTGGATGGTTGCGGGGCCAGCCTGCCGGTCGCTGATGCTTGCGTGCCTGATGGCGACTGCGACGGCGACGCCATCCGTGGCGGCCATGAGCTCATCGGGCAGCGTTGCACAAGCAATACATGATATAGAACGACAGACGGCAGACCCACGACACGAAAGCACGGCAACGACACTCTGACGTTGCCGAGCTACGTCCGCCCTTTCTCATGTTAAGGAGACCTCGGTTGGTTCCTCGTTTTCTATTCTACGAAAAGAGTTTCGTGTTGGACTTCTCTACCTTTCTCATCATCGTTGGTCTTAGCCTCGCGGCCCAACTTTTCTTGACGGCGGTGGCTCATTCATGCAGAGCTAGCCCTGGCAACGCCATCGAGCCATGGGGTCGCGGGGGGGGGGGGTACCGGAGCTCGTCTTGGCAACAAGAACGAAGCGTAAAGGCAAAATAATAGGGGAAATAGGATAGGAATAGGAAGATACGCAGAAGGAGCAGCAGTAGCGACGGCGGAGGGAGATGGTGGTGGCGGAGGTGGTGGTAGTCGTGGAAGAAGAGGCATTGAGACATTTTTGGGCGCGTGAAAAATGAGAGGAGACCTCAGCGAACAGATGAGACAGCAAGTAAGCGACTGGATGGGGAGCGGGACGCCGAGCCAGCCAACAGGACGGGACAGACCAGGACCACGTCCGCCATGCCTAGATACGCAATTCAGAGCGCGAGCAGCGATGGCCCCAAACAGCCTTAACGCCGCACGCCGGCGTCACCAACAAGCGAGGTGAGCTCGTACCGCCCCCCCGTTTCTCTCTTGCTGTGTCACTGACTCTATCTTTCTACATGTTCCTGTTTACCGCTCGTCCTTTCTTTAGCAATCGTCCGGCGGCTGCTCCTCGCGCCCCCTAGGTGAATCGATGGCTCGCTGCTACCGTCGCATCGCCGAATACAAAAACTTGCCCAGCCAACGATGGTGGTCGCCAGAGCCGGCCGGTGCGTCAGAGCCACTACAGAAGCAGAAGCAGAATTGCTAAAGGGACGGCCTGTTACGGCGACGGAGTGCGACTATTCGAAGCGGGCTAGCTTAACGGCGGCCATGGCTCGCTAGAGCGCTTCGGAATCTTCACTGGAGCGGAGAGCGACAACCTCCATGATGCTCCGCGCATACGCGCCGAATGGCTTCGGGACGCAACGCGGACGGCGACACTCTGGCACATGGACAGACAGGCGTGCTTGTCTGTGTATGTGTGCGTGATTTTAGGGAAATAGGTGAGCAGGATTTTGTGGGATATTTTTGGAGGCCCATCGAAGCTGCAAACGCGAGGCGGCGGACGTTGATGCGGTTGTCGCCAACGTCATCGTCGCCGCCGCCGCTATGACTAACGTTCGTATCATTAGCTGGCAAACGTATCGCGCCGTTTACAGAATAGCCTACGCTGTTGCTTGTAATCGTGTGCGGCAAACGTGCACACTATGTATAACGGAATATATACATATATATATATATATATATATATATATATATATATATATATCAATAATTATTTTACTCCATGGCGCCCAAAATAGATGCCGCGTTCCCTCTGCAAACGGCCAAAGACAACGCTTGCTTCAAAAATTGACCCTCTCTTTGGTCGTTTGGGACCTCCTGAATTCGCTTACTCAAATCTTTGAGAAATGCTTCACTTCCCTTGCTGATTGGTCCTAGCGTCTCCATGGCAATAGGCACAAAAGTATATATTGTTTCCAGTCCAGCGTATTTAACCCGTTTTCTGGCGTCCGCGTGCTTTGCCACCCACCCCGGGCTCAACTGAGATGTAGTGTAAATAGGAAGCCGCGGTGGTGCACGAAACCGTTGCGTCCCAAGCTAGGGACTTCCCATGTTACCACAATCGACCAAAGCCAAGATTTACTCTTATTATTTCCTTGCAGGTTACGACTTTTTGTCTTTTAAACTGCCCGATCCCTTGGAAGGTGCCTTTGCTAATCCTGTGCCTGAAAAATATAATAATTGACAAAAGCCCACAATTAACTCTTTTGGAGTCTACTCGCAGGAGCTATGGGGCGGTGAAGCGCTCCTGAACCTATCGGGCTTTAGACCCTTTAAGCACCCCAGTGGGTATTGGCCAACGTTTCCGGGCCAAATATCTAACGACGCACGCATGCTCTTTGGCGACGCGTGCGTTCATATCTGTGTAAGAGTTCCCCTGTGAATGCGGACTTTCGAACCACATCCGTGCAGTTACGGCAAACAGATATAGCAGTCGTTGGTAGGCCGGCAGTTGTTTGTAGGGTGGTCGTCTCAGGCAGATACTCATACATATATACATACATGTATATGTACATAAGGGAAGTACAATGTAAGCTAAGACTTAGTATTAGGATTAAAGTATCACAAGTAAAAGATGAATTAAGCAGATGCAGCTGGTGAAAACGGCACCAAGGTACAAACAAGGTGGGATCGCGGAGTAGAGTTTGCAGCCAGATAGATTGGGTCCAAGAGTCAACAATAGGCAAAAGCAAGGGTATCGAAGAAGATGGTGAAACCAAGGGTAAACAAGTCATATACAGGCAAATTGAAACTGGCAATGGATTTCAGATCGAACTTGGTAGGTATTTACGGAAACAAAAAGCGGCAAAACGGCGAGGTAGAATAGCTATATGATCACTCAGGAGAGCTGTAAACAGATTCCAGAGCAGAGATGTTGGATACAAGAATACAACGAGCAAAATATAAAGAGGAGGAACGTACAGGATGCTAAGTTTGTGAATTAGGAAATAAGTCAATCAAAAATATTGTTAAAAAACGTTCAGCCTTTGGTAGGGAGCAGCGATATAGAGGCTCGGCTTGTTGGAGGCTCTAGCTTTAGGACCAAATGTTTGGAAGCTCTATCTTTAGGGTCAAATGTTTGAAAGAACCAGGTCGATATTACAAAGAAGAGGCTGTCCCAATAGAAGTCAGATGCGTTATAAGCACCCTTGTTATAAAAGGGCGACATGTAGTTAGGTATACGTGAGATGTGTTTGTGTTTTTAGTAGAAATACTCTGGAAAAATGCATGGTGCACACCGGGCGTTTTTGTTAAGTCAGTCCGACGGATGAGAAATATGTTCTGTTTTGAAACGACAGTAACTTTACTCATCAGTATTATACCAATGGGGCTCGACGGACACCGCGCGGCATTATAATATATAAGCAATGATGCTTGTAGCAATCCCAATGACTTTAATGATGAAAGAATGTTTGAAGAAAGTAACGAGAATGTCGTGATGCAGGGAGAGGAATGAACTTCTTCACCTTTGACGTATATATATATATATATATATATATATATATATATATATATATATATATATTGATTTATTGTTCGCTTGGCATGTATACCTAAATACACATGTCACCCTTTTATATTAGGGCCTATATATATACATATTACCATTTACACATAGTGCATAATCAGAAATTCGTCAAACTAAACCAATTGTTAAATATATATATATATATATATATATATATATATATATATATGTATATATATATATATATATATATATATATATATACACATTTCTACGATGATGATGATGCTTGTTGGAATCCTAATGATCTCAATAATCGGGAAAAGTTTTAAGCAGGCCACCGGAACGTTGTTGGGCAGACAGAGGGCAAATCTCACCGCTCGATGAGTACGCTGTCGTCATGGCCACTCAAGACAAGGAAAAATGGTGACTAAGGGCCGTCGTCTACTTCAATCGCTCGGTGACTGCGTGTGGCCCCGTTGGGCGAACGCCCCGCTAACAGGGGCTGGCTCTCCTTTGCGGTGCTGGTACGTACCGGCACCGCTGCCGTCGCGGTTGCAGCTGTGCTACCGCCGCTTCAACCCTCCTGACGTTCTCGCCCGGAGAACGACGTGGGGATCAGCCGCGGTTGGAAAGAAGGTGCCCTTCAACGTAGGCAGGGTGAGGGTGCAGTGAGCGTTCGCTTTCATTTGCGTCTTTAATCGGCCCATGTCGACGACGAAGTTGGTCCTCTTGCTCATCCTGTCTTTTCTGTTGAGTTGAAAATTAAATTCCACTTTTGCTTCATCGCATAGCTTAGCTTCTGAGCGAACGGCGGAGAGAGGGATTGAAAGACGTTTTTGTCCTGGTACCGTCAGTGCTGGAAACGATACTGGGTATAAATATATAGGTATATTACCGACGGTAGCAAATGCGCGCCTTTTTTCAATTTCAAAGTTACTTGATTTCATGCTTATTAAAGAGGAGCTCACGTAAATTACACAAAAAAATGCTCTATACGTATAGCAGCCTCGGCGCACTAAAACTAGCCTCACTGATCAGTATGTAAAAATACTAGCTTATGGATTTAAATACATGCATGTAATCTTTTTTTTATTTTGAGATCTTCTAGGTGCCGGCACCCGGATGGGACGAAACCAGGTGGTCTCTCGTGCTTTAAGTTTTGAGCTTTGCGTTGCGTGAAACTAGGAATTCACGGCAGATGAACATACCCAATTTAAACAATTGAACATGCAATTATATTAGTAGCTCCATAACAGAAGCTGGAATATAAGCAGACACGTCTAAACTTCGATTGATTTGAAATTTTAACCTGGTAAAATGGTTCGTTCATAGCGTCCAGGGATGAAGCAATTGAGTTTGGCCTCACGCGCAACCTTTGTAAAGTTTTTGTCTCAACTGAGCTGGCTTAACTTACAACCATCTTTCGCCCGTCTGCCAGTAAGCGAGTCAAGCATACTTGCGGCTTACGTGATTCGGAGCTTAATCTAACGCTTGAGCGTATAAATGATCTATTCATTTTCGCTTTTACCATATTCTCCTCAACCAGTTCGGCTATGGTTTCAATATTCCAACATGACTTGCACGAACGTTCGTAGGCATTTGTGAGAAGAATTGTTCTCTAAAAGGTGTTCTCTATTTATAGATATGCTTTGTCCGTCTTTGCGACTGTGTTTTTCTTCATAAATATATGTTGGTACCATATACGAATAATCTAAACACTTCAATTGTGCCACATTATCGCGTTTTGGGTAGTGCTTTTAGCAAACTTGTTTAGAAAGCATATGGATACGTGGACATGAGCACACGGCCTAAAACTTGCTCGTATAACTACTTTGCTCGATTGGGTTGAATGCAAAAGGCTTTTTCGGTTGACGATTGCTGACTCACGCGACACCGTCGTTGTCGATAAGAGTATTTCTGTGGATAGAGCGTTTTCTTCCTGTCAAGGATTGCTACACTCATCTCTGCAGTCGTCAACTATGTGCCAAGCTACTCCAAGCGACTTCTTAGAACACCCCGTCCTGCTTGAAGCCTCGCCGGTTGCAAAAGTAGCTATATACTTCGCCTCGTTTTCAATGTTTACAACTGCTTGAGTGAGGACTCGGTCTGGCCTCTTCAGCTGGCTCTTGGGGTTTGTGTATTTCGACCACTTTAGCGATCGGAACTCTAGCAGAATTTAAGTGGTGACCGGGTGATACCGGATCAAAGCCAAGCCGAAAATATGGTGTTTTCCCTTGAAAATATCCTTTACGTTTTTCTATTTTAGATTGCCCTTCTATTCTCAGTTGCCTCTTTTCTAAAAGTAAAGGGCGTAGGGCGACAAAAATTGACATTTTGGTTTTTCGTTCTATCTCCTTTAGTTTTTCTCGGGTTTAATACTTTAACGGGCTCAATGGAAAAAAGCACTTCTTTATATATATATATATATATATATTTATTAGTTACACATTGAGTTGAACACAAACTAAAATTGAAACAAATAATTGCCCGACACGACTCTGGGAACTCTGCTATGTTTACGGAACAGAAATATGTACGTGAACACAAAAGACCGATAATCTTAAAAAACTCCGTAAAGTGAGCTACATATGATTTCTGTAAAAACAATCGGCGAAAAATCCAGTTGCAGGCTGCAATGTTGTAGCTGCGAAAACTGTCCAAAATATTTAGAACATATTCGTAACCTAGGCGTAAACAGCATTTCAATAACTTCGTGCTACTTTTCGCCAGGTTGGCCACCGTACTCACTGGGCATTGCCCCATCGGACAACCACCTTTTCAGATGTCTGCAGAACCATCTACAGGAAAAAGATTTTACTTCGCTAGAAGCGGTGAAGCACTCGTGGGGACATTCATTGAAATGCATAAACGCCCGACGCAAGCTAGCAAAGGGTGAATAGCCTGTTATGTTTTACGCTGAACCTTTTACGTGTAGAACTGTGAAATTTTGCGAGTACGACCGACAATTGTCGATTAAAAGACCATTCCCGATAGCAAATTTGATGCCTATTATTTTCGTTTCAATGTGATACTACTACTAAAGCTTACTTACTAGGTAACTAGGTACTGGTTACCTATAATAGTTACCTAGTAAGTAAGCTTTTTAACAGCCATAATTGTTATTGTGTTACGTTCAGAACCGTAAAATTGTGCCAAGACGTTTCGGCGCCCCTCAATCACAAAAAAAAGTATCTTTTTGACGAGCTCTACTAAAGCGCAAAATATGTACCTAGCTTTCTCATACATCCCTGCTGAAGCAGTCCACAATGCTAGCAAGTATGCATGGTTGTCAAAAAAGCTTAGTTACTTGGCACCTACGTAACGCAACACCATCACTTTGGTACGAAAATTCGTCAAGGACCTGCAACCTGCCGAAAACGTCGGGCTATACTTATTTACCAATATAGAGATGGCTGACGTAGACACCAGCTTTTTCTTGACCGGAGCCATGACAATTGAGGCCTCGAAAGGCCAGTCGCACAAACCGGCACCTTGTAACTCGTTACGACGTTATAGTATATGAACAGTTGACAAAGTTTATATATATATGTGTGTATATATATATATATATATATATGCGATGTGTTTTTTGCCTTATTGTCGTCATTGTTGCTTGTATTGCTGTTTACATACTCAACGAAGAGTTTTTCCTGCATTAATTACCCGTTATCATTTTTTTGTTACTCAATGCGTTTAACACAAGCTATCCTTGCAAGCAAACACAGAGCGCTCATATATGTCCCTCTTTCTTCTCGACTACGCAGGCAGGCTGACAGGCAAAAACACATCCACGTGCGCACACGTCTTCATATATATATATATATATATATATATATACACTCATAAGACAACACACACACATATGCACACGCTTTTCGAGGCTAGCAGCATCAGGCAGCGGTCAGCGAATGGCCGTCAACGAGAGCAGGTTCTGCCAGTGTTGGCAGACCGAGCGAACGGCACGGCGACACCCCGCAGACTCTGATGTCGCCACAGGGCGCGTTTGTAAAGCGGCCGTTGGCCTTGTTGTGGAGGCTCGCTTGCTTTTCTCTTAACCTCCCCCAGCTCAACCGGTCAACTACAACAAGAACTACCCTTAGGCTACGGCTACGACCTTTTTACTCTACGTAGCGCAGCTCGATTGGTTGTGGAGTTGGGGTAGCGATGATGCCGCTGCTGAGGTGCCTGGGAATAGAGAACGCGCTTAAGATATAAATAAAACAAATACAGCGGGGCAAATGCCACAGGGCTGCCCGCCGATCAACGCCTCAGAATTAACGTTACACGCGTCTATAGCCCTGCTGTCAACGAGGAGGTTTCGTGGCACGTACTCGTACAAACACGATTGTGCAAATCTATACGTCAATAAATTATTTTTGAAGTTCAACACACGTACTGTACGTGGCCCGCGGCGTTTCACCCGTGTGATCTCTTGAGATCCGGTTGCCACCGTAAAAAAATTACCTTTGCGCTCCAAATTCGGCGAAAATTCGTCAAGGACCTGCAACCCACAGAAAACGTCGGGTATATATAAATATATAAATATACTTATTTATCAATATAAAGATGGCCGACGTGGACACTAACTTTTTCTTGATCGGAGCCAAGACAATTGAGACCTCGAAAGGCCCCAGTCGCACAAACCGGCACGTTGTAACTATAGGGGCAATAATAATAATAATAATAATAATAAGAATAACACTTCGTACCCGTCGCCATGGAAACGATGGGCCCGATCAGCAAAAGCACAAGTATCCTCTTCAAAGACCTAGGTGTCAAAATTAGTGCTAACACGGGTGACCAGCGCGAGGGCGAGTTTCTGCGTCAGCAACTCTCGCTCGCAGTGTGTAGGGTAAACGCCGCCGCTATCATCGGCTCTATAGATTGAGAATGGGGGGGGGGTGAGCCTACGCGGGTACACGTTTGGGTCCCACAATTGTAGGGAAAAACTGAAAAACTGAATAAATAATAATAATAATAATAATAATAATAATAATAATAATAATAATAATAATAATAATAATAATAATAATAATAATAATAATAATAATTATTATTATTATTATTATTATTATTATTATTACTGCTACCACTACGAACACTAGGTTATAATAGAGATATTTACACGACGCGGACTACAACGTGTGTCACTGATAGCGAGGTAGATTTGACGCGCCAAAGCGCTGCTGCACCTGTGTGCTGGATCCAGCTGTCCAAGAAGGCGCCCTTTTCGTGTTTTTCGACGTAGTGTTTGCGGTATGCGTAACTTACACGGACGTATCGCCCTTATTGTGTAGGCTCGTTGCAGGCAACACACTTGAAATAGAGATCAGCGTTAAAAGGCTCGTATGGCATACACGTATGTGGAGCGTCGTCCACAGGGGCGTTTTTCTGGGCACAGGCCGTCCTGCACAAGCAGGGCGTTTATAGGGCGGCTGGCCACTGCAGAGCGGCGACAGATGCGCGGGATGTACAGGGTGGGAATTTGTCCAAAGTACCCAGCTCTACCTGAGGCCTCCCCCCCCCGAGAGATACTCCATTGAAACGAGCGGAAAGAGAAGATGAACGAAGCAAGAACGCGGCCGTTTACAAACAAACCAACAGCTCACATTGAGTCAGTCAGTCAGACACCTTATACATCTATAGGATCTATCTAGTAGCTTGCGTTGTTTGTGAAAGACATCAGGTGGTTCCGTGTATCTGTGCGTGTATGATGTCGTGCATGCAGATGCACTCACATACACAAAGCTAAACGGCGTCTTTCACAAACAACTCAAACTATTTGGGGTCTCTGGAGGACTGCCCCAAAGGCAGTCAGTGCCTTTGTGTCAGGCTTGAAACTCAGCCGTCGCTCTGCCGCAACAAAGAAGACACTGAAAAAAGAAGTCTGCCGCTCTACGTTCCTATATCTATCCTATCGCCTGCAAGTCGGTCGGCTATTGCTACATGTACAAGCAAGGGAGGATCCAAGGCTCTGCGGAATGCTTCCACCGCAAGCAGACAGAAAGATCCAAATCGCGCCCCTTCCTTTGAAACTGTTTGCCATAGGGAAATAGGCAACGGTTTTGAGGCGGCTCGAATGACCTTCTGGGCGTATCTGAACCTTCTGGGCATCGGCCTATTACTATATGACTACTACTGCTGCTACTACTACGAATCAATTAACGCACAATTGTCTCATGTAATTATGTCATCACATGCAAATATTTGCTGTAAATATGCATATACCTATGTAATATTTGCTAATACTCGCCTGTGCAATAACTTTAAAAAATAAACAAGCTTTATATTTATAGAAAGCCTATAAATGATGCTCTAACGGTGAAACCTTTTCGCCACAGTTGCACTCACTTATGCTCTTCGACTACTGAGGTCCCGAGGCGAGGGCCGGTACAGATTCGAATGACAAAGTCCTCTAAGAGGGTTCCAACGGAAGCACTTAGTAGCACATCGAGCACCATGCACTAGCACTATTAGATATAATTACTCAAGAGCGTACGCTGTTTAGACTGGTCCTCAGGAGGGTATTTTCTGGTTTGCTCTAAAAGACGTGCTTTGGAATCTTCAAGTACAGCACGCAATTGTTTTGGGAATCTAGTATGCTTGAAGCCCTTTTCCAGGCGCTAGAAGATAAAGCGACTACCGCGGGAGCCGCAACGGATACGTAGGCCTCGTTTGTCATAGGTAGGAAGGCTTGCCTGCAAGCTGCCTCTTCAAACCAAGCAAGAAAAACAGGGACTCCTATGTGTTTAGAAGAATCTTTAGTAAGCTCAATCCCACGAAGCAGGTGGTACACTTGTGCTGTCGAAAAGCAGGATATTATGACACACGAATCCCTATGTGCACCTAGGAGACTCTGGCAACCTAAATATGCACTTATCTTCTCCAGCCAACTAGACATCTAAACATTAACACATAGCTTGTCTAGTTATGCGAGGTTGGTCACATTGGTCCTAATACAGTCTGGAAGAAGGTCGGCTATCAAACTGATAAGTCGGTATTCTAGCCGGAGAGTGATCCTTATGGTACCGACAAAACGAGTGTTACATGTTGGAAATTGGGGAATAATCAGCTTTTTGTTGCCAAATCTAGTACGTTATAAATATCACGGGCCCCGTTTAAAAGGTCGCCAACTAACACGCCGTCGTCCAGGCACCATGGTTAAAGGACACTCAAGTAAGTCTACCACTTCCTTAATGACAAGACAACAGTGGGAATCCCCCATGGGTGACTTTGCTATAAGACTGACTGCAAACCATCGAATGCAGTTTAGTTGGATTCCCGTATGTCCTCATAATTTATTGGTATAGATCAGGCACATTTCGTCTCTTGACACACGTAAGCTATTCGCAGGGGATGCATTCGCAGGGAGGTTTATCTCCGGTCCGTGGGTGCGTAGCGATGCTTCTCGCGTAGTAATTGTCTATAGTCACATGGTCGGACTCAAGCCTGAACGTGCCTTACAAGCTTATGAACGCTGCAATGTCCGAAGCATCACCACGTTTTGGAGGCTTCTTCGCAAGTACCGACTTTTTCGCGTTTCTGAAACAATTTCGGAAGCTCTCGAGGCTTGAGCGTATGATGTCTGCCAACGATCTCGAGTCGCTCCTGATGATTAGAGGACGTAATACAACAGGTGCAAAAAATAGTAGAGAAAACCGTGTCGAACGATGATTGTCACTCAAAACTTCATTAAAGGCTGTTAGAAGACACTCCGCCACAAGCCTCCTTACCGTATCCTGTTATATGTATCATCCTCTTGTTTTAAAAAAAAACGTGTGTAAGCTATAAACGAGTGAGTTCTGTTACAGGCAGGCTTAATCCCGGACACACGGCATGTATGGGTCTCAGCAAGCCCCTTGAAGTAAATGTTTTTGGACATGTTAGGCACCGGATTTATAGCTAGCTTTTTGCGTGCGGCTACCTTAAATGAGCCTATCAAGCCAGCTTGAATGCACTCAGCTTCTCCAGCTGTCTCTGTTTGCGTGGTGCAATCCTAAAAGTAGAGTTCTTCTGGATAGTCATAACGTCCTACTAATCTTCACTATAGCCGTGGGCCAAGTTCTTACTCATCTTTGCACCAAGTGTATATAAATATATATATAAATAATCATACATACAAAAATCAATTCATCATATTTTCTTGTTAAATGAAGAATCACAGGAGCTCCGCTAACTATGTTTAACTAGCTAGCTATGCAGCAAGAGGGTACTTTGCTACTAGTTGGAGAAAAATCTGGACCTCGCCAGAGCCAGGAGTACCACAATCGCGGCCTGGCAAAAGAAATGCCGGTTACACTTGCGTGACCAGGGGGAGCTGGACTAAAAACCGGATATCAGACCTTAAGGCTTGGCATAGCTGTCGACATGGAGAGTTAACCTACTATAGGTTCTGACCGGTCACGGTCAGTTCCAAAGATACATAGTTACGATAAAGAAGGCCACCCGTAACATTTGTGTGCTATGCGATTCTATAAGAGGCGGATGACGTCGAACATACTGTCCTACACTGCGAGTCTGTTTGGGAAGCAAGGTACTCGGGCTCCACGGCCATAAGGGTCCGCCCCATCAAGGAGATGGTTAGCTATATGATGGCATTATGGAACGTTGAATCATTAGAATCATTATATAATAAGTCAGGCGAAAACGATTTTCTTGACATGGATATTATGTTTTTAACCGAAACGTTTGTGACAAATCCAGCAAATTTTATTCAGTTTACACAACACAAAATATATCACGGACTTGCACTTAAGTCTCAAGGAAGAGGCCGACCTAAATGGGGTGTGGCTATCGCCGTCAGAACGACCGAGTGCTCACACGTACTCAAATGCACTGCAAGAGAATTAGTTCTGGAACTAGAAGAATATTACCTGGTATGCATATATAGCCCACCAAACAGGCAACCCGCTGATATAATACACGATGTTGGGGACGCAATAACTTATTGTAAAAAGACAAATAAGCACATTGTTATAGGGGGTGACTTTAATTGCGACCTATTAAAAGATAACGCACGAAGCGCAGCTTTTATATCAGGAATGCATGAGCTTGGATTGCAAATTGAAAACAACACACATGAGGCTACGTACGCCAGCTGGAATGGAAAAAGTGCCGTTGATGTAGTTTTAACTTCAGCACAGCAGCCACAATCAATTATCAGCGAGATGCACTCAACACCCTCAGCACATCGAAAACACTATAAAATAACGTTCCATTTGCACCGATCCAACAAGCCCAGTGTACCCTCAGCACATACCCTCAGCCGCTCCCTGAACCCCCAGAAATTACAGCAAGCACTACAACTCATTCAGCCAACAGACGATATCAATGTAACTGAAAGAGCTATCCGGTGGGCAATCCAGATTTCATGCGTAAGGAAATCGTTATACAGACCAACTACACACAAACCATGGTTTGATGAACAGTGCAAAGCCATAAAGTACACTATTTGCAGTCACACGGATTTTAGTCCGGAGGGATTACAACGACTCGCTGGTATGAAACGGAATTTTAAAAATATTAAGCAAACAAAGAAACAAGCATATGACATAATTCAGCGTGTGACACGCGTGCAACAAAGCGCTACAAAACCATGGATACTCCTCCCAAGACGACCCACTCCACCAAATCCATTAATCAATGATAATGAGTGGATACTTCATTTTTCGCGTCTATACAGTGGTGATCTTCTACTACCTCCGAGGGAGAATAACTGTGATTACCGAGCATTTACAGAAGAAGAGGTCGCCAATGTAATCAAATCCAAACAAAATGGTAAATCTGCGGGTCCCGACCAAATTGTGTATGAACATATTAAAGCAAATATACGTTCTCTGTGCCCGCCATTGACCAGATTGTACAATGGATGTCTACGCAGCGGCAAAATACCGGAAGAATGGAGAAAAAGTTCCCTGCAGCCAATTTACAAAAAGAAGGGTGAAGCAACCGACCCATCCAACTACCGCGGGATTGCACTTATTAGCGTCGTTTATAAAATTTTAACTTCACTTGTAGAACGCTTATATGGCGCCATAGGTCCAGATCTACCATGTGAACAACATGGATTTCTAAGAGGGCGATCTACGTCGGATGCCGTTGCCTTTATGTTAGAACACGTAAAGACCCGCCAAGATCAAAAAGAGATGACATATGCCGCTTTTATCGATTTTAAGACTGCATTTGACTGCGTTAGAAGAGACAAACTTCTTAAAGTACTTCAAACCCGATATTCTTTAGAGGGAACTATGTATAATCTAATACGTGACATGCTGCAAGCGAACTTAATTATTATTAAAAACGGAGCTTATTATGTCAGCAGGCCAGTAGCACAGAAAACTGGAGTTGTCCAGGGAGATTCCGCAAGCCCATTCCTCTTTATATTGTATATAGCTGGCTTAGCGGACGCCCTCAGAAATGTAAAAGCAATACATGCATTTTATGCTGACGACTTAGTAGTGCTTGCAAAAACACGAAATCACTTGCAGTTTTATCTCCAGGAAGCCTCAGATTGGTGCCAAGAACACCAATTGACAATTAACATAGCCAAAACAAAAATACTACGATTTAGTAAAGGCGGATCGTACGCTGCAGATGACCGGTGCATCAAGATAGGGGGAGTTAATGTTGAACTCGTTAATCACTTTTGTTATCTAGGAATAACAGTGACCCCCCGGCTGTCATTCAGCAGACATATAGAGGAAATGCGTAGCAAGGCTACGGCGGCCATGATTTTAGTAGGAGACGTTACTGACATAGACCTAAAAATTGCGCTAAATTTATTTAGAATAAAAATTGTTCCTATAGTAAGATACTGCCTTCCCGCAATAGCCCCTTATTTCACAATATCGGACCTTAAAAACATAGATAAAATAAAATCTTATTTCATAAAGCGCACTTTAGGCTTGCCAAAGAACGCATCGGCCACGTTCGCACTGGAACTATGCCACGAACGCACACTAGTAGAGGATTTAGTACTGGACAAGATACCGTTCAGTACACAAATCTTAGAAGCCTACAGAGAATTTAGAGAAACCCGCCACATGGCATTTGTAATGGGTCTCTATGTTGAGGGTCCAGCTTTTTGCAGCAATAAGTGGAAACTGTCATCACAGAAAAATAGATCTCTAATATGCCGAACAACATGGCACGGCTACCACCACCTTTTGTGCTTAAGAGGAAATTGTTATGAAATTGACGAATGCATATGTAAATATTGTGGCGAGTGCAATATCGGACGATACCACATACTCACTTGCTCGTTTATCGAAACACCGTCACTACAAGCACGTGTTAACGATATTATTAGCCTACAAAATAATATGTGAACTTTTGTAATACACTACCAATTTATGGTGAATAAACTTGAAACTATATATGATGGCATTGACGTAAAAAGAGACGACGGACCTGTTCGACGCAATTTCGACGCTCCATACAGCCAGGGACACCGCTACGCAAGAGAGGTTCATGCGGCAGCCTCTGGAGAGTGATCAAGACGAGGGAATAAGGGAGGGGGGAAAATGCAGCCAGGCCCTCGATCCCTTGACGCACCCTTCAGGACGGTGCATCTCTTTGCATAAGCCCCCAAATTTAATGCATGTAAATATGCAGAAAGATAGACAAAATTATCGATGAATCACGAATAAATGGCAGGGACGCCTCTCCCATTTGATTCGAAGAAATGCCAAGTATTACCGAGTCTGAAAAGGTGGGGAAGAATTCGGGTTTATGGGCTTTGTGAGCCCTACACTAGCAACGCAGGCTGATAGCGGCGTATGTGCATTTTGCATTTCCGAAACCTTCCAGAAAAAAATTAAGTATAGCCAAAAATATTTTACTCGGCCGCCAGATATTTAGCCACGAAATCACTGGCTTCAATCCAAGACCTGTTGCATATGTTGAACTTCGCTAGTGCCCCGCCCTAACACTACCATATCGTCAACACACAGCAGCACGGGTGTTTTGATATATACACCCTTTTCCCCTATATATACATATATATATATATATATATATATATATATATATATATATACATATATACAGGGTGTTCCTATTTGTGTGTCCAAAACGCTAGGGTATGGTCAAACTCGGCGAGAAAATCATTTTTGCCAATGGGTGGAAGCCAAGAAAACGTTTTGTTTAGGAGTGAGGATGAAATTTATAAAAGCAGTTATTCAGCCTTTTTTCTTCTACATAGTTGTGCAAAATCTACGTTTGCGGGAGAACCAGTCAACGCACAAAGGAACCGATCATACCGGCGTGTTTGGCGGAAAATTCTGCACAATAAAGTGTACATTACTAGCTTGCGTAGCAAAAAGCGAATAGCCAGATTAAGGAAAGTCATAAAAAGTCAAAATGTTACGTTAACGCTTTTTTGTGCAACATCGTAATTTTTTCCATTACGACCGAAAATGTACGTTCAAAAGACTACTCTCAGGCAATAGCGAATTTAATGCCCACTACACTCGTACCAAAGTGATGGTGCTGCGTTACGTAGTTGCCAAGTAACTAAGCTTTTTCGATAGCCATATCGAAAGCGAAGGCATGCATATTTCCATAGGGCGTATGAGAAAGTTAGGTACATATTTTGAGGTTTGGTAGAACTCAACAAGAGAATAAATTTTCCTAGTGGAAGGAGGGGGCGGAAACGTCTTGGCAAATTTTTACGGTTCTGGACGTGAAAACTTGCACGTAAAACATAACAACTATGACTGTCGAAAAAGCTTAGTGACTTGACAACTACGTAACGCAGCACCATCACCTTGATACGAAAATGATGGGCATTAAATCTGCTATTGCCTGAGAGTAGTCTTTTGGACGTGCATTTTTGGTCGTAATGGAAAAAATTACGATGTTGCACAAAAAAGCGTTAACGTATCATTTTGACTTTTTATGACTTTCCTTAATCTGGCTATTCGCTTTTTGCTACGCAAGCTAGTAATGTATACTTTATTGTGCAGAATTTTCCGCCAAACACGCCGGTATGATTTGTTGCCGGTTCCTTTGTGCGTTGACTGGTTCTCCCGCAAACGTAGATTTTGCACAACTATGTAGAAGAAAAAAGGCTGAATAACTGCTTTTATAAATTTCATCCTCACTCCTAAACAAAACGTTTTCCCGGGCTCCACCCATTGGCAAAAATGATTTTCTCGAGTTTGACCATTCCCTAGCGTTTTGGACACACAAATAGAAACACCCTGTATATTAGTGCCAACGGACGATTCGATACGTTTACAGCAAAACAGATATCCACAACACGACGAGCCGGTACCAAGCCTACGTATCTCATTCGGACAGGCAGCATGTGATGCTGCGGTAGGTTTGTCGTTAGTTGACATGAACTACACACCACTACGCCACTATCTTCATTGGTCATAATAGGTCATGATAATGACCAAACGACGACGGTGACGCGACACCCCGTGTGACGCTAAGCAAGCCGAGTGAGTGATATAGGAATGAATGCCAACAACATCAACAGCAACAGCAACAAAAACAACAGACAAAAAGGAATACCGTTTCGAAAAAAAAGTGTTTTTTGGTACCGGAGAGTCGAGCCGAACCGGGACCGTGGGAGCCCTTGACTCGTCGTTTTTTTTTGGGGGGGGGGTGTCATTTTGGCCTCGGTCGTCTCCGTTGTCTGGAGAACTTTTGTCTACGCACTGGCTTCATTCGAGGTGAGTGCTGGCGAGGCGCTAGTAGAACGGTGTGGGACGACGTCTGACTGAAGCGTTCCGAGGCGGCATCACCCCCGGCCCCCTACTGGATGACGCTGACAGTGATCGACCGACAGACAGAAAGCGACACAGAGGCGTGGGGTGCACGCGCGTAAACATGCAGCAGCAGCCGCCACGCCCCCCCGGACTCGCTCGCAAGCTAGCAGTCCGTTTGTCCGTCCGCCGCCGCCCCTACGTCCGCTGCCGCCCCTACGTCCGCTGCCGCCGCCTCGAACTACCGTACCCCTAACCGCTCCTGGATGCAGAACGGATGCCTTTATATTGTCGGAGATACGGGTGTACGTAGTCGGTGTAGTAGAAGTAGTTGTAATAGTCTAGTTGGGTAGGCGAGCTGGAGCACTAGTAGAAAGCAGACAGACATCCAGCCTGCAGGCTGCCTGCCGACGGCCAAGTGGGCAGACGACGCGTACCTGTTATGGCAATGGCGCTTAGCAAAAACGGAGACATTAATCTTTGTGCCTAGAGGGCCTAGGGTCTAGGTACGGCCGGGCTGGCGAAGGGGGGACGGGTGGCGAGCAATGACAGCGGCGGTGGCCGTGGCCGCGACGGATGTGATGCTTGCTTGCTGGTAGGCTGGCTGGCTGGCCTGCATCACAAATGTACCTTGATGAACCCCCCTGCGCTTGCGCAGGCCGGGCCGCAGTGCCCGCTCTTTCATTCATTTATTCCTTATGGGCGCAGTAATGACCTAGCGGTGGCGGTAGCGGCAGCAGCAGCAGCGTACTACACTGCCAAAGCGGCGTGTGTGACAGAGAGGAACTTAGAGCAAGCGCTCGCCAAAGATAGAGGAATAGGGAGATGGAAGAGACAGTGGGCACATGGAGGTGCAGTATAGGGGAATGCGAGTGTGACGAGGAAAGGGCAACGCAAGAATAGTCGACGAAAGAAAACGCGGAGACATACGGTGAGCAGGACGATCGTGACAAAGAAAACATTGTGGGAGGGAGTGGTGGGAATGGTGGGGGGGGTCAAAGAACCTTGTTGGTGTCGGCTAGGTGTGCCAGGCCGTCAGAGAATCGCCAACGCTGATCGACTTGCCCACGGTCTGCGGACTCTCCTCGGGTACATCATCGCAGCCACGTAGTGATCAAGCATTTCGGCTGTACTCACTTAGACATTTAGCCACCTCTACGCAGTTTCTGAGCGACCGACAGAGTGTGCAATCTTTCGTGCCATTTCGTTGCGTCGTATAGTAAGTTCGGTTTAGGTAAAGATGTGCGATGACTTATCCACGTGTCTAAATGCTTGATAAGTTTTATGCAATCATCTTCTCCAGACGGCAAATTTATTTAAATTTAATAATTCCTCATTGAGTTAAAAATTCCATAATTACACATTTTTAACACTTGCAATAATTAAGGGAATTTTTTTTCAGAAACGGCTATTGCCCGTGTCTGCAAATTATTATTATATTTGCTACCACCAGTAATTGCATTACACTTACAGTTAATTCGTTAAACTAAATACACGGTTGCCTTAAGTGAGACGTGTTGGGTAAGTACAAATTAGTGAAAATGAAGTAAGCAAAAAGTCCATTTTATGCTTCCAGATGTAGTCAAGAAGGCATACAACAGTAGTTTTTAGAAGTTTCGTATAGTACTTTTTACGCTGTAGCGTTACGCTTTAGGGGATTTTGTGCATAGATGTTTCCTTAAGGCAAATTACTAACTACCATCATATCAGCTGCGCATGTGCGTCTTCTACCCGTTTCTACCAGATACATACACTAAAACAAGTACGTGTATTTGGTGGTTAAACGTAATCACTAACAGAAGCTGACACAACCTAGAGGATCACAGTTTTGCATGACAAACCTGTTTAAGCAAAATAGCCATCGAAGGATTATACAGAAACCGCCTGAAGAGAATTGCAGAAGTGCTTGACCATTTCAAAACGGGTCTAAGCAAATACGACGTGGACGAACGTGATAATTTACATCACCCGCACATTCTTCTTGCGCGTGGAATCGACTGTAGCTAGGAGAGTAGACTCCAACAACGTATTTACAGTACTATTTTGCGTCTCATTTATAAAAGCGAGAATTTCGTGTTTGTTCAAGCCAAGCATAAGTTATTAATTATATTGACTTGTGTCGAGATTTCAAAGTGTAGACAATGGCAGAACGTTTACCCTTCAACCAAATTTATAGGGACATTGTTTTGTTTATCCAGTTTTGTCGGTAGCGCGATTTAACTACAACATCCGAGTACATAGCTTAACGATCTTAATGTACAGGTGTTTTGCGCACTCTGCTAAACTTTGAGTTTTGCTCGTACGGAAAGCCTCGCCATCAAAAACAGACCCTCACTGTTGGACAACGAAGTTGTGTACGTGTGTGTCGACCTTAGAAAAGAAGCCGTGCATATGTAGCTGAGTTGAAATGGCGGATTTCAGCGGCCATAACTGCTATCTTTTCCTACAAACGCGAAAAGGACAACGGCACGCTGTATCCGGCTATACTTTTGCTCGATCCCTTTTCTTAACGAGGGTCCTATGCTTAACAAGCTTATTCAGGCGCGATGAATGCCGCCCTGCTAGTTTTTTTGTCAAAACTGAAAACCCATAATGCAAGCGCTACCTATTTACGAGACTCTCATATGACATACAATGAGGCAGCGCAGCTGCTGTCTAGACAACGGTGACTTTCAGCGCACATTCGAGGAAAATGTGAACTGCCTCTCTTGAATAACATTCCGCGAGTTCTGAGAACTGTATAAGTGTGTGTTATATGCATACTCAATATAAGTGAAATAAATATGATGATGATGATGAAACAATTAGAGTCACACTCATTGTCCTGGATACTTAGATTCTCCCCCCTCTTATCTTAGAGCAAAATAAGATACTCTCAAACAAGCCAAATAAGTGGCGTACACATTTCAAAGTTAAGGACGATTCAGTAGGTGTTTTCACAATGATACAAAAGCTTGTATTCCATTTACATTTGTGTACGCAAAATACACGTTCGTCGATGCACCCATCCGTAGCGAAGCAATCGTAGCAATAATAAGACAAAATATTATAGGAATATTGTCATAGAAAGACACCTACAGAAGCACACTATTCCAGAACTTTGTACTTAGTTTTAAACTGAGTATATACAACTGCTGTAGAGCACTGAGAAGGGTGTGACATTGTACAATTGATGATTCATATAGTGTAAAATCCAAAAGCGCTGCTTTACTGTTGTATACAATATCCTGGGAAAATTTATTGGGTGAACTTAAAGAGTGACATTCACAGAGTGCGAGATCTCGAGAGGGTGAGTGGTCTATCCCTAAACCTCGGAAAATACGAGGTCTACGTCAGGGCCCCGATGAAGCTCGAAGTAGCCGCCAGCCGTCCTCCATCGCTGGGATCTCATCGCAGAATATACCTACTAAGATCGTGCTTTTCGGCGGCCCGGATAGCTCACTTGCTTAAAGGGACCAATTTTTCCGACTTGACTTCCGAAGCCCTTCGAGCTTTCAACGAGTGGTCCTTAAGGACACTAGACGTGCTTCTGAACGTACGCCTCTCACCCGATGCAAGCTTGCAGGCTTCCCATATCCTTAGGTGGACTGGGAATGCCTGACGCTGAAGCGTTGGCTGATTCTGCCATCTATGTTTCAGGCATTGGAAAAGGCCAAACGGTTGCTGGACGACACAGGTAAAAGTATCTACGAGTACAGCTTGGCAGCCTTATATGAGAGACTAACCTCTTTGCGCGGTGTCATACCCACTGACATCCTTTTTCAGAAAGGCTGGTCGACCCCACTGAATTAGAAGGCTACCCCTGGGGGCAGCTTTCGTGTTCAAATGTAGATGCGGCGATCAAGTGGGGCCACAGGCACAGCATGGTCTCTCTTGTGCTTTAAGCTTACGTCGTCGAGCCTGACACGCAGCAATTGCCTTAGTTAGCCGAGCCTAGAGGTCTGCTGGCTTTTCTTGCATTCTCGAGCCTCTTGTCCTTTGCAGGAATGATGGAAGGTTACCGGACGGTTTGACACTAACGTCCTTCGAGATGGGTCGCACGATGGTATGGGATGCAACCGTTACTGACACATTAGCCAGCCCCTTTAATAGTCAGTGCGGGAGCGGAACATCCTGGCCACGCGTTTATGTTGGCGGAGGCGAATAAGTGCAGAAAGTATGCCAGTATTACCTACCCCCACGACTTTCGCCCGCTGGCATTCGAGACAGTGGAGAGACCTGGCCCAAAAACGCACAAACGCATCCAACGTGTCGGCAAGACGCTCAACCGTTCGACAAGGGATACTAGAGCTGTCGAGTATCTGCACTAGAGACCATCGCTGGACATTCAGTGAAGTAACGCCGCTTTTGTGCGTAGAACTCTGCTCTGCTAGACTGGCCGCGCCCGAACCTGAAGAATATGTGTTTTCACTTATTTTATTCGGTGTACACGTTCATAAGGAGACAATTGTTACCTCTTATATATAAGCAAATAAAGCTGTAAGTTAAAAAGCTCGTATGTATAGATAATGGACTACGAAGTGGAGTGCATGTTAGATCACTAGAAGTTGCGCGCTCAGTGAAAATAAACAGCACATTCTCGTGGCGAGTTCCACGAGGTCTGCATAATCGACAGACCTGATGTATGTTATAATTATAGTCAGATGTTTAATATGCTATTAAAACCAATGCACATTTAGGCAGATATGACCCTTGAATAAAAGTGCTCTTGACTTGACTTGACTTATACCTCTTTCTTGGCTAGGTCATCATTCGTTTGCAGCACGACAGTTCCAGAAATGATGGCAACCAGAAACAGTACAGGACCAACGTAAGCTTAGACCCGTCTGTAGTTAGATTCAATCGTCCTGGTTGGCTTCTTAGATCTGGATGAGAATTAGTTTGCTGCTACATCGTTTGCAAAAAGACCGTTGGGCTTATAAATGCATGTCAGTTTTGCAAATAGTTTGCAGCAAGTTTCGCAGCGCAATTGCAAAAGTGTGCATTAGCACAGTGTATGAACGACTCACGCTTCCATGCAGGATATCTGTGTGTGTGTCTCAACGAAGCGAGTCTACCGCCTCGCTGCAGAATTTCACGCAGGGCGTAAACAAGCCTCGTGTCAAGTGGAAGACTGGCAAAAATGCCACCCATTAAAGTTCCCCCAGATTTTGACGACATGCCTGACCTCGATGCCGCTTTCTGATGTAATTTAGTTTTAAATGTGTTTTATTTAAAACTACAGTTATCGGTACCGTTTGCCTGCGATTGCTGTCTGGAAAAGGAATTTTACGTGTTTGTCGCATACTTCGAAAATCCATTGCCTCTGAAGCTGAGGTGCATCCGGTAGCTAACCAGCAGTCAGCCAGTGAAAAAAACAACATTTGCACGGTTCGATTGACACTGGGACAGAGTAACGAAATCAATAGAAAAAGGAAGAAAAAAAATCCAAGGAAATGACGGAGCACCAAAATGAAGGCACACCAAGACACCGAAAATGTAAATAAATGTTGCCTATTTCGATGAGGAAAATCTTCTCCTCAACTGCACGGATGCAGGGATACAAGCTAAGCAATTAAGATTAAAAAGGAGTTTCCCGGGCAGCAACTATATAATTTAGTGTATATACCAATTTACTACATATACTAATTATATATATATATATAATAACCTTAGGATATATATATATATATATATATATATATATATATATATATATATATATATATATAATTTAATCAGTTTTATTTGCTAATATAAAATATGTAACAATTGTATCCTTATGTGCATGTACACCGGGTGACGTACATGAGAACCTTAAACATTTTTAATGCTTTATGGTATGCAAGTATATATAAGTCTTAATGGTAAATTTTAGCAATCCAATTATCTAAATACATAATAGTATGCACATGTTTATATTTATATATATATATATATATATATATATATATATATATATATATAAGTCACTTTTTTTACCTCACCTTTCGCGATTATCGAGGATAAAGATGACTGTTTTAACGTAGTTTGTATACGTTACTGTCTGGCAGTTAACAATCTGATCAAATCGCTCGAAAGCCCGCTTAACATGTGGTACTTGAAAGATGGAGTACTGGCAGGCAACGCCTCCACAATCGTTAGTGACTTAGAAAAGATTATCGACTTCGAGAGGGTAAGCGGCTTGGCCATGAACTCCTCGAAATGCGAACTGTTCGTATGTTATCCTGACGCAGATTGAACAACCTCTGAGATTACGCACTGGCTACCGCGCTGCAAGATACTCAGCGCAAACGAACTAAAACTCCTAGGGGTACCCCTACTTCGGGAAGGTGTCTCCCCCGTAGTGCAGATGTGGCTAGGTAGACTGAGTACCGCTTCACAGTGCCTTTTTCTGATAGGATACCATAGTGGTTTTTACCTGCTAAGGTGCTCTTACTCAGCCACACGCCTAATTCATATTCCGAGGAGTGTCGATTGCAAACGAACTAAAACTCCTAGGGGTACCCCTACTTCGGGAAGGTGTCTCCCCCGTATTGCAGATGTGGCTAGGTAGACTGAGTACCGCTTCACAGTGCCTTCTTCTGATAGGATACCATAGTGGTTTTTACCTGCTAAGGTGCTCTTACTCAACCACACGCCTAATTTATATTCCGAGGGGTGTCGATTTTACTGACAAAACGGACGAGCTACGATGCTTCAATGATTTTACAGCCAATACGATCCTGTTCCAACAAACCTGCTTAACATCGAACTGGACGATATAGTCAAAGGACAGATTTTTGTTGCCAATAGACGCGAGCGGGGGCTTGTCTTACCACACCCTGCAATATTAGCACTCCTTGCGATACTTGCTGTCATTCATCAGGTTTCCGACAGGGTCTGCGAACTCCTTGACGAAGCCGGCCAGCTCGAATTCACCATTATGCGAGATCAAGTGACGAGCAGTTTAGTTGAGATTCTTGAAACTTCACCAAACGACGTCACATCTCAGAGTGAATGGTCGGCCCTGCTCGCCGATCAACCTTCACCAATGCTCGTTCACTTACTGATCAAGCTGACAATGACTCCACTAAAGCTCGGCTCAGGGCAACCTTTGCAAAACATGCGAGCAATTGGCTACATGCCCTACCCAGTGCATTATTAGGAACCCTAATGGATGATGCCCACTACTAGAATACGTGTTGGCGTCCGACTTGGTACGCCGCTCGTTCACCCTCGCATATGCGAGGAACCGGTACGCATTCGAGCTCACCACGCTCTATCCTGCGCTCTCAGTGAAGGTCGTCGACCACGTCACGCGGCTATTTATGACACAATAGCAAGGGGCCCTGAGGACGGCGGGTTACCCAAGCACGTTGGAACCAACTGGACTGACCTGAAACGACGGCAGGCATCCCGAAGGAATTATATGGGACGCCACCGTAACCGACTCACTGTCTCCCTTTATGGTCGGTTTCGGTTCACTTAAATCTGGCCACGCCGCGACCCTAGCAGAAAAAACAAGATGAACAAATACGCCGAGTTGACAAGAGCCCATACTTCAGTCCAGTGGCCTTTAAAATTTTGTTACCACCGGGCCCCCTGACTGAGAGACTTTCAATTGACGTCTAGCGGGGCAACGCGATCTCAATTTTGGGATCACTTGCCGAACTGTGCAGACCAAGGCTGTTCTAAACTGAAATTTAACACGTTCATCCCTTTATAACAAAAAAAACAGCAAATTGTAAAGTGTTACTTCTACGTCTTCTACGTCTCCAACACTTAGTTAGTTTGAATTAACGACACTCTAAGACACCTAGTTATACGATACCGTGACATATACATTTGATTGTAAAAACTACTTTAAAGATTTGTACATATTGCTCTGCGCACCAAAATGTAACTCCATCGGCGGCCGTCTGCAGCTTGACATAAGCAAGGTAGGACTGAAGCAGTAAATGTTAAAATCGTCAACAAGTTTAAGGTACTTGACCTATGGGATACGAAGATATTTCGAAGAAAAGTGTGCATATATAATACATAAATATTCTAATTATATTACATATAAGAAATAAAATTCTGCTTTGTCTGAAAGACATCCAACGCTGGTTAGCGGAAGCCAAACAGTTTTATTAAATGAGTGCGCAAACCTAAAAAAAAGTATTTATTTTTCGATTGTATCTACTTTTCTACAATCATATTTTACATATAGATTCTGCCATTAAGGCCTTACAGAGTTGCCACTACAGTATGAAGTTACTTAAGGAAACTTTAACTAGCTAGATGGCTCTTCATATTACGCTTAAAACTGCCTTAATACATTGTGTTAACATGATTTTTATAATACTAAATTATTAGGCTAAACAAATCAATAAAAAATGTTATTAAGGCAAACACCACCGACAGTATCAATGGGCCGCAATGCTTGAACACGTTAAAACCGGTGCAGATGTTTATCGTTAATTTTTGCAAAGAAAAACTCTACGCTAAGTTTTCTGCATGTGTGTTCTATTAACAGATTCACTTTAGTTTAAACATGAGGGCATATTTAAGCGTAGAATTATCATTGGTAGGCCAATGAGAACCCGCATATAACTCGCCCGCATGCACGACTGACTGCGTCTCCATAAATATTGAGGCTGGCGTGGTAAATAGCTGCCCTATAGACCCACGTAAACTTTCCGAAGGTTAAGTGAAGACACGTACCACACATTCCTTCATATGATTTCAGCACGATGGAGCATCCAAACAGACCATGGCAATTAGACAGATTCGCGAGAGATGGTCCAAAGCGGGACTCACCCATCCCGAAATACAGGATCCCCGCGAAATGGTATAAAAGAGTTCGTGGAATACATCCCGTGTTCAACCCAGACATGGGAATTGGGAGCGGAAGTAGCACAGGAGGTGCTAAAAACAAAGCACAGAAGATGCATGGAGAGACAGAGCAGGCCGGCAGGGCTGAAGAAAGCGCAACTTTGAATGAAACGGATTTGCAAGGGCTAGGACAAGTGCGCTTGACAGGTGGGGGAACCCGTGAGTGACCCCGGCCAATTGATCCGATAGGGCACTCGCCACTTCTCCTGATGGCCCATAGCACTATCCTATAGAGATCTGGGCCATCAGAGAATGAAGCTTAAGGGGGGAGATGCGTTTAGTGTGTAGGGGTCTCAGCGGCGTAACATCCATCCCCTGGGGTCGAGTCCCACACAGCTTGAGATAGAAACTCGTAGCGGTAGTGCGTAACTGCATTTAATCCTCCTCCACAAAAACACCGTCTTTTTTAATAAGCAAATCTTTATTTTAAAAAAAATGTGTTAACAAGCAAAACTATCGGATATGTACAAGAGTCCAGCGAAGTGCGACATCAATTTTAATCCACCAGCATACAAGTTTCCTCAGTGATGGTGGGATCCAAGTTAACCAATGGCACGCGGCTACCGCTCGTTTTTATTGAGTAAAGGAAATAAAATTGACAGGGAAATATACTGCCAATACATTTTAAAAGTGCATCTAATTCCGTGGACCGGAAAACATTTTAAAGACCCATGTGGTTTGCGTTTCGGCAGGATTTGGCGCCTTTTCTCAAGGCCAAACGAAGTCAGGCCGAGCTTGGAATTCAAGCACCGGGACCTATGAAATTTCAAGACATTCTTCCGTATGAGGGATTTGTGACGCCAGTGTTTGCACTCTCAGACACATTTCCGTCAATGTCCTGCAGCAAGTTCTTGTAGGTGAGTGGGACCACAACAGATCTTGATTCGAGCGAAGACTTCGTCCACAGACTTCGATTTCAGACCGAGGAGGTCATATTGAAGACTGATGTAAATATGCCAAAAACTAAATTAACTGAAGAGTAATTCGGGATTAATAATAATCTAAATTTTGTAGTCGCTTTTTAGGTGACACTCCCTTGATTAACCAATATGTATATATATATATATATATATATATATATATATAAATAAATGTGTACGGAGGTGCGATACAGTCGTGATGCTCATGTTACTGTCCGTGTATGCCATTCTAGCAATCAGACAGCCTTAAGCAGTAAGCTTTGTGTCTGTCTGACTCCCACTCAGTTGCTTGTTACCCCCGCCCTCTCCCGCCGACCAGTCTGGGGCTGTCGAGAGCAGAGGAGGCCGAAAGGAAGCTCGAGAAGCGAACACGGAGCGGAGAGGAGGTTCAGACCGTCCTTAAGCCGGAGTTTTCATGTTCGGTGTCTGCAAGAGCTCCTGCAGGCTGTGTGAAGGGAGTCGAGTGTGCAAGCCCTGGTCTGCGAGCGATCAATGAATTTCGATTTCCACTGTCGACAGCTGTTCGACAGCTTATTTGCATGTTTAGCACGACCGCCACATTTGCACCACCCACCCACGCGCGTGCGTCAATACGCCGTCGTCGTCGTTACTGTCATCATCATCATCGTTGTTGTTGTCAACAAGCGTACGAAACCCAACGCACTATTGAGCACAACAACACCCACACCGCACCGGTAGCAACAACAGCAACAGCAGCAGCAGCAGCAACAGCGGCTCGGAAACAGACAATACGATAAAACAATCATGATGGACGGATGGACAGCTGCTCGACAAGGCAGCGACAACTTTCGCAGGTGGTGGTGGTGATGATGATGATGGTGGTGGTGGTGGTGGTAGAACTAGTCATAGCAGTCGTAGTAGTAATAGTAGTAGTGGTGTTGTTGTTGTTGTTGTCGTCGTTGTTGTTGTTGTTGTTGTTGTTGTGTTGTTGTTGTTGTTGTTGTTGTTGTTGTTGTTGTTGTTGTTGTTGTTGTTGTTGTTGTTGTTGTTGTTGTTGTTGTTGTTGTTGTTGTTGTTGTTTTTGTTAGCATTATTGTTGTTATTGCTTATGCTGTTGCTGCTGCTGCTGCCGCCTCCTCCGCTACTGTGGCCGCGGTCGTCGTTACTTCAAGACGCAATCGAACACAATTCGACGACAATGACGCGCAGTTGAGCTTGTTTGAAGCTCAGATCTGTTGAATCGGTTTGTTCGTTTGCCTTGTGCTTCGCTCGGGTGGGGCGCACAGTGGCAGTAAATGAGCACCTCCCTGCGTATTGGTTTTCGCTGCAGGGGGGGCAGTCACCGGCGGCGGAGGCGGGGGCGGCGTCACCCCCGGCTTGTCACGCGGGGCAGAGGCAGGGAGGGAGCGTGTCTAGAAATAGCGGGTGTGAATCGGCCGCCGTGTGTTCTGACAAACGACGGCTGGGATACAACAACAACAACAACAACAGCGGCAACCTCCAATAACACAAACCGTAGTATCGCTAGGCAAACAACCACTAGCAGAATAGCAGAGCTGGTAACGAACAACGTAATGCAGCGACATGTATGCCTGACACGCGCATATTTTAAATAAACTCTCCCAACACGTTACGAGTGTAATCAAATGTGCATTTGATTTATTTGTCTGCTACACCGACTGAGTATTTAAGACAGCACACTTTTATATATATATATATATATATATATATAAATATACATATATATTTATATATATATATATATATATATAAATATTTATATATATTTATATATATATATATATATATATATATATAAAAATAAAAGTGTGCTGTCTTAAATACTCAGTCGGTGTAGCAGACAAATAAATCAAATGCACATTTGATTACATTCTTTTTTGTATACGACCTATATGTATAAATGTATATATAGGTACCCACCGGGAGGGCAAATGCAATCACCTCCTATGAAACGCAAAGCGCAAATTTGCAAGTAAAACCTACAAGTGCGAGACTGAGAGTCTTCCTCGTGAAAGCCTCTCGTGAGCATACGAGATACAGGTAGCAGCTAAAGCCATGCACAACGCACCTGTTATAAAGGCGGCGTTCATCGCAGGCCATTTCGGCCCATAATCGAAGTAAGGAAGTTGCTTAATTTCTCAATCTCCACCGCTGCTGCCGCTGTGACTGTGCGCTTTAAGGAAGCCAGACACTACCTCAGTGCTGCGTGCATGTTGTAGGCATGTGTAGTCTAAGCAATTTGTAGTGACCTTGACCACTGGCACACAGCCCTCCAGGATACCTACATACTGGCTTTTAGCTTTGCCGGAAATGCACAACTCTCGCTTCATAGCCAACTACGGAAAGCTGTCTGAGGACCACCAGCGATGAATGATCTCCTTTCTGGCTACGTGCCCCCTGTTGTCTGATGTGGTAATGTCTGCATACCTTATCACTAGGGCATTTCAAAATTGCTGCTTAACGTGAGATCATGTAGTAGAAAGGCTTCTCTCCAAGGATGACAATACCTTCAAGACAAGGTGGCCGAACGGCCGACGACGAGGTGACCGCGTAGAAAGTTTGGAATAACTACGTGGCTTCACGTGAATCACAGTGCCAGCAAATTATTATGCTGTAGAACATAGAGTAAACAAAACTTAGTTTAAAACTACTGTTAACCCTTGTTTGTGCTACAGACACAAGCCGTATCAATTCAACAGTGCGCCCAGATTTTTAATTAATATTAGCGACGTCCCAACGTAAAAATAAAATCCATTCAGTATAGCTTACATTTGAGCAACTACCGCCTTCCCATTTAAGAACTGCAATTATATTTGTCCTACCTTCACCAAAGCGCGTTCTCCCCTTAAACTAGCTATCTCGTTTAGAAACGGATTACATCTCCGCAACTGCTCCCCTCGCCAGGTGTTTGCTGCTCACATGACAGCTAAATCAAGGCCCCTAAAGGTGCTTCTGGCAAAACCAATAGGCGACAATATGGCTAAGTCTTCACGCAGCATCAAGCGGGCATCGCTTGATGTCTACAGCTACCTTACCTTGCGTGCCGTGAAATACCACATGAAGCAGATGCCGGGCAAGTGTTGGAAAACTGTTGCAAACCCCAATGCATCGTAACCACGGACCGCATGTGTGTGCGTGTGAGAAGCGTGCGCATGCGTCTATATTTGAGACGTATTATTTAAGAAGAGAACGTTAGCTGGCAAAAACTAATAAGCATACTACAAATATATCCGCCCTATCTCTCCCTAGGCATATGACATCCCTGCTCTATCTATTCCTATGCATACAATATCTCTGCTCTATCTATTCCTATGCATACAATATATCTCTGCTCCATGTATCTCTAAGCAAAGCGTCGCTCTCTTTCAATTCTCTGATTCCTACCCCAAGTCTCGCTATGTCACTTTCCCTCGAAGGTAGGGTTCGTCGTCGTTCTCGTGTTCTCGTATCTCTTATATCTCTGATATTCGTTTCCGTTTTTTTTCTGTATCTTCGTCTCAGATGTCCTTTCTTGCGCGACCACCCGCCCGCCCGTCCGTCCGTTCCTCTGCTTGCCCGCTCCTCTTCAATCTGTGCTTGGCGTTGGCAGCTTTCAATCGCAGTGGTGGTGGTGGTGGTGGTGACATTGGCGCCAAGCCGCGCATGTCAAGAGAAAGAAGCAGACTTCTCACCACCAGATCGACGGGCTTGCTTGCTTGATCGATCGTCGATGAGCAGCAGCGGCAGCAGCAGAAGCAAACCAGCGAACGAATGAACGAAGGCACTAGCGAACAATATTACTGCCGCATGCGTTTCTATCTCTGTCTCTCGATCTCTCTCTGATTTGAGTGACGGCTAGATTACCATTGCTAGCTTCACAACCACCAGCGCCAGCATAGAGCAGCACGGCGCCGCCATACCTCCCCATCCCCCCTTACAACTGCTGCCACGAACGGTCGTATGTGTTTGCCCTTTTTCCTGTTGTCCCTATTCCTCTCTCTCTCTCTCTCGCGGTCTCTCTGTGTCTGGGCCGCTGAAGGACGGATGCCTTCGTGGCGGAAATCGGGCACGCTAAGAAACCGAAAACGTTGTATCGTTGCTGTTGCTACCACTACTACTACTACTACTATTTCTACTACTGCTACTGTTTCTACTACTACTACTTCTGGTTAAACTGAATCGGCAATGGCAAAACGTGGCTAACATGTGCATATGGCGTAAAGCTACAGCATCAACTACACCAGCAGCTGTAGCAAGAATATCAACAGTCACAGTACGGCCTAGCAGCCCAAATGAACCAACGCTTACTTTAGCGGGAGGTCATTCATTCAAACCGTGTCTACGGTACAACAGGGTACTTTGACGTAGCCAAACACGTACGCACTTACCTAAACAACTTGCTTCGTTTTGTGCTTTCAGTGATTGATAGAAAACGCCCACACCTTCATCCACGCACACAATCAGATACATATGAACAAACGTGATCTCCGGATAACGGAACGGGTGAATACGGAGAAGACTGTTCAAGACAAATTGGAACAAAAAAAAAACGAGCGAGATAAAATTACAGAATTGTTCATAGCCATATAAAAAAAAGTGTTACGGCTGCCAGACTTCTAGCCGGTTTCGTTACGATCAAGTTATTATTTGGAAGAAGCAAACACCATAGATCGAAGAATGTATCCGAAGTTAAGGTCATCATCTTTGTTGTGCTCGGCGCTTCGTCAGTATTTATTACGATTCAGCTTAGTTCATACGAAGAAAGTCAGCCATACGTAACGGTGCGTAATTGTGCGTTGTATTTTGTTTTATTGGGCATGTTTTATCCTAAATTTGGCGTTTACTCGGTAGCACAGTGTGTGTTTTAGAGAATAAGTATATATTTATTTATGTATTTATTTAATTTTGCTATGTTGGCATTTTGAAGTGAACAATTGTACAATGAGGGAGTACAATGGTGGCAAGATTTTGAAAATCCGCAGTGTGCATACTAATATGACAATTCGAGTAACCGGCGGATCGCATCGGTCAACGATAAGACCCAGAAAGCTTGCCGTTAGGATACTACACATATCAGAATGTTTTCGAGATCAAGAAAATGCAGATGCTATTCTGCATCTGGTAATACTTGTTGACGTGAAGCCTTTATTTATTGCTTATAGGGGTGACATGGCAAAACGAAAGCATTAGCCTATCACTAACGTTAAAGCTTTTATTGTTCTTACTGAAAACTACCAATTATGTTTGTTTTTACACGTCACCATATACACACTGTTGTTACTCGAATTAACTCTTGGTTGCGTAACTACAATCAATATGACTATTCATTATTAAGCATAATTTTTTTAGATTTGTTCATTCTACCGCAGACGTTCAACGCCTACAATGCAGAAGTACAAGGTTGCTTTAATGCACTCCTTCTCGTGTCATTTTGTTTATTAAACCAAGGCAGCAGGCATCTCGTCTGGTGTTCCTGGTTGACTAGGCCCGAGGCGCTTACCAGTCGGTCCGGAAACAGTGGCAGCTACCTATCCGTACAATTATTATTCTTGACAGGCCTCGATCACACCACAACAATATGACAATATGGATACGTTGCCACATAAGTTATTATTATGTAGGCCTTGGCTCCCATGATCGTCGAACCAAACGAGTATTACTATAAGAAGTTTACACATCTGATCAACTTTCTAGAGAGCAAGGAAAACGCCCGCAGCCCGCATAAATCCCGCATATCACGCTGCTGAAAAGAGGGTCAATATAACTCCCGGCCATAGAGATGTTGACATAGATTTTTCCCTGCGGCATTCGGCTTTAACTATGCACAGATATCTATTACCCCCCCCCCCCCCCCGCGTCCCCGCTCTTTCCCCGAGGATGGCTGTATTTGCTGCTGACTGTTCAGAGCTCTTTTGATCTTGGACACATGTGGGGAATTCGTTTGAATACAAGCAGACGGCGACCTGATTAGGCTGGCTCCAGGAGGTTGCGGATACAGCCTTTCCACGAAAGGTGTCCTAATGATATTTCGTCGTAGCGCTAACATTAACAATTGGGGTGCGGACCCAGAGCTTTGTGATCGTTACTTGAAGCTCGAGGATTTTCGCTTGTACTCTGCCTCGTACATTCACCGTAATGCGTGTATCCAGGCCGACGTGGTGGAAACATCGCTTGTATGGTTCACCGTAATCCCAGCGTTGGGGGCACTCGGTCCAGCTAAGCCAGCTTTTCACCGTGAAGCTAACAACACTCTTGGGGTACACCAGCCGCTTGCTGATTTGATCTCATCCTCAGCGCATCTCAGCTACCGAGTTTTTGTTTGCTGTGCTTTTACCTAGCTATGTAGAATCCTCATCCTTGCGTAGCTTTGTGGCCAGATTTCTATCTCTACTTGCCGACATCACTGTTTCTGCCTAGACGGCTGCTGCAGGCTTCTCCCACCCAGACAGTGCATTAACTAGTGCAAAAAGTCTCTTGTACAGTAATCAGCAAACACTTGTCTGTTGATCCAATTGACACACGCAGTACTACATTATTGTTATTTTTATTGACTCATATTGGTAAATCCATACAGTCGTTACGAGTCGTGTCGTTTAAGCAGCTGTGTTTCGAAACGAGCTGGTGTTCAATTGCATACGCTTCACTACGTGATATCGGTCGATATCGATTTCACCACAATGTTAGCATGCACCTTTCTTGATTTAGAAATATTTTATTTTAAGATAGAGGTGCTAGTGGTACCTGTGATAGATTATCCTCCTGATAGAATATTACCTGTGATAGATATTATTATTTCAGATCACTCTGCTTCGTTTTGTTAAAGACATTATTTCCACCTGTTCCTAAGAAAAACGGTTCCCTTTAAATTGAAATACACATAAAGTAACTTTTCGTGTACAAAACGCTAGATTACGTATGGCATTTCAGACCAAGAAATTATTAATAAAAATATATTAAAAAAACCCACCAGTTGACTTAGGCATTATTCGTTTTCTTTTTTCGATGTTTGTGAAGGCCTACACCTACAGGAACCGTTTTTCGGTGGCGCCTTTAGAACAGAAAAACTCATCAAGATAGCAAAAGTTAGTCGAGTACTTAGTTAAGCATAGCAACGCAACTCTTACTACAAGTTGCCCAAAAGCCGCAAAGGAAGCGCCTATTATCTTGCAAGCACTGTTTCTATTTTCAAACTAGGCTTTTGGGAATTTATCTGTCCCGTCAGCTACCCGTATAAAAAAACTTACCTGCCTTTTTACAACTAAGTCATATATCGCGATCTAAAACAGTGAATCAGAGCAATAATACTCTCCCAAATACCATGCATTTTTCGGGAAAGCCTAACAGCCTCTCCAGGCTTGTCTCCATGATTATTAAAACCCACGTTTGAACAACAGAAGTGTTCTAATTCTTATCGCACGTCAAAGAATACTACTTTTGAAACATTTTAGTGGAGGCGCTTCTATCTAGTCCAATGAGTGGGAAACACTCACAAATTTTAAAAGAACGTACAACGCAATTCATCATTTTCAGTATTACGTGACCATACAATTTCACAGAAGTCTTTATAAATGCACTAAGACATTGTAAATATGTAAAATAAATTGCCACCTATTAACGCTAAAGGCATGTATGCATTAAAAAAAAAGCTATACATAAATACATATCTAGAGAAAGGCTTGGCAGATATTATTGATACTGTGCCGTACAATACCCTGATCAAAATTACTATTTTGGTGCACTATGCCAACACATACCCATTAATGCACTCAAACATTAAGATATAAAGATTTCCGGAGTGAAGCTTTCCTGCTAGAATCTTCTAAATGAAAGAACGCAGTAATATGCCAGATTTGAGATAGCATTTTGGCAGGCTGCACACTCTAGCAACTGTCGAGGTGATCATAGCCACAGTTGCAAGGTGAAACCCCTATGTGTGCCGCACCACCCTGTACGGCTGCCTCGTCCTACCTGCATCACAGCACAGCTGAGCCAAATGAGTGAGAGGGCACACTGAAACAGAGTCGCATAGAATCAATACGACTTTTTGAAAAAGTCCCAATTTGTACCTGTCTTGTGGTGAATGAGAATTATTAACACCAGTACTGAAATGTTGCTTTAAAATGCTGCAAAAGCGCACACGAGGTTAGAGGTGATTGACAAAGGAGACAGTGTGTTAGATAAATGTTAGATTTTGCTAGAGGAGAGGCAGCTTATATATATTTTCTATGAATGGAAGAGTAACGTGGGGTTGGTCAAAACACGTTGACACTACTAAGGTGAACAAAAGTGCTAAAATATTTGTGTCAAACCTAGCTTTATTTATAAACTTTTTCTTTGCGTTTAAGCTCACAGGACATGTCGTTATAGCCGGAAGCTATCTTAATATTATTGTCTAGCCGTATGCATAACCATTCCAAGCGTCTATTATATTATTCTGCGTGAGGCAGCGCACGCAGTGCATTGAGCATAGCTGTGTGTACGTTTGTGTGTTAATAAGCATGTTGGTATAGGATACCCTAGACTATGCTCCATCCCATGCGGGTTGGGAATCGTCATTATATTTTCAATACACCGAGGCCTAAGCATATTGGCATATCTAGGGTTTCCCCATCAGTCCTTGTGGCAGCGTGGCTGTTGACTTTCAGCAGTTTGATTTATCATCTATTCTCAGTATGCTTCGCCCAAAAGAATCGAATAACAGCGACTACCCTCGCACCTATGTACCGGTACTAGTTTTCTAAGAAAGAAGACGCATTATCTTTTTTAGCCAATAGAAAAAAAGCTAACTGCAACAAGTTAGAAAAGCGACATATAGTTAGGTCACTATTACGAGGTCTTTCACGTACGTATTTTGGCAACCGGTCGAACTAGTTTCATTTTTACAGATGCCCTGTAGAAGCACCGTACGAAAGGCCGTCGTCATAATCCGCCGCTTGGAAGTAGAGGACTACACGTAAATTACTTTTCTGATGCTCATTGACAATAGATGCTAAACCAAACCGCTGAGAGTCAGCGACTATGATGCTACAAACACTGTTGGGGAACTTTAAAGATCTCAACATGCCCGCTTATGCTGCTGCTCTAGGCGCCCCATCATTCATGCTCATTGTTTATTTTATATTTCCTGCTGCGCCTTTAAGAGATATGTTTTGTTTGCTTAACAGATATATTAGTGAGCACAAAATACCACAGAATATTCGGAAGCTTTGTAAAGTGAATTAATTTGTTGTTTTTCCTATATTCATTCTACTGAAATGGACAGCGAGAAATTATGGTGACAAGCGGCAATTTCGAACGAGTTCCCAAAAGGTCTTACTGCGGGGGAATGCAATGGAGTCTCCTAAATACTGCATGTAAGTTAGACATAGACTTCCAGATGTGTCATACAACCATCTTCACTCGTCTTTACGCTCATGGTTTTGTGTTAAAGTTGAACCATAATTTAAGCAAGCGCCAAAAAGTGTCTTAAAGTGTCTAGCAAAACGCCTCTTTTGGCTTTTCCGGTTCAACAAGTGTCCGTAATTGGATCGAATTGTTACTTGTGGCGAAAAATGGGTCTCTTACGGCAATGTAAGTTCCTGGTGCACCCTAGGCCATACTTCTAGGAGGCGCCACAGAAAGTAACTTACCAAGACAGCGCGAGGCCGCATCTGAGCTTATCCAGTTTCCGCAAGACAGCAAGGTTCGATAAGGACACTTTGCCGCATCCACCGTACTTACCGGATGCACTACTACCATCTATTCAGGTGTCTGCAGAGATACAAAGCGATACATAGCAGTTACCGTTCCCTGGGGGTGGGGGGGGAGGCGGGTGTTAGTGGGTTTGTGAGTCCTACACTAGTCACTACCTGTGGTGACGCATGTACATCACGATTCCCCTAATCCCCCATATGAATGCTGAGAGGTTTCAGCATAAAAAAAGGGTGTCTGCACAACTGTCAACAAGGAAAGAACTTTACTTTACCAGAAGCAACCAAAGTACATGTAGAGACATTTCTCGGGATGCAAACACCAGAATCCGTTGCCATAGGAGTCGATAGTCTGGTCCAGAGATAGCAGAAGGTTCTAGGTAATAGCGAAGAGTAGTTTTTGAATGAATAATATCTGTTAACTCGTTGCTATATATGTTCGTACTTAGCTGGACACTATGTCTGACTACCACTCAGTCAATGCCGATGGCGATCCGAAGACGTTTGCCTTCAATGCGACGTGGCTCTTGGCAGCGCGCCAGGCTTTCAGAGTGTGATGTTTTGCTAATGAAGAGATCAATCAGGCCGCAAAGATACTCGCCCTCTATCAATTTTGCACTACGGAAGAGGTATGCGTCCGCACACCCTGTATTGGCACAGCTAGCCAACCTATGGTGTTCAGTTCCCCACGTATGCTGTCCTTCCCACCTGGCCACGGCCTTCTCGCGGCCAACCATAGCTTTCCAGTGCTTACATGCCCCTAGCTTCTAGCACATATCCTACTTTGTCAGACCAAGTAGATTTGTTGCACATACACATTTTCTTGTTCGACTTCTGACTAAGAGCGAGTCATTGCATACTCTTTTGCGTGCTAATAGAGACCTAACTGCTCGGCCAGACGGAAAGATCGCGTAATTAGCTCCTAAGCGGCGTAAATCCCTCCATCATAGACTGTGTACCTGTGTCAATACTAGGTCACAGTGAGCAACGCCTGACTAGAAAAAGTACTGATAATGAGCCAGAAAAGCCCTTTTTTTTAAGTAACCTCCATTAGCTTAGTACGATGTGTCGATTTTCCATGCCGATGCTGCGCGCCTCTATTGCCAACTGCACCAGTGATGCATTTGGTGATAGCTATGTGTACAGCGACAAAGAGCTACTCCCACCCCACTTTTACACTAGTGGTCTGTTTATTCGGTCACGCGCTTTTTATACGAATGTTTTTCTTCAAGTGAATGTTGCGTTATCTCAACTACGATAATGACTACGAAACTAGAAGCGTTACCGGTACAACGTGCAAAAGTGTGTTCTGTACTTAGAGGCTATAGTATTCTACGAGTACTTTCTTCTGAACACCACCTTGGCCGAAAGTAGAACAGTAACGAGGGCACCGTTACACAAGCATTAACGAGGTGTCTAATTGTTAGGTCTGATCACTGTTAGAGTAGAAACTTTGGAGCTTCATAACTAGATAACTGAGCTTAGCGACATACGATAGCTGAGTCCGACTTAGCTAAAACGTTGGGAACAACCCCTTGCCTCGCAGCATGAATTAGAATTTGGCCGCGGAAGGCCACCGACCTATACAAAGTGAGCCCAGCGAGGTGGTTTTCAATTTAACAGCTTGTGTTGCGTGACAATATCTACGTCAAAGAAAACACGACAGAGAATCGCAAATCAGAAACACTGCAACGCCTAGTGAGTTTCGAGGCGTGTCAATTACGCAATTGGTTTCATCACATGCCCTAACTTCTAAACTCTTAATCCTAAAAGTAAGTCCTCCGGTGTGCCGAGATATGCTAGTGGGATCAAGCAGAACATGCGGGCGAAGTGTCAGCACGGCAAGATGGCGCAGAACCTGAACAAAAGCACATTCATAGTTAGAGAGAGAAAGAGAGAGGGAGAGAGAGAGAAAGAAAGACGTAGAGCTAGCAAGCAAGAGTTACTACGTGCTGCTTTCTTCGGAATGTACGGAATAGTTTGTATTTGCAATGCCACCTGATCATGTAATCATGCTCAGCACGCAATCTCAGTAACTGCCCACAGGCTAATATGAAAACAGCAATAACCACAGCAGACTGGCTCTCTTATTTATTCTGTCTATGATGTCATTATATGTTACTCTGTCTAGACCGTGCAGGTGCCTTGCTGGACTAATGTTATATTGCACAACCTCTGGATGAACACTAAGATGTAAGCGACATTATTATTTTTATTATTACTATTTTTATTATTATTATTAAAATATGTATTTAAATTTGGATGATAAGGACGTTCGGCAAATTTATGCACACACAATTATCTGATAGCGTCCAATATCACACTCTCCACAGATGCTGCAAACATATTATTCAATACTAAAATTATTATTATTATAACTATTACTAGTTATCATCACATGTATTTCACTCATATTGACTACATCTATAACATTGGTACTTATACCGTTATAATTGTCATAACTACTACTAGAAACGTCTACCCAGCATCCCAGATGCCTCACTGACAGTCTTAAAGTTTGATTCAGCGTATCCAGCAAACGATATTTCTCCTATTAAATTGCCTGGCAAAGTGCTAGCGCTCCGTGGCTACGGAAGAGGAGATCAGGCAGAGCTGTCTTCAGTTGCATTAGTAGTAGAAACGTGCTGCTAGAGTGTATGATATGTTTTAGCGGAGACAACGTTTGCGGAGTTGACAATTAGATCACTTCCATTTTCATCCGTCACCAGACTTGATTTCCGTTTGGATTATAAAAAGAAAATATGTTAACTTGAAACGACTGTGCGCCAGTTTGTCATCTTGATGTGCACTAGACATGTTAAAAACTCCTGCCTGCTGGAACCATATACGGCTTATTGATAGCTCACACTCCAAGAGCTGAGTAATTGAAAATGTTTCAACTCGGACAATAAACATCAGTGATTTACTATAGAATTAGACGTGCAGATTAGGTCAATCGAGTAAAAGAACAAGAAGAGCCACACTTGCTGTACTTTTCTCGTTATACAAAGCCTTTGGACTCGTCTACACGGCCCATTCGGCATCATCATTTAACTCCAGGTTATTGCTATTTAAACTACTGGCCTCTTTGTTGTAGCACGAAGAGAAGTACCGGGTTAAAGGCTCTTGGATCGGACATCCACATTAATGACTTTACGCCACACCACAAAACAGTTTGGTCACCGTCTAGAAATTATGCTACCGTCTAGCAATTAAGCTACCGTCTAGTAATTGAGCTTCTGGTTAAGCTTTAGAGAAGCTCTGTTTGTAGAGCTAATGTTTTGCAAGCTGTACTTGCAATATTGCACAATATGCGTATCACACGTAATCACATGCCAAATTGGTATGCTGCTATTTCTTATTAGCCTTATTCTTATTTGGTGTTTTCTTATTGGCCAACGAGCTCGACATACACGCACACACTAATCATAGCTACTCCTATGGCAAAGTAATGCTCTGGAGATTATTGTGGGTCGTTTTCTGAGCAGCTACTTAAATAAACTTTCGCTTGACATACGAGTTCTGCTACGTCAAGCTTGGGCGCCGCATGGCATTAACACTATTCGACCTAGCGGGCAAGTTTCGCCGTTCTACAAAATTGCGATAGTAACATTGCCGCTTGGAGGGCCGCGTTAATAGAAAACTTAACTCCCATATGTTTTTAGCATTAAACGAGAATGACTTGCACAGCCGCTGTACAAGGCTGCGCTTAGTCTCTAAGGCTCACGGTCACTTTTATGAGAAAAACCAGGCCGGGTAGCCGTTCACAAGAAGCTCTTTGCTAGACTTCTCGGATAAATTGACGAACGCTCCCCGTCGTCTGTTCTCGTGCACCCATAAAACTCGGGTAAGTGCTGCAGGTGCCGGCTTCTCCCATGGCCTATCCGGGATCTGGGCTTTACTAGAACGACGCGTTTCATCCAGCCCTTCCTGAAGCCTGAATAACAGTGATGGAGCAGACTGTGTATAACAGCCAATCTTTGGCCGACGCGCTTATAGTTAAACATGACCCATTGCCACTGCCATCTTAATGCTAACTACTCAACGACAACCTAGGTATAGTCGGTGTATAGTTTGGCCTATACCGCAGTATGAGAAAGTTATATTAACTGCATTAATTGTTTTTCTAGTTTATATTTATGTGTGCATCTTCGCTTCGAGGACTGCACGAATGTATATTTTTTTATCACGAACCGTTTCGAAGTTTTCTGCTCTATGTATTTTATTTATATCTGTTCCTTTGTATAAAATCTGTTAAAGACTATCTGCTCATCACGCTTTGGGCGACCTTGCACGTTTAAACTTTTTCTTCGCCTGAATTTGTGCTAGCTAAATAAAGTTACTTCATACGTTGCGAGAACTATAAGTGGGATCACGTCTCGTTAAGTTCCACAAGCTCTAGCACCTCACTGATAGGCATGTCTGCATGCACTTATTTATTAGTATTTGCGCAATGTGTTGTTTAGAAATGTTATTTTAAAAAAGCTCGAAAATTGCCTTTATTGCACACGTAGTGTTACGTCTAACCCTTTTTAATATTACACTTTCTTTTCATTTTTATAAAAGCTTTTAAGACTGTATGATGTACAGGTGATGGTTAACCGCGGTCTAGGTTTATTTTAATTACGTGGATCATCATCGCGATTTTTATTTCCCTCCCGCCACTGTTCAGTCTCCGGTACTAGGTTTGTCACGTGTTTCCTTGTGTTTTACTCTCCGCATATCTCCTAGCTTCTTGCGTTACAGGATATAGGACAGATTTTCCACTCGATGACCTCCACTGGGGCATACCAAGCATTTTGGGGTCAGTGTTGAATAGTCTCGCACCAGATGGACGGCCGTTTTTACATCCTGTGGACGCCAAGCGGTCCCGGATTACTCGGGTGGCTGCCACTGTTGCTCTGATCCGCACATACCAAATGTTTGTTCTACCCAGACTTTCAATAGTCATCTTCACTTGGCTATCTGCCGGTAGACCTAGCGCCGCTTTAGCGTGCTGCTAATCATTGGGTCTGCCCCCCACAAGGGTGTGAGCAGCTGTGGCCCCGCCTTCCTGCAGTTTGCCTGTATTCCTTTCCGCATACTCTGTGCTCTCATTCAAGAGAAATATGAGGTCGTAGCCATTTTTTTATTAGTCCTTGACCATGACAATTAGGGCCCTTCCTGGCTTACTTGGGTTCTGACCGCGTTTCCGACCTTGACCCGGACGGTAGCCCTGGTGCTTTGCTCTACTCTCACCAGGTAGAGCGTGGGATTTCGTCCCTAAGCATTTTTTGCAGGGACTTCCTAACAAGCGTGCGGAGTGTCTCGAGCACTCGCTTCCCGACTTACTCGTCCAGGCCCACCACGCTGTTTGACTCTCTCGAGTGACGGAGGTTTTCCGGAGTCTGACCACGTATGACTGGAACTGCCCATGCCTTTGTCGTTATGCAAAGTCGTTGGACTCAAACCAAGAAATCCGTATTACCACCTACGCATAGCGCCTGAAAGCTGCTTTGCCAAAATGTATAGAGTTTTAGATCCGATGTCGTAAAAATACAATAAAACACAGCCTACACAGCCCAATAGACATCATCATTCAACGCCAGGTTATTGCCATTCGAACTAATAAAAGTTGTCGGGCTGACCCTCAGCCAAGATTTAACACCCACGGGACTGCTTTTCGCGTTGCTTCATAGACGGACCTCCACAAATATAAATGTGCAACGGTGGGGCTCGAACCCGCGCACCTATATGTCTCCTCCGGTTGCGAGGCGCAGACTTATGCACCACGCCACCGGGCTCGACCCATTCGAACTACTGGCCTCTTTGTTGTAGCACATTACTACTGCCAATTGAAACGCTCTCAGATTGGGCATCGACATGAATGACATTGCGCCACAACAGCTTTATCACCGTCTAGTTATCCGTCTAGTTAAGCTTTCAAACCTCTGCGTAGAGCTAACGTTTTGTAAATTGTACTCGTATAATATATTAAAAAATATATATATATTGATTTTGTGTCTTTAAAAATACAATTGTCTTGTATGAACGTGTCAAATAATTATGCAAATATTATTAGTGGTTAAAGCTAACCTCCTATGCGTCCGCACCTTGACTGCGCCAAGTCGTATCTGATAGGCTATTCAACGACGGTACCGCAGCACACGATGCCGCGTGGTACCTGGGGCATCTTTTACCACATCTTATACAGACACATGTATCTGCAGGTGCATGAACCCCCCCCCCCCGTCCCGCATAAAACGTGATAAAAGCCATGAACAGCAAAGCGCGTGAGAACGTGTCGGTTTGTTCGTCCGACCTGTTTTCATGTTTCAGAAGTAATCGCACCCGTGTTATAGAAATCAGGATCGATCTCCGTCATTTTCCCGTCCCAAGAGCTGATAAATTGTGCGTAGGCCGGAGTGGAAGGGAGTTTAAATCTACGCTTTAGGTCGTCTATAAGCAACGGCGTGTCACATAGCACATAAACGTATCTGTTCAGCGATGTACGATGCAGACCTAGAGCTCGCTGCAGGAATGCAGGCTTAATCCGCTCGAGCTTTTCGAGTTGCGCGGACGAGAGATAATCCCAGATGACCTGTATTCCGTAGGAGGCGACTGGCGAGACCATTATGTTGAACAAAGACAGAGTCGTTCGTAGGGATAGTCTTGAAGGAGTTCGTATACTAACACTCACAACCGGCGCTCGGCGCGCTCTGTCCGTAATGTGCTCCACGAAGGACCGGCTGTTTGTAGGGAGTATTACCCCTAGATATTTGGTGGAGTGACCTGCACAAAATCCATGCTGCTCAGGCGGGATACAGGAGCAAGCCTCCAGGTACCTTGTCAACCGCTGAGTGATGAGGAGAGCCAGCACCTTGTAGCAGCAGCTCTTCTTCGCGATCGCCCGCCATGAGGATGCGTCATGAGGGCTGCCTTTGTTCTTCGAGATGATGCTAAGGAGAGCATTGCTCCACCATGCTGGCAGACGTCCATGTCGTAGACAGGCGTTGAACAGACTCGTCCAACAAGGAAACATGTCAGCCGCATACTTCAGGTGTTCGTTGCGGATCAGGTCCGGCCCAGCCGCCTTAAACAACGAAAACTCGGCACCTAAAGCCTCACGCATGGCGGTTGTTTCCTCGTCCTATACACAGGCATAAGATGGGACCGCTCGAGGGATGGTATCAGTCGCCGCGTACATCCTTCTAAAGTGCTCTATTTGCACATCAGAGCTGATAGGGCATGCCATCGGCCTGTCTCGCGTTAGCCACCTGTACGGCTCCTTCGATAGCCTTATCACTAGCTTGTCCTCTTCCCTTGCAAGGTGCTGCTGACGGGCTGATTCGAGTATTCGACGGTACTAGCTTCTTACAAGGATAAAAAGAGGTCTCAATGCTGGATGCCGTCGCGCCAGTTCGCAAGTCAGTTGTAATGCGGTGGACGCCATCTTACATGTCGCATTAAACCACGGGCGCTGGCGTCGCGGCCTCACCTCTGCCATTGACGTATAATATATGTATGCGCTTCACATGCCGATATGGCACGTAAGCACCTGACGGGCGTAACACTAAGGTTTTCCGTGTCTGTAGCCGTATAAAGGTCCCGAAGTCTGAGATGAGATCCATGGTCTATTGCCCGCGCTCCCGGTCACTCTGCCAGGCGGCCATGGTTGCGTCCTGGAGACCTGCATGATTAAGTGATTTATCTAGGTTATGTGCCCTCTTTTACGTGCCAGCAGATCCCAGGTAAGCACTCTGACGAGGACTAGGACGGTCTCCGCCAAAGCTTCTAATTTCACCACAGTGGTTTCTCACAGTGCCCGCTGCAGCACCTGCTTCAGTGGGCCCAGATTGAAGCAATCCCGCCTGAAGCCTACTAAGCGCCTAAGGAGACCTAATTGGTATCTAGTTTATTGTTGAGCCCTTGAACAAATATACAACGACAACCCTCGTGTCTTCCAGTATGGGCCGAGGAGCGTGTCCGCGAATCTTGTTCGTAAGCATCGGTTAAGTAGGTTCCATGGGTGTCCCTCTACTGAACCTATGAGTTTTTATACATTTGCCTTTTTTTTATTATAAGTAATTCGTCATTGTCTTCTCACTACTCTCTACCCTTCAGATATTGACCACTGGGAGAACGGCTTTGTCAGCCATAGTGGAACCTATCTAGGACTTCTGCATGCCCCTCGTGAATGTAAGGGCTGACCCGTTGTTGACGATCGCCGGCCTCAACCCCGCTATCCACTTTTAAGTGTCCGCGCTCTCGCCGAGGTTATCCGGCTTCCCCATGCGACGCCCGCGGCATTAAGTACCCCGCTATTTTCCTTGCGTGTTCTCTAGCACGTAATTGCTGCTCCAAGAAGTCTTCAAAATTCCGGGGCTCGTGTTTGGTGAGAAATAGCAACTATACCTGTATATGACTGCGACCCCTCTCACCTATACCCATCCTCCTTTAAGCCGTATTACCTCCGCTTGCTGTATTGTTTTCCCGCGCGTCGTCGGTCCACCACACTGCTGTATCCCAAAAAACACAAGTTTGCTTTCGCATTGCTTGATAAGACGGACCCCATAAATACAAATGGGCAACGGTGGGGACCGAACCCGTGCACCTATGTGTCTCCTCCGGTCAAGAGGCGCATGCGAATGCACCACGACACCGGGCTCGACACACTGCTGTATTCAGCTCCGTATTTCCTACCCAGCAACTCCGCGTCCATGTGGTGGCCGCATTGGGCTCCAAGAGCGGGCAGAGGCCTATGCCTCGCCATCTTACGGTTTCCAATTCAGGTTTGTTTGAAGCACGCAGATCATCGCTGCGCTTTTTGCTTGTCCGGCCTCTGAGATCTTAATCGAGTTTGCGTAAGGTTTTCTTAACCCCGCGGCTGAAACCTTCCAGCCTCTACCTTTACGGCGCTCCTTTTGGCACAGTATAAGTGACCACATTTCAACGTTGGTCAGAGGAGACCTAGGCAGAGTTGAACTCGTTGTTCTTAGTTTGGACCTGCCTACAGGCAGAAGTAATTATTTCAGTTGCTAGTTTGGCCAGATCCAAGGTTGTGTAGATTTTAGCAATAGATGGATGAAAGCAACACAAAGCAAAATCTTAGCCAGATTCAACAGAAACGACGAAGCAAAACGGCCCATACTCAAGCTGCTTCAAACCTACGCTAGTCAACCATTTCCGGTCATGGCATCAATTCATTTTGAAAAGCGCGTGTTAGGCATCCAGACCATCGCCGCTTCTTTTTGAGGAGGCTATTTCGAAAGTGCAGTTCCCACATACGGACGCCACGGCAGAAAAGCGCAGCTGCAAATGTGGGCCGGTGGTGTGGGACTCCAACCTACTAAAAACCAGTCATATCCCCATCCCCACACTCAGCTGGGAACTGCGCAAACAATTGAGAGGGTGAATAGTTGCGCCCTTATCTTAGCTGCCCTGAAGTGCCTTCCAAGGCCTTGTTAAGAAGCTTCTTCTCTTCTTAAGTGTGCGTAATGCTTTTGATTGCTCGACCATCGCCGCTACTACACTTTAAGGGTACATCAGTGCGAAGAGGCAGATTCGTTCATTCCAGAACGGACACTTTCATTGCTAAAGTAAAGTGTACAAATTAGTAAATAGACAATTTCTGGTAGTTAGTTAGAAGAATATTCTGCGTTTTAACCCATATATATATATATATTAACACAATTATTATAACATGACAGTCAGCACTCACATGGAACAAATGGTCAGTGTAGTCTCGCGATGCCAAATTGAATACAAGAGCCTTATTACCTAAAAGACAAATCTAATCCAACGCAGAAACGCAATTAAATTCAACTAGTCGGATCGGCTCTTGACGAGTTGGAACAGATTGTAGCAAATAACGACTTGCCGTACTTGCTGCATGAGGGGCTCCTTCGGGCCGTTGTTCTCGTCGTTGTCTACGAGATAAGACAGACCCCACAAAGTAACCCTCGAGCGAGTTCTTTCCGTCTGTCCTTGACTGAGTCTGTTGGCTGCTTGGCCCACTCAGTTGCTCGATCATTGTCATTGGACAATCAATCAGACAGCCGTTGTCGTAGTTTTTTGAGCTGGATAATCTATCCAGTCTGGTTAACTGGCATGTCGTGTTCAGTACTCGAAGGGTGATAGAGACATTTATACACAAAAAAAGGCTGGCTAATGAATAGACGCCGAGTAGGCCCTACAACGTAGGCTTGGCTAGATTACGTAGACATAGATAGGGTGAATGACAGTGAATAGCGTGTAGCGAACAGCAGGAGTCCATCCTTTCTAGGCAATGACAACTACAAAACTGGAGTTACTACCAAGGCCAGCAGGTACCACCAAGCAGCATATACACGTATGTCGTCGTGTACGTGCATGTATATTATATATATTCAGTTCAGCATTTATTTCACTACAAAATTGGTAGACAGTTGATTCAATTTTCACAAGGTGTCACAAAGTGACTTTTGGTCTTACAATATAAATTTAACTTTTGATGATAAGGACGTTCCGCAAATTTCTGGGCACACAAGTATATGATAGCGTCCAATATTAAACTCTTCGCAAAAGCTACAAACACATTCTTCAATATTAAAACAGCTTGGCTTCATGCATATGTAATGGTGGTACCCGTGCCCAGTTATTCGGCAGATTAGCGAGCGGTTCCTTTGCATGGCTCCTTTCCATCTACGTGAAGAAAAAGCCGGGATTATTATTATATATATGTAGGTAAGGTTGGCTGAATTGTCGACATATATCTCTATACGAGAGCCGAAATATATAGAACGTTCTGCTTTATCAATATACATACATCGGTAACAGACTATCGGTAATATGCAGATGACTAATATGGCTTGACACTATAACTCATTTTACATTGTTCGACCGCCTCGACAACGTGTGAAGCACCGCCGCAGCGTTACCGCGTTGTGTATCCAACGGCAGTCGTTGCCGAAACAATTTCACCAGCACGTGGGTACCCCGCGACTAATCAGAAACACTGCATACCTTAGCAGTAGTTCCCCCTGTATATATATATATATATATATATACATCATGGTTTTTAAAGCGTGCATAGAATTGTAGAGCTCGTTAAAGCTAATATTTTTTTCCAATAGAACATAGTCTACAATTTGTGACACTGGTGTTTTTGCCCGACAGAGGAGCACAAAATCTGCTGTTGCGAGACAACCAGTCCCCCTAGACAGAAACTAAGCACACCTTCGTGTTCGTGATAAAATTCTGAAGAATTCTCCATCTGAAGAATATGCAAGGCCGGTCAGGAGACGCGACGCGGTTGCTTAGAAGAGAATTCGCCAAAAATGAAGTTCTTTATTAACGTTCACGCCAAATACTTCAAAATCATAACCTTACAACCACTCACAGCGCTATAAATGAACATATTTAGCCAGTGGGCAATTCACGGCGATCATTTTGGTACCAAATATATGTCAAGGCGGGCTGTGGTTGCGGAGAAATTACGATTTTTCAGAGGGCATGTCCAGATTAAGTGCGTGAAAAATGACACGCTGCGGTTGTCGCGCGACACGTCGGCGGTAGTAAACGTCGCCACACAGTCATTTTACGTGCACTTAATCTGGACATGTCCTCCGAAAAATCGTAATTACTCCGCAACCACAGCTCGCATTGACATCTATTTGGTACCAAAATGATCGCCGTTGAATTGCCCATTGGCTAAATGTGTCCGTTTTTAGCGCTGCGAGTAGTTGTAGGGTTATGATTCTATAGTATTTGACGTGAACGGTAATAAAGGACTTCATTTTTGGCGAATTCTCTTCTAAGCGACCGTGTCGCGTCTCCTGACCGGCATTACAGGATGACTGGTTGTTTCGCAACAGCACATTTTGTGCTCCTTTTTTTTCTGGGAGGTTTCGGGAATGCATGATGCACATGCGCCACTAGCAGCCTGCGTGACTAGTGTGAAACTCGCAAACCCATTAAACCCGGATTCCTCCCCCCCCCCCCCCCCCCCCCAGGCTCGGTATTACTTTGGCATTACATCGAAATATTTTGTGCTCCTATGCCGGGCAAAAACACCAGTGTCACAAATTGTAGTAATTTCACTCTTACTCCGAAACAAGACATCTCAGAGACCATGTTCTATTGGAAAAAATATTTGCTTTAACGAGCTTTTCAATTCCATGCTCGCTTTAAAAACCTTTCAGTCACACCTTGTATACATATTGTAATAAAACACATGTTTATAGATAAGTAATAAAATATCATCGAGCTAACTGCGTAAGAGAAATGGCGCTCTGACAAGTATCAAGATGGTAGATAGGACACGGCTGGTTACATAAACGCAATATATATACATATATATATATATATATATATATATATATATATATATATTGTGCCGTATATACGCAAAACTCGTCTTTGTCGTATACTAGATAGTAGCTCTCGGCCTGCTCCGGCGGCTAATACATGTATATCTGTCGCCACAAATGGACGCTGCGTTCCGTAGACTTTGTTTTGTCGTCTACTAAAATGAGACGGGCGGGCAGTGTGCTAGATGTCCGTCAGAAAATGCAGGATGATTCAGGATGTCAGTCGAAACCGGGACGAGAGCGACGACCGTATGTAAGGCGCTCAACGCGGAGTGTCTTGCTAAAACATTTGTACGCCGCCACAAACGAACCTACCCTTGTTTTTTTCCCGTACGCATCGCTATGCTCTTCCTCTGTGAGAGTCTGTCAGGCTCACGAGCAACGGCTCTAGAGAGAGAGAGAGACCTACGCGAGCTAGAGTGCGCTGCTTCATCGTAATCAGCAGGCACGACGGCTATGGCCGAACGCCCTGACATTTAATTAACCAGCACTGTCATTATAATTACTACACTGGTAACTACTATTACTACTACTAATGCTGCTGCCGCCACTAGCGCCACTGCCCCTCACCTCAGCGACGGTCACTACACACTATATATGCATACCAGCCGATAACGTGGGCCTGCGCTTCTCCAGTGACGTTGACCGATGACCTTCATCTTCTGTATGTTGATCGTTATTGTTGATCGCTAAAGTTAGTAATGTACTAGCAGTGAATTCTGAACGTTGTCAAGGCTCTTCTTGCTTCCAAGTTTTGTGTGCATATGCTTAACAAGCGCACTAATAACCAGAATAGTCACCAGCAGCAGCTAATCATAAAAATTATCAGCTAACCATAATAATCATCAACTAATAATAATAATAATAATAATAATCAGCTAATCATAATCATCATAGGCTACCTGTACATTGACATATTCTGGCTGGGCGCTCTTGTACCATGCAATCACTCATCTGAGCTTCAAGCAGCGTACAGGTTTTGGCCGGGAGCCTCCTAGTAGCCTCGAAAAGCCTCTCAATCCGGTTGAAGTGTGTACGCTGGATTTCCTCTCCCAATTGTCGACCGCGGCCGCCGAAGTAGAAGCCTCTTGTGATGTGGCTTGCGGCCCGTAGAATACCTGTTCGACATACGTCAGGCAAAGTCGAACCATCAGTACGGTGTATCGGCGCTAATCTACTTCCTCGAAAAGCTTTTGTTTAAGTGAGGCTAGGCTTCCATCGCAGCCGACCTATATCTGTATCTCAACCCTGATCGTACTGTATACATTATCTTACCAAGTTCCTATATATATCATTTTCGCTTTTTTTCTGTATATAACATTAAGTATATGTTACACATATATATATATATATATATATATATATATATATATATATATATATATATATATATCATTCATACCATTCCACTTCAAAGAAAAACGCGTGCACCTAAAATAACGAGCAGGAAATTACTATTGGCTGCGATTAGCAGACGAATGCTGTCCACCAGGCATTAAGAGAACGTGGGGACCCAATGATCTACCTATACCCACGATGTAAAGCGTGACATGGAACCACAAAACCGGTAAAGCACGCTGCTTTGAAATGTAGCAACCAGACATGTATGGTATGGTGAAAGAATATTGAAATGAAAAATAATAAAATTGGAAAAAAAAAGAAAAAACAATTTTTCTGACCTGAAAGTGTGCGTCAGGTTCTGGCATTGTAGCGCCATCGGATACTGCAAAGTGACAGAGCAACTTGGGCGGACATATTGCATTCTGAGAACGCAATGATTTCTAGGCAGAATCTACTTACATCACTCACAAGATTCAAGAGTCATTCAAAAATAAAGCCTTGAATATCTTAGAGGCGAATCTGTGATAGACCGGTTCAACGTTGCCCGCCCTCAAGTCGACAGCAAAGCGCGATTCGCTAGAACCTCAGCAACTGAAGACGTATCTCGGAAGTGTAATTTCCGTTCGGTAGAAGTATTCTAGGCCAACCAGATCAAGGCAAATCTATAGCTTGGCAAGATGTTGGGAACATAGTTGATTTTCAACTTTTTTCACTAAACCACATGTTTGTGTATATTTTCGAATGATCTTTTGGAAAAATCATAGAAAGTCGAAATGTTGTTATGTCTTACGTTGAAGCGTTCACGTGCAGAACCGTTAAATTTTGCCATTACGATGAAAAATGTACGCCCAAAAGACTATTCTTACGCAATAGCAAATTTAATGTTTTTTCGTACCAAAATGATAGTGCTGCGTTACCTAGTTGCCGCTATATCGAAAGTGGAGGTACGCATACTTGCTAGCATTTTGGCCTGCTGCAGTACGGGTGTATCAAAATCTAAGGTATATATATATATATATATATATATATATATATATATATATATATATTTGTTAAAGTTTATTTTCCGTATAATACATTAGGTATATGTTACACACATCAACTAGCTAAGCCAATGCGCATTGTGACTGTCACGTGTCCGTTTCGATGAGGCCAGGGCGAGACCACTTCAGGAGTGTGCCCCGAACGGAGGCAGCGTTTCCACGTTGTATGTCAAGATCCAGGCGTTGTTTAAAAAAGGACGATGACCTGTTATCACCGGATGACAGGTTTAACAAGGTCCCAACTTTGCGGATCAGCTGCTTGGTCCGAACGCCAGGGGCACCCAGGGTTTCAAACGCGAGAGGGCAAGATTCATGGGTATAGCCGATTGATGAGTATTTTCTCAACTTCTTAGTCTCCGCAAGGTGGGCTGCATAACCAGCTTCGGATGCGCCGCCACCGACCATAGAAGGAGCTAAGGAGTCGGTAACGGTTGCATCCCAAACTAGCATTTTGCCTCGCTCGAATGGTGTGAGTGTCATACCATCTGGACGTTTGCCGTCCTCCGCGCAGAGGCCTGGAGGTTCAAGAATGCACGGACGACCGCACGACCTAAGGGCTCTGCTAAAGGTCTCATTAATAGCGGCATGTCTCGAGCGTCGTCCAGCACTAATAATGCACGATAGTCCGTGATGTATGGTATATATTTTGAGATTCGGTAGAACTCGACAAAAAATATGTTTTTCCAATGGAATGAGGGGGAAGAAACGTCTTGGCAAAACGTTTGGCATTTTAGGTGATAGCAAATTTGATTTCCATCATTTTCGCACTTTGGTGCGAACATGATGGGAATTAAATTTGCTATCACCTAAAAATAATTATTCGGGCGTATATTATTAGTCGTTTTGGCAACATTTTACGATTCTGAATGTGAAAGCTTCAACGTAAGACAAAACAATATATCGCCTTTACATGACTCTTATTATTCCCGCTATTCGCCTATCGCTAGCTTGCGTTAGATGTCATTCAGGTTATGCACAATTAATGCAGATAATGCAGAACCAAACACACCGGTATGATAAATTTTTCCATGCGTTGACTGGTTCTCCCGCAAACATAGATTTTGCAAAATCCTGCATAAGAAAAACGGCAGAACAGCTACGTTTGTGAATTTTATTCTCACTCCTAAACAAGACGTTTCCGCCCTCCTTGCATTGGGAAATTTCTTTTCTTCTGCCGAGTTCTACCAAATCTTAAAACAAATACATTTTTTATGATAGACTTTTTATATATAATGCATATATGCATGGCAAAGGGCAGGATCCCACATGGTTCGCCTAACGACCGGCGATGCTTCGCTTCTGAGCATAGCTGCTAACCGGCAGTGCACCCTTCCACAGCACGTGTGGTGACCGAACGTGCACTGTTCCAGAGCACAGATATTGGCATATGGTGCACCGCTTCTAAACATAGACACTGCAGTGCACCATGTCTGAAACATATAGTGGACCAGGTCTGAACAGAGCTATCGAGAAGCAGTGCATTGTTCCTAAGCCATTCATAAGCTAAGCCGTTAACGGGCTATGCACTACCAGACTGGCCCGCTGTCGATGCCAACTGTGTTCTACACCGATAAACACTGAGGGAATAAACAACACGCGCGCAGTGATATAAGAAACATACTATTTATAAGTATTCACAACTGCATACTTAAAGACAGAACGTTTTACTCGAAATAAGGCATTGTTTACTGACTGCTACCAAAGCATCAACCTTTTTGGATACCTTGCTGGTATGCTTACGCCATATATTAATTTCTTGCACCTGCCTCGTTTACAAAATATCTTAAGTGAGAGAGAGATAGAAACGGAAACCTAAACCCAAGAGAGAACGGTGACATCGGAGTCTTAAGGCGATTTTATCTAATTTGTGCTGCTCAGGCAAATGCATGTTTAAGCGAAAGAGAAGGGAAACGCAGAAGCAATGTAGAAATGTATCGAAACTCTGAACGTGAGCGATGCTCGAAATACAATACTAATTCAATATTAATGTTACGCTAATTGAAGTCCCCGGACATTTTTCTCTACCAGGCTATACATCTTTTCGGCTACAGATTTCGACAATGGAATGTTACACGCAGTATATAACAATTACAACAAGATCTGCAGGTTTTTCGTTGAGTGTGAGATCTCAATTGACATTTGCAAATATTTATCAATTATTTCTATGTCTCCCTAAAAGCTCTGAAAGTTCGGTGGGAACTAAATGGCTGGACAGCGGAAAACCAAAAACGGTTTTGAACCTAGGAGTGTTAGCGTATGATACAGTCAACAGTTGAGTAATATAGAGGCACTGGTCGCCAAAGAGAATATGGTCGTAATCCAGAGGCCGTGCATCAAAATAATAGCAGGAAAGTGAACACTTGTGTTCTGGTAGAAAAAATTGACCCGCTGTCTAGGCACCATATACAACGACACGCCTAATATTTGAGATGGAGGTAGTCGGTCGGACCGCCTCAACACCCAGCACATGTGAGCCTTGTTGAATATGCTTGTTGGTGTTAAATGCCAGGTCCTAACAGACCCCACTAATCCAACGTTCGCGGGTCACCTTAGGTCGTCCGTAATTAACGTGTTTTCTACGAACTTAAGGCTAGAATAGGTAGTTTACCTTGCAGACGGCAACACCATACGATGGCGTTTCAGCGGCTACGTTCCAATCGCGGTTAAGCCCTTCCTTCTGATCGTTTTTGCAGCGGGTTTACGTCGACCACTAGCCAAGAACATCAGTAATTCGCGATTTCAGGAAGGACTTCACAAGGTATTTCTTGTACCGTCAGCCTCGAACGTCAGTGCACATACGCGTTTACTAACGGATTTAGTGCACAGCCAGACCATTCAATTTAGAGAAGACAAAATTATATCTGTAGGTCACGTATCACCTGCCCGCCTTTCGGCTTCAAAATACTCTGCTATGCGCTGTTCATTTATTAACCACAAGAGTTAGATGTCGGCAAACGTATGAGGTCGAGCGCAAAGGTTACCTAGAACATGTTAAGCGTTACTGGTCACTAAAAGCACAGCAACATGCGCACAAATGGCTTCAGAGGTGCCATGCAGAGTACGCATCATGCCCACCTGGGTCTTCGTATACCTCCCTTTAACAATATGTGTGCGTCTTCGAACAACATTTTGCGAACCATCGTGTTCTTCGAAGGTGCCTGGGACGATTCAATAATACGATGGCGTAGCGAACTCACCGCCAAATTCATTTTGGCGGAACCAATCAAATTGTGCAACGTGGCCCAAACAGATTGCCAAAGAGCACACAAGAGCCCTCCTGGTATTCGCTTTTCAACGTGTGTCTACAACGCGATCGGACTCTCGATGACTGGAAGAGCACCCTGCTATCCGTTCTCCAAAAAGGCAAAGAAAATCCACGTGAATCCAGCTCCTGGAGAGGAATCGCCAAGAATGTTACGGTTACAAACTTTTGTAGCAATCCTCAATGCCCGTTTTCCGCCCGTTTTCTTGAGTCTCGTGGAATCATTTCCACTAAGCAGCACGGATGTCGGTCAGGTAGATAACCTTTTACAGCCTGCTAAGTGCTACTTGAAATTTTTTGGCATGTGACAAAGGCCGAGCAGAAAAACAGTTTTTCTGCCTAGTGTTGGAGGGTTATCGATCTGCTCTCGTCGGAGCTCCACAGAACAAAATCTGATTCAAACTGACCGAATAAGAAGAGCCGTGGAACCAGACTATGTGAAAACTCTTCCTATCTTGGGCCCTCTCCCTGTTCTCAACCTGCCAATAATTTGATGTTAGGATCACTGAAAGCTCTAGTAGTCAAAATCGGGATTGGAAAACTGGCGCTCCATCGCCTAAATACATACAGCTCTTCTTATATTGACCTTGAAAATTGCACCAATGTCCTCATTTGGCATTCAGCTTATCTAAGACAAGCTCAGTGCAGTTTAACTGCAGACTCAACAACCAGTACTCCTAAATAGAAAGCCTTGGCCCT
>QVRM01005328.1:1380000-1390048 GCA_003439945.1 Dermanyssus gallinae
CCTCAGCCGGCATTGCTGCTGATATAGTACAGGGTCTGCTGGACAGTATCGTTCCTTGCATAATAGACGCGATTCAAACAGCAGCCACTAGTGTTATTGAAAAACTGCTTTTCTCCTTGTTCCCCAGAGTAGCCGTGGAAAAAAGAGTATCAAGGCACTCCCCGTTGGAGTCCCAATACCAAAATCCGTAGAATGCGAGATGCACTTTGCGCGTCGTCACATTGGCTTGGAGCAAGGTTAGGCAAGAGCGACAAGCCTCCAGGCGGATCGTAGCTGCCTCACACAACAATGACTGATGTCCCAGCATCAAAGAAACTATAATCTAGTCAAGGCAAAAAGTCGTTAGTTATATTCAATCTGTGCAACTGTGAGGGTATCAGACCGAGTTACGATTACTTGCCTCAAAGCAATATGATGTGTTAGTTTTTACCGTGACCTGGGTCACCGATCCTACGGTCATTCCCGATTGGCGTGTAGCGGAATGTCTGGGTACCTAGTCAGAAAGACCAGGTCGAACGAGTGGAGGAGTTACTGCCATATATAACAGTAAACTTCCTCGATTACAGCCCTGCTATAATGAGGACAGTTGCGTAGTCCTGATAGGCAACTTAATAAGGCAATTTACCCAAGATACAGGCGTCTCTGAGCAGGTGGGTTGTATTCACATCTGATGACTTAACGTTTTTCGTGCCGCAAGGGCAGTCGACAATATATATATTCGCTACAAATGCTGATCAGCGTAACGTAAAATATAAAGAAAAAAAAGGGATACCCTGGCGTTTAGTATAAAGTGGCATCTACCGGTTGCGATAGATATCTCACCTGACCCGCAAGGTTTTTACGGCAAGCAGCCTCCACTTAAGTCGCACCCTTGACATCACGCGACTAAAAACCGTTTCTCGAAGTGTTCTTCCTGCCAGCTTTGATCGACGTGAAGTCATATGCTTGCAGACTCTGTAGCGTCCATTGCCGGTAGAACCCGACCAAAACGAGCTCTTGGTAGATATGCCCTATAATACGATCAGCAGTGCTGCTCTTGCAAGCACTACAAACATACATCCTAACCCATGTAGTCCCTGAGATGATGCCCCTCTACACTCGACTAAGCCGCGACTTAAAAAAATAGTGGTGAAAAACGCTTTAAACGAGCATGAAGAGCCAAATGAGTACCAGCTACTGGTCAAAACACATCAATCACCATACAAGTGATTGCGTGCCAATAAACGTGTCATTGCATGTCCAATCAAGTAGAGAAGTTAGACGAGCACTTCTGTAAAATGTTTGCCGGTGCGGTAACCATCCCGAACTGTTCTAGTTGCTCGAAATGTGCTCCTGTAGTAATTCCAGCATGGAGCGAGTGAGTACAGGCAGCTTGCCAGGCCCCTTTAAGCGACTCGGGGCGTGACTGCCACAATGGTTAACGCGCCGGGTAAGGCCCCCGGACTCTACCTAGTAATAATTTAACATCTTCGGCAGACCAGTTAGCTTGTGCCGTATTTTGCTGCTGTCTTTAATGAAGTGCTTAGAACGTGCCAGTTACCCGTGAAATAGACGACCAGTTTTCTTAGTATCATTGCTATGAGGAAGGAGACTTGCTGGATCTATCGTTCTACCGAGGAATGGTAAAGAAAAGCGTAACATATAAGCTTCTGTCGGCCATCTTAACCTGTCTCCTGAAAGTATTTTTAGAGGTTACCGGGGCACTCCCTGAACAACAACATGGATTTAGAAGAGGCAGATTGACAATGACTGCGACGATAAGATGGTCGCAAAGAGGTTCCTCCTTCAGTAGCACCGTCCAGTTTAAAATCATGTGGGCGTCGGCCCAGCGTGTGGTAGTCAGATTATTGCATGAGTGTTCGCGAGCCGATCTAGAAGACGGTTTTACGCTTTTGTAAACTGGCATGTGTGTGGCTTTGGGAATTACTTGCATGATGGATGTTTTTGAGGCTCAAGGGTTTGTAGGGGGTGAGAAGGATATTCCAGCCCCTTAGAAAAGCAGCGATGAGCGTTACTTTGAGGTTTGTGAGGAAGGTGCTGCACGCACGATCGAACCCAATTATTGTTGGTAAAAGAAACGCTGTTGGCCACTACTTTGTCTCTACTATATGCCAGACCAAGGCGTCCTGTCAGCGTCATGGTCTGACTTTGTGTCAGGCTTTATATCGTTCTTCTCTGGCAAAAGCGTGTAGCACTGGTATAAAAAGAACTAATCCTAGCATAGCTAAATCCGAAGCCATGTTGTCCTACTTATCCTGGTTTCCTTAAAAGGCCCTGCTTTAAGGAATGGTGCGTTGGCTGCCCAAGACCTCTACTGCACAGTAATATCTAACTACTTCCAAATACACGAACACTAATGCCGTACACAAGTAAATTGGTCCTCCGTTAATTCAAATTACAATTTTTTAACACAAACTTAGCGACCCACATGCCCTCACCTTCAATGGCCTCCTTCCGTGCAACTGCTCTGCTAGTAATTGTCTAGTGATTACCTAAAAGTGTTGTGATTTTTTGTTCCGCCATATTGTTGTCCTAGATCCTAAGAATGTACATAAGCGCGCCTAAAATTCTGTTGAACCTTTCAACAAAACGTGTGTCCATTGATGTGACGTTATACTTATTTGGGCTTAAAATCCTGAAACTGTCTTACTTGTAAGCTGAAATTCGTAGTAAAGGTTTGCATTTTATTTGTGCCTAGAGCCTACTGTATCAATTGACCTTGTTGCGTTCTTTTGTCAGATGCTAGGATTCCAATGCGTATTTGCTAGGATCATTCTCACGCTTCGTGAAATTGGAATATTTGGTATCCCTAACATAATGATTTTGCATCCCCAAGCATAACAGTTCTGGTATTTATTTAAATGATCGTCCACTTATCTGAACAGGAGTGCGCATATAAAACGCGTATAATGACTGCCTCAAATTGTCTAATATATAGACATTTTCCGTACGCTACTTTGTCAAAGCAGTACACGTGATATAATAATAATAAAAAAGAATATCAATATTAACACTAATAATGAAAATAATTCTAACAACCGGATGCACAGCGGTTTTAGTAGTTACAGGGTATGTGCGTATGTGTCGAGATTCCCCGTTGTACTTCACCGTTAGGGCGTCTCAGGCGTATGCAGGAGTGATGGAATCGGCCGTTCGCAGCAGGTTTTGTTCGGCCTTCGAGGGGCCTTCAGCACACTGAAGGCTCCCCGACTGAAAGGGCCCCACCAGCCAGGTGGAACGAGCTGGGCCCGCGCCCGCCAGTCATCGACGGCCCAAAGGTAAGCTGGCGTTCTTCCTCTCAGATGCCTGGCGACGGCCGCCAGGCTAATGAACGTCCGCAGGCTTGACGGACAGCTGCAGCTGGAGCAGAAGCAGCAACAGTAGCAGCGGCAGCAGTCGCGGTAGCTTCTTTCTTTTCGTCCCCCTTGCTGGCAAGGAATAAAAGTGACGCTATCAGGGACGCATAGCAAGAAGCCAGTGCGAGCGAGCGAAGCGGGAGAGAGGAATCTCTCTTGAAAGAGTTGCAATCATTTCCCGCGAGACCGTTGCTGTGAATGAGGCCACTAAGGATCCCTCTGGTCCAGCTTTTCGTACCCCGATCCATCCGCTTCTCCACACACACACACGCTATGTTATTCCACCGACGCGGACACACAGTCGCGACACACGTTCCTTCCTGCTACACGAGCTTTCCACACTCTTCATGTTAGATCGCTTGCGTTCGCGCGTTGTCTGCAAGCCTCGCATATCTTTTGCACCGGGTACTATCCACCGTCATCTTCACCGCTGCCGCTGCCGCCGCTGAAGGTACGCATTTCAAATAAGCGTTAAGTCTGAAGCTTTTTCCGAACGTGTCAAGGGGAGCAGCGGTAGGTCGGGGCGCGAGGGGCCAAAGCCGAGGGATAGGATCTCGGCCATCGGTTATGGCGACAGTCACGAAGCGAAGCACCATGCTGTTCGTTCGTTATCTGCCAGCTACCTGGGGTAGGGGGTGTTGCTGACTTGTGCGCTCTCGTTCCCCCTGTCTTGCCTTCTTGGGCTAGCGACGACGACGACGACGACAACAACAACAACAACGATGACAACAGTGTACACAGTTTCAAAGTTTCTAAGATGTTCCCGATTAGCTGCTTCTGTATTCAAGCCCGCGTTGTACCCGATGATAACAGGTGTGTTTTCTCTCATCCTCTCCAAAAATCTATTCCCCTCTCTCCCTGTCTCTCTTTCTCTCTCACCGCATGCATATCAAACACTGTCCAACCGTCGGAATCGGTCATAGTTTCTCAACTGCTAGCCCTGTACGTGCAAATTGGATGCCGTCTGCGCATGGGCGAACAACGACAGAGACAGGAAACGGCGTGTTTGTGGAATCACCCTTGCGGGCACATTCTGTTCTATGAAGAATCACCATTTTTACTATTATTCATATGATGACCGACACAATCACTGCTGTCATGCTTAGTATTGGCGTAATTAATTTCATAAGCATTGTGTTATCGTCAAGGCTGGCGGCAGTATCACATTAAACAACATTGATGAATGACACTACCCCGCATGTTAGGAATACTGGAACAGAACGCAGGGAAGTCAATCGGTATCTTTAAAATAAATCAATTAATTGATTAGAGAAATAAAAATAATAGCTAAGTTTTCGGTAGCAATAACGTCAAGGATTTTGAAATTGTGGCAGGCCATATAAAGCCGGCAAGTGTACGGTCTACTGAGATAATGACAGAGCGTTCTATGCTTGGGGTCGAAGCGGTGCCGAAACAAGCACCGATGATTCTGGCAGAGAATTTTAATGCGAGGTTAGACAAGTGTAACTCACTCAGAACAAACTGAAGCATTTTTGAACATTATCACAAAGATCGAATGCTCGTTAGTCAGCGAGCCAGGCCTAAACACCTTGGAATGTGGGTTTTTTCGGAGAAAATACATTTTTAGGAAAGGAGCGGGGTTTAGAAACCACATACTCATGGGGATGGTCTTCAAGGTTAGCAGCAGTAGGGAATGTAGTCGTAGGCTGGGAACCGGGACAAAACCGGGACAAATAGTAATAGATCTTCTTAAGTAGAGCTAGGGAGTGTTCCAGGAGAATATTCAAATAGAATATTATAGAAGTAAAGTGGCATCTCTGATTAAAGCGCAATAGTTCTGCGTCAAGAACGAAGAGGAAGGCCATGAGTCAACGCTCGGTGTAGAACAGCGAAAAATGCCAACAGACTAACTAGGGAATACGTAAAAGAATTCAAGTATTGAGGCCATGTGTGGTAATGGTAAAGAAAATGACGCAAAAAGCACACAAGGAAAAACAAAAGTACTAAAAAAGCCAATAGTGGGAGCAGTTGCAAGAAGCTCAAGAAGAAGAGGAAGAAAAACAACCGCGCAAGTGGCTAGGACCGAAAAAAGCAGCAGTTGTACTTTGCTAGTTTGCTGCAGAGAGCCGATGCCACTCCCAAAAAAAGATTGAGTTTACTCTGCGCCCTGGAACAGAGATACAGAATTCGGACGAAAATGGGCAGTTCGGGAAGGCATAGGAGCAGAGCTATAGTCTTGAAGGAAAATAACACTCAAGAGTTCCCCTTATGACGTATTCTCGGGATAATATAAGATAGACTTAAGTACTTCCTCGGAGCCAGACACGTAGCTCCAGAAAAACAACATGAGCTCAGAAGGTCGAAGTTGAACCAAACGGTCTTGCGCCAATTGCTAGCAGAAATTTAAACAACCCTATTCGAGCCAAGAAAACCGTTATTTATAGATGTTAAACCCGCCTTTGACCTAGCGCGAGGAAGCAACATTATAGAGAAGTCAGTTTTGGAAAGAGTTCCGTATCGGTTGTTTAAACTTCTTGGGAATTATTCTTGGGAAAAGTTCAGTTTACCTTTACAACGGTTTAGAGATTGTAGGAAGAGCAGACGACAGGAGTGGCCAAAAACGACAGACTCAGACCGTTGCTTTTTTCGGGGCTACCTAAACCGGGCAATGCAGGAATAGACCCGAGAGTGGGCAAGTACTTTGATGTACGCAGATGGCATCGCAATCTATGACAATAATCTATTTAGGTTTAAACGAGCATTCGAAAGGCTAATGGTTTAAACCAGACGGGGCTTAGCATTAACTGGTAAAAAACAATAGCAGTTAAATTTCGAAGCAGAGGCCAAATGGCAAAAGACGACGTTCCTCAAGCCAAAGAAAATTTAATAATGTTGGAAGTAAATTCACCCATTAAGGGGTAACGCGGCCGCTCTTTTTGAGATTCAAGTAGAATAGCAACACCCTGTATATCACTCATATGGGAAAAATCAACAGAAGCGGATCTACAGTTGCTAGAAAGACTTCGATTATTCTTCATGAAGCGGGTTTCGGGGTTAACCAATTCTTGTAGGAATAGAAAAGTTCATATCTTGTAGGGGAGACTCTAATGGTACAGAAACTACAACTACGATGAGGTTTAACTAGGACGAGATCGTTTGAGGCTTACACTATGAAGTGGACGGAGAACTTTAAGAACATTGACATAGGAATATACACTACGGTAGCGATGAGAATTACGACCTGGCGAGCAACCGAATATAAAAGTAGAGATCAAACTTCGGCGTTTGTAGATCAAACCCCGGGTTTTATTACGTGCTGTGCAGCTCAAGAATTCCACGATCTTCAAGAGTGTTGTCGGTGCTCGAGATGCTTAGGCCACGACGCAGCATGTCCAACAGTTTAGTGAATAGCTGAACTAACAGGATGAGAGAAGATTCACTGATGTAAAAAACCATGAACTGTGTCTGATGTACATGTTTATAATTTACCTAACTTATGTGTTAATAAACCATAGTAAAATAAATAAGATCAAAGCACCGGCGTGCTCGCAAACCCGCCCGAGCGAATAAGGGCCTGCTGGGGTTACAGGATCGTTGTACACGCGAGCTCTAAAATCTGCTCGAAAGATAAGAGCGTCACCATTAGTGGTTCTGGCTATGAGTGTCCAACTGGGTCGTTTTATGTAAGTAAAGTTTGTAAAAGGTTTTTTTTGGCTACAGTTATAAAGTATGACTCAATCTTGAGTACTTTGAAATAAAAGCACATAATACATTCAATAAATCAGTACGCATAAGATATAGTTGTATTTTCGAACATGCTAAGTATGCTAGTCAGAAAATGGTTAAAACATAAAAACCATATATTTTGTGTCGTTCTGTGGTGCCAACCGAGGACGTCTAGATTGTGTCAGGTATTTGCTCATATATTTTTGTTCTGTACACACGACGGTAGAAACCGTTACAGCGCTGATGGTATTTACAACTGGAATAGCCAATTAAAGGTTGATTATTCTACGAGCTCGGCAATAACAGACCACCCGTTTTATACTTTTAACATTTCTCTTGCCTAGCGTAGCGCGCACAAGAGGCGCCCCACAAAGTATGACGCAGCTACTTTGCTGGTATAGATTTATTAATGATGCCAATGGAGCGACAATTGTCTCCCGAGAATGTGTGCGCCGTAAATGTTACTCAATCTCGTAAAGAGTGGGCTGAGACCACATTAGCAGTGTAACACCGGACGGACGCAGTATTCCGCGTTGAACGTCGAGATCGAGACGTTTGTCTCAAGAAACCTGCAGATCGCTTATCACCAGTTGCCAGGTTAACTGCTCACCGACTCTGTGGAGTAGGTTGCGGGTGATGTTGCCTGGCCGCCCAGGTTTCAATGCTAGCGGCCTGGAAACTCATGTGGGTACCCGATGGAAGCGTATTTGGCAAGCTTCCTTGTCTCGGCTAGATTGCCAGCGTAGCCTGCCGAGACCGCCCCCGCACGACCATTGAAGGTGCTAATGAGTCGGTGACTGTGGCGTCCCAAACAAGCATCCTTCCCCTACTGAAGGGGGTAAGGGTCATCCCATCTGGGCGCTTACCATCTACGGCGGAGAGACCTTGGGGCATCTAGAAGCAGGGGTATCCGCATGATCGAAGCGCTCGGCTGAAGGGTCGGTAATACCGGCATGTCTGGCCCGCCGTCCGGCTGCTTATGATGCACGATAAACCGTGATGCGCTAATTTGTCTACAGGTTGACCGCACTCTGCATTGATGAGGAGTGACGAGGTCACAGCCAAGACGAAGACCTGTCGCAATTCTTGTTGTTTCATTGTCCAGGAGAGTGCCCAGTGGGGCGCTGGGAACTGCATGCAACCAAGCTTCGGATCCTTGGCAGCGACCGCTTGGAGGCGAGCCTTCGTGGAGTTGTCGGCAGCACCTGCGAGTAAGCTGCAATACGCTTCGTCGTATAAGAACGCGCTCCAGTCCCGCTGGCTCAAAGGGTTATCCGGAACGACCCTACATACTGTCTTAAGTTCCTCATGTAACGCGTCCCTTGAGTTCGTTGTACTGAACAATACCGGCCTCGTCTAATAGTGCGGTGGCGTTGCTCTCTGACCGGAAGAGGGAAGAGACTATCGCTGGCCCAGCCGAGACGAGCAGATCCGGGATCCCCAGGCCCCCCTTCGAGATTGGTAGTTGAGCCTGCTTTCGAGCGGAAGGTGCCAGCGATAGATTGAGAAGAGACTCGAGGCTGTTCACAGTCAACTCGTTCAATGCACGCAGATCATCTACTTGTTCTGTTAGGTTCGCTCCGCGGAGAAGATGGGTGACCCTGGTAGCTGAAAACGAAGATCGGAGTAAGAAAAGGGCGCGGTGGGCACCAAGCGGGGCGAGGTTGTCAGCGACGTCCCAAAAAAAAATTGAAAAACTGTAGCTACTGCTTGTTGGAAGAAGTACCGTAGATTTCGTTTTAACGTATCATAGCTTTGCTTTACCGAGGCTGTTCCAAGAAACTGCTAAAACGTTGAAGGCAAGAAAGGGTTAGCTTCTGCAATATAGCAGCCGGCGTCTCCCTGTGTCTCCACGGGCGCCTGCCAAAGTAATTTACCGTACCGACGGCCACCTGCTGTCATATGCTGGCCCTTTGCAGATGGTTATCCTCTAGAGAGTAATTCTCTTTTTAGTCAGACTTTTGCAGTCACAAAACCGTATCTCCTTGTTTCCGTGATACGGTATCTATCAACATCTTCGATTCTGTCACAAGACCGAAGGTGACCTCGGTCAAACGCAGACTCCTGCTATAGCACAAAGCTAACACGGTGAGTTTTGTCAGCCAGCAACAGGCATTTTATAGGACGACTGAGTGCTTGGCGATTGGAAAAGGGGGGTTGGTCGATATGTTATCACCTCCGCTAAACTTTTGGCATACTTTTGTGCTTTTAGCAATCCGTTGTTCGGTAAGAGGTAGTAATACGAAATGTAGTTCAACTGAAGTGTCCACAAATAGGAGGTATGTGCTGCATATGACGCGATTAAGTTTTGATTTCTCCAGATCTCTGGGATAGTGGGAAATATATCGCGGAATAAGACGCTATTAACGTAGTAAGTGATTAACCTTTCGTGGCTCCATTGTGGTCATTCCATATCGTTCTCCAGAATCACAGAATCCGGATATATTTTTAGATTCCTATTAGTTTTTTTGGAGCTCCAGCTTTGCCGGCTCTCAGCTTATATTTCGGAAATTGGAACTTCACTTTATTAAGCGCGTCGCTATTCCTTAAAAATGAAATAATGGTTGATAAAAACGTAGTTTTATTAAAACAATTACTGGAATACACAAGGTACATTTCCCTCGGCATTCTATTTGAACTGTTCTGTGAAAGTGTCACAGTTCGTCAAGGCAGACCCTCACTTTCTTCTTAAATATATGTAGAGCTCTTGCGTCGCGATTGAGAGCCTTTTTTCTAGGCTACCGTTGCTAAAAAGATATGCCCGTGGCGCATGAATATTGAAATCTCTCGTGGATTGTCAAGATCACGGCTTCTATCCATCCTAAGATTCTTGTTTGGGACTGTCTAAAATGAGTATTAGAGCACATGCCCTGCCGGCAGCTTCTCTACAGACAATTTATAGATTTGTATTGTAGCCTTGTAAGTAACCAGGCCGTTAATGCTTGTCAGCAAATTTGCGAGAATAAACGCACCGCTTGAGGTCAAGCACGGTCCTCAGCGCATCG